>OX439131.1:8362810-8777810 GCA_949318235.1 Ecdyonurus torrentis | reverse complement strand
GTTTACTGGTCTTAAAGTGAAGTTTTTATAAAATGTGTTCTTAAATTACAGGAAATTTCGTATTTACTTTTCCTTTTATCGCATACTTTACAGCTTTTATTAACTTAGCTTTCAATTTACGAGCACAATAGTACAAGGCAAGAAATTAATGCAAAAATAAATAATGAAACAACAGAACCTAATTTTATTCGCAAACCCACGCAATTTTTTTTTTTTTTTTTTTTCATTATGCAAAATTTGCTACAAAACAAAAAAGAAGAAGAATACGCGGAATCATGAACAATTTGATACGAGGTATACATATATATTATGATATATGACCTACTTCCAAGGCCGCTGCGTGATAACTATATGGAGAATTAATCTTGACAATGAAAACATCTACATTCTATACGGTACATAAAGGGAAACCATAATATAATATAAATATTTTGTAGTTATACATTACTCTACGTACAGTAAAAAAATTTGTATATTATTTAAATAATATACTCAAAGGAAACAGAACATATTGGCAGTATTTGAAACAAATCGGATCAGAAAAGTTCAAATTTTACGTCCATAAACGACGACTTTCTCGCGATGTACTCTCGCGAGTCAAAAGAGAGACTTTACAAAGATTTTTAAATTATATACCTTGCGGCTTTAGGTCTATGGGTCGACATCAAGTAACTAAACACGCGGTCACTAGTAGTAAGCTCTTTTCCTGAGCGAGATGCTCGCGGGATACCAATTAACTTTGTGTGCTGCGTTTTAAGTAGTAGCATCCATATAATAACACCGCAATTATCACAAGCGTACAACTCAAAAGTCGTAAAAAGGATTTCCTTTCTATAAAAAAAAATATATTGATATAATTTTTATGAAAAATTCCTTTTAATTTCATGTATACTGTATGTGAAATATAATATATTAGTAAACAATATTATAATACAGCTTTTTTGTTACAGTTTACGTACAATAAATGTAAAATTAATTTAATGACACCTCTGTTATAAAAGAGGCACAGAAAATGGTACACAAAAACTTTTAAGATATGAAATAAGACGTACATTTTTATATAAATGCAATACTATTAGATGCATGGAAATTTGCAATGACGTAAAATTTTTTTATACATAACTTAATTTATAAATGGTACTTGAATAAACTAAAATGAAGATAATATCTCATTTATTATTATAATTGATGAACATTTTTCATGTGGAAAGTTAATTAATCATTCATATCTGATAGAATATGCCACAAACAAGATATTTACATTAGTAAAATTAAATTAGATCTCTTGTGTATAGTTAGATATAAAAAAAACTTGTGAATAATCACGCAATGTTCCGTGACGTGCAAGTTAATTATTGAAATGATGCAATGGACTTCATTGCACATTATAACTGTATAGTTAATGATATTAAAAATAAAACAGTAATGCGCGTACTTACATTTCATTACAAATCTCCGCTTTAAATATATTTTGTTGGTTCTATTCCAGAATTTGGTGACTGACTTGCAGTCGATATATCCTGGTTTCGCGCTTCTCTCTCTCTATACACTCTCAATTCGACTGATGCGCGAGCTCGCGGAGCTCACACTCACACCGCGGCCGCGTTATCGCTACTTCCAAGGGGAGTGGCTGCCTATGTATGATGCCATAGCATACCACAATAGTTATAAACTAAACGCGGCAATGCGCAACAAAAACTATATGTGTACAAAAACATACATAAAAGTTTCACAGTGCAACATATCATAATAGCAGCTGTCTATATCAAATATAGAACGGAAAAATGATAACCTTTTCACTCTATAACTATTTTTTTTAAGGAACAACATAATATTAAATATGATACAATTTTTTATAAAGTTTATTTTTATATCCTCTAAAAGATTTGCTTTGTGTCACTGTATTTTTTGTTTTGAATCTAGGATCTACAAGTATATTATATATAATGTCATATATATATATATATATATATATATATATATATATGTGTGTGTGTGTGTGTGTGTGTGTGTGTGTGTGTGTGTGTGTGTGTGTGTGTGTGTTGATAAAGCTATGCCATACACAAGCGAGTTTTTTTGTCAATTTTTTTTACAGCAGCTTGCAGTACTGCAAACTGATTAGAAACTTGATTATTATTGTAATTCATTGTATAAAATATATTTTTTAAGAAAGTCAATCATACATTTATTAAAATGAGGTTCTGTAATATAATAATAATAATAATTAATATCATTATTATTGACTGAGCAATTTGTATCTTGCATTAATCACAAAACATTTAGCATAATTAAAGATAAATTGTGGTGAATGCAGGGTTTGTTAATAGAACATTATATTTAGTAAAATACACGTCTCGATCAACAGTAGAGTTTGCCTGGATTTATGTTTACAAATAAAATAACACAAATATGCCACTTCAGTTTGAAGTTATGAATGATTCTGCTCTGTGCCAATAATAATAATAACAAGAAAATATAATAAAAGATTAATTAAAATGTTTATGTGTTATTTTTCTCAAATTAATTACAACATGCGACATGTTGCAAAAGTCTGTTGAGTTCACACTTGAGTGCAAATTGTGCACACTGGAGCACTTGCTGATTTGAACCATGTATCCATGCTGAACTAGTCTGTACACATTAACTGTCCCAACGAAAAGAGAGGTCAGTATTAATGGCAAAGTAAAAGTACTATTGCAAATTTTTATTTAAATAATAATAATTTTTCCACTTTAAGTGCATGGTCAACTATTTACAAATAATGTACCATTCTCTACAGTACAGTTTGCATTTTTGTAGTTTCAAAATTCCTTTTATAATGGAGGATGTATAAAAATAATTATGTATACAGATTAATAAAAACCCAATTTAAATTATGTTTTGCTGTTTATTTCCCTACAAAACTCTTTCTGTAAATGATTATACTGTGTTTGATATATTGCAAAATGTGTAACTTACCTCAGGTCAAGAAGGCAAGCAGTTGTTGTTGTTGTTCCAAAAGTTCCGCGTTGGCTGCAGCTGCAATCATCTGCTCAAGTGTTACTTCTTCCTCCTTTTGCTGTTTCTCTGTAACCTCCTCAAGTGATTCCTCTGTGTTTTGCTCCACCATCTCCTCAATCTGAGATACTTCACATGGTGTCTTTGTTGCTCCTTTGTCACCCTCATTCAACTGCTCTTTCTGAAACATACAAGAATATTCTATCTTAGCCCTACAAGGTATGCTGAGTAACAATATACATACATAAGAAATCTGTATAAATATGTATACACCAGAGATGCTAGATTGTTATAACAACATAACTATTATAACTTTTATTGTAACGTAACATGTTATAGTTTGGTTATGTGACCACATATGAAGATTCAAAGCACTCCAATAGAATTTTATAATATTGCTACCACACAGAAAAAAATAAGTCATGTAATTTATGCTGCATTTATGTTATAGCAAAAATGGTGCTAAAGTAGAACAACATAAATAATTATACTATGTAACATATTTATTATACAATATAGCATAGATTAAACTGTAATGAACAAATGTTGCTAAAAATGAGCTAGCATAATTATTATGTATTTATTTTTACCTATGCAGGTGTCGCCAATATCTCCGCAACAACAATAATACAATATGTTGTTAAACATTAGGTACGGTATGTAACCTTAATTGTCATATGATCATAACAAAAATGATAAATAGCCCGGCAAGTTGCATCTCTGATATAATACAGTATTAATATGTTTGTGTATGTACTGACAAGACTTATAAACTTGTTGTACATAACTTTTGTTACTATAAGCTACCTTGGCCAATAAAAATTCTTATTTCTTAAATGAAGAATTAAAATCTTCTATTAAGATCTTTACCCTATCCCTATACTAATTTTTTATTTATTATTATTTATTACTATTTTTTTCTTTAGTTTTCCCTCTGAGTTTTTATTGGCAACTGAAGCAAACGATACAAAATTGCATTTTACATATCGTCAGTCGGATATGAATTAGGATTGGACATTGGAGTGTTTTTGAAGTTTGAATCGTCATAATTCAAAAACAAAAAGTCACAAAAAATTGAAATTATTTTTGTCGTGCGGCTTATATAACTGACAATATATTTTATTAATTTCATATTTTTATTTCAAATAGTTCGCTCACAATTCATCAATTAGTAAACTAAAACACCCTGTTTTCCCACTCTGTTCAAAAAAGTGAAATGCAACAGTAAGTAATAAAAATTTCAAATTAATATCATACAGTCAAGAAATGTTGCTTATTCTTAATGTACATTTGAAATATTTTTGCAAGCAACCCTTTCGCCAAAATTTGCAACAAAAAAAACCGGAGCTCGCGTTCTTTTAATGTTTTGAAGCTCAAAATTATTTTACGGGTGCAATTTTGAATCTCTTAAATGTTCTTTTGCTAATAATGTAAATACCTTATTTCTGTGATTTTAAATGAATTTAAAAAATTTAATGTACTGTTGGTTGCGGTCATCAGGCATTTTATGTACTGCTTTTTGCGTAAATACAGGGGTTATAAGTTAATTAATTCATAAATGTTAGTTAAGTTTCAAAATAATTTTGTATATTGCAAAGAAATCTTTTAAGAATACAAAATTGCACCCCTACAATAATTTTGAGCTTCAAAACATTAAAAGAACGCGATATCCATTTTTTGCAAATTTTGGCAAAGTTACATTAAGAATAAGCAACATTTCTTGACTGTATGATATTAATTTGAAATTTTTATTTCTTACTGTTGCATGGCAATAATAATTTTAATTTCACTTTTTTGAACAGTGGGAAAACAGGGTGTTTTAGTTTACTAATTGATGAATTGTGAGCGAACTATTTGAAATAAAAATATGAAATTAATAAAATATATTGTCAGTTATATAAGCCGCACGACAAAAATAATTTCAATTTTTTGTGACTTTTTGTTTTTGAATTATGACAATTCAAACTTCAAAAACACTCCAATGTCTAATCCGAGGTTTTTATATCCGACTGATGATATGATTCCTGCTATAAATAAAAATTCTATTTAAAATTATAATGTGCAGCTCTGGACAAAAGTTCCTGAACGAGGCAGGGGCGACCGCTGCATTTTCTCATAAAAATAACATAGTGTGGTTGTGGGTTGCCTATGCAAATCGTTTGGGAACTTTTGGCCAGAGCTATAAAAATGATTGAGATAATATATTTTACCATCTAACTCCGGCATTTTTTTTTTCTTTCTTTTTTTATAAGAATAACATTGGAAATTTAGCGCCGGCTTTTGAATGGTAAAATACATTATCACAATTGTGTGTACATTGTGCAGTATCATTCATTAAAACATTGTATTGTACTGTATATTCTGGCTGTATTTTTTTATTATTTATTATTAATAAATTTAAAAAAATATTTAGAAAATAGTTGGTAGAGATTAGAGCACGTTGAATTGAAAATTAATAAAACGCGAAAATTCTCTAATTTAAATAGTAAATTGGGACTAGGGATCAAATATTCTAGCTTTAGCTAGTTAAAAAGTAGACGTTAAAGGGATGGAGGTATAGTGTCAAAATAAAATACGATGTGCCTAGCATCTCACGTTCTCACACTACGTCAAAGACACAACATTATAAAACAGCATCAGACTTACTCTTTGCCTTAGACCGGTTTCGTCCTTTACCTAGGACTCATCAGTAAGGCTTGGCAGAGAGCTCTGTACAGCTAGAGATGGCTCACACCACATCTGCTAACTGACTGAGCTGAGGAAGCAAGTGGCAGTCGCGTTTATATACGCGATGCCCCCGCAGCTGCACGCGCTGATTGGTTAAAATCGCGCGCGCAAACTCGGCTTGCTGTTTAAACCTCTCATCCTCACACTGTAATATAAAATCGTGTCTAAGAGGGGTGTAAGACAGGCAGCCAGCAAGCAATAGTGTCCTCCCTCACTTCCCAGAGTTCCCCAACTCTAGAAAGATCGCGAGAACAATACGCCTACCGACTGCACAGTATCGTGATTCACGCTAGTTACATCGCTTTATATGTTGACACTGGGGTAGGAAAAGCAAAAAGATGATAGAGTAGGAGAGATAGAATAAATATTATGCGCTTTGGCATATAGTTTAATTAATTTAGTACGTGCTCTTATTGACGTTGGCAAGTAAAAGGGCCGAATAAAATAAAAATGAAAGAATATTATTTACAAAAGCTTAAAATTAAAACAAAAAGATCGACTTGGCGATAATATGCGTATTAGGAAAAAACCATCGCGGTTAGTATTAATAAGTTTAAAAAAATTATTTTTTTTTAACCAAGTCTACTCTACTGGGATTATGAAAATTGATGTCTTGCGAGCTCTACTAAATTATTACAATAGAACTACTGTAACACGAATTACCTTTAAGCAGATGCTTTTTATCACCTCTTGCCTCAACTTTAATTTTAAATACTGTACTTCCAACTCTCTAACTGAATGAATTACATAATGAATAATTAAGCTTAATAATATGCATGTGTCTTGTAGAAGAAGACAAATATAAAGTGGTACATGCTGATAAATTAAACTGTTAATTTTTTAATTAAAAAATATATGGTATGTTACAAACCTCCACAGAAGCTTTGCCACTCTTCTTCATGTCTCGCATACGTCTCAACTGTTTTTGTCTTATCCTGCTAGCTTCTCTCTTACAGGGGGTACACTGTTGTGTACGAGTATGTCTATACAAGTCACAATTATCACTGTAAGGTTCTTCACTATAGCCTGTGCCAGGACAAGGCAATAATTGATCAGTTTTACATAAAAGATAGAGAATATCTGAATAAGTGGATACAATTTTGTCACTATAAGTCTTAGAATAAGTCCCATCAAACCAAACTTTAACCACTGTATCACCTTGAAATACAATTCTCTTCTCCAATAAATTACCACTCTCATTCACATCTACATGAGAAAATGATATAAATTTTAAATTTTTATGTTTTTGAAATGCCCACTGAGGTGATGGAAGTTTGACTTTTGAGCACATTTCTGCAAATACTTCAAAAGGGGTGGGTTTCACAGGATCACTGGCTTCAGAAATTGATTCAGCTGATTTGCTACATGTTGGCAGTTTTTTGGCTTCAGTTAAGATATTATCACTTGCATGGTTTAGCAATTCCATATTTACTGGATATCCTTCTCTTTGTATATTATTAGAGTTATTGGAATATGTTTTTAATAGCTGTGATGGCAAAGGAAGAACAGGCTTACTTGTGGGTAGTGGAACGTTAGCTAATGGTATGCCATAATAATTTACTTGTACAGTGTGTGAGGTGGTAGTTTCCAACTGTTGTGAAGTTAATGTAGGGGATATCGCATTTAGAGTTGGTACAACTTTTTTTAACTGTTGATGGCTGCCCTGTTTGGGAGCTTTTTTAGAGGACTTAAATATATCATTTTTCACCTGGGCAATATTAAGACTCGTGAGTGATGTTTGAGGTTCCTCGGGTTGAGAAGACATGTCAAGGCTGGTAAGTGGAGAATTAGACTGACACTTATCTGGCGAGGGACTTTTAGATATATTCACGGGTTCAATATACTGGAAGTCAGTCACTGCTGATCCATCTGATGCTTCATTATCAAAAGTAAGATCACTCAAAGGAACTTTAGTAATTTCTGTTTCTAAAGATTCTTGCAGGTTATCAACTTTCAGAAGTTTTGATTTTTTAGCTAATATATTAGGCACAAATTTCTTAGCTTGTTGAGTGGTTGATATAGATGGAGCATTAGTTTTGGGCAGAACAGGTATAATTATATTTTGCTGTGATCTTTTCAAAGCAATTCCTTTTGATTTTGGTGCTATTTTCTGGTTTTGAACAATATAACTTGTCTCTTCAAAGTGACTGGGTGATTCAGGTACTGATTGGTCACAGTAGATTATGTCTGCCGGAATGTCATCAGGATCTGTGAATTCTATTTTATCATATGCATACTGAGGAGTGTAAGCTTCAAACATAACGGGTGATGAGCTTGGGGTTATTGTTTGTGTTGGTTCAAATGTTTCCATTCCTTCAAGGATTTCAGGCTCTTCTTCACACACAGCAGGAGTGGGCACAGTTGTTTGAGCCATTTCATTTGGTTTAGGTTTAGGAAGAAGGGGTAAGCGCTTTTTAGGAGGTTTTCTTGGTTTCTTTGAGTTGATTAAATACTTGGGTACTCCAGGAAAATGTAGAGGTACTGCTTGAGGTTTTAAATATGTAAGACTTTTTTTATCAAACTTAATTTTATCGCCTGTATCTGTGACTGATACATATGGTTTTTCAAACATATCTTCTTTATTAAAATGTGATGCACAAACATGATGCCATCGTCTTTTCAATTCCATATCAACTCTCTTGGGTATTCTATCTCGCCAGGGTGTGTAGAGAACAGTTGCCTGCGAGAAAAAAAAATTATTGCAATACAAACAAAAGACAAATTTAAGGACTATACCTATGGCCATTTAATCATTGCGCCTGACCTGAGGTGGTATAATTCGAGAGTACATAGTCAACAAAAACAGCGCCTCTGCAGGAAAAAAATGATAACACGGTTACGCAGCGATCAGGCAGCGATAGCCTGGAGCGCGACTACACAGTCCGTTGAGAGACTGATAATTTCCAAAAAATATTTATAATTCCTTCCAAAAATCAGCAAATAGTAATAAAAATAATCTAAATCAATTTAATTAATTAACACAAAATGATATTTCCAATTTATCACTTTTGAGGGTCAATTTTGTTTCCAATTTGGCTCATGTCTTTAGGGCGCGCTGAACAGCTGACGAGATTCGATGCGTAAGCCCTCACTAACTTTAATTTCAATTATGATCAAGAGATGGCTATATTGGTCACTATTAACTCTCGTATATGTATCATATATATGGTATGGTCTGTATGGTACTTTTTGGCCACCTGAACTTTAAAGGACTATATCGATTCGATTGTGTTGTGAACAATATATGTAACTCATATTTTGTCAGGCAAAGCAAAATGTGTAAGTCGTTACACATATTGTTTGCAACACAATCGATATGATAATAATAGGTATGTTTATAATCAGCCCTGTAATAACTTTTAGATTTTATTAGCTCAAGAAAACCTTGATTGATAGTATGTACAGCTCTGGCCACAAGTTAAAGAACAGGGCAGCGGCGGCCGCAGCGTTTTCCCATAAAGATAACATACTAGGATGGTTGCGGGTTGCCTATACAAATCGTTCTCAAACTTTTGACCAGAGCTGTACATACTGTTTTATAAATTAAAGTGTGTGCTATATATAACAAAAATTTATGTGTATATGTATATAATATGTATGTATGCATTATACATATAGACATATAGTGGTTTGGTGTTGTTTACATACATACATACTCTGTATTGCTGCTTTACTTGCTGCAACATATTATACATACATAAATATTAAATATGTATGTATGTACATTTTAATATTGCATACATAATATACCGATCAAAACTCTGTGTATGCTGTGATACCGCGGGATATAAACCTGATAACGTACATACATATATAAATGATGCATATGTATACTCGACTCAAAAAACCTGAGTTACCTGCAGTTTGACCTTTTACGGTATCGCCCAGCCGCCCCCCTTCTCCTCAAATGTGAAAATGGGCGATACTTTAGACGTGCCCGATTTAAATCGACTGAGGTTTTTTTGAGTCGAGTATATATGTATGCAATATGCATACATATAAACTTACCATCGGAACAGGAAACATGATGTGATGCTCAGGTGTCAAATTCAAGGATTTACATTTTTTTATAAGACGAGCGGTGGTGTAGTGATTCTTTTTACCAAAATTGAATCCACTAGGACAACAAGGTACGCAACATACACCAGCTCCTTTGTTTACTGACATTTTAATGGGAACCATGGGAAGTTCTTGATCTCGTGGGTTAACAGTTTCACCCGTAGAGGCTCTACTCATGGCTCTACTGGCACTGGCAGCACTGGCACTGGCACTCATTATAATAGATTTTAGTTTTTTTTTAATACTAGAAAATTCAAAAATCTCTTTAACGAAACCCAAAATGTTAAATCATTATCAATACTTGATATAAGCTGTGCATACATACATTCGGCAGGTTCGGCACAGATCTAAGCGTAGCGCTGTAATAAAAATGTAATAAAAATGGCGCTTCAATGTTTCGGTTTAAGGTCGACTGAAGGAAAAAAAGATAAATTAAAATTTTGATGGTAAATTTGATAAATTTTGAAATAAATATTAATATTAAATTACAAATAAAATTTCAAACTATTAAATAAACCGTTTAATGGCAATTTTAAGGATTTATTTGCTTGTCAAAACTTCAACTTTTGCAGCTGTGAAAAACCTTAAACTAGGTCAGCTGACCAGTTAGAAGTGTTTGTTGACTGTTTGTTGATTTTATAAACAAATGTCATACATACTGATTAAAAATAATATATGATATTATTTTTCAAAGATACATAGTTGAATTATAAATCATTAATTTACATCGACAGGTAAGATACATTATTTATAAATTATAACATATATACATACCACAATATTGATCAAATAATTAACAATTCCAATCAGAAAAAGCTTGATCTTGTCCGTATACATAGTTCATATTCATAGTACATATCATAGTACATACATAAATATTATACATACATACAATATTAATACAATGTTAATATAATAGCATTAAATTGCTATAATAAACAAAAATATACAAGCAAACAAAATATGCAGCATAATTATGTAAAAAAAAAAAATGTTTTGAGTTTGGTGTGTACGTAATGCAATTAATAAAGTTGTGACAACCCTCAATAAATATCATATCAAATATGCTACTGTTGTTACATTGAGTAGGAAATGCATACGATGCATTATTCGGTGAGTGCGTGTTGTGCGGTATGTGACACACAAGACAGTCTTGACTTGGCTTCGGTCAAGTCAAGACTGTCAAGAGCCTATCTGCTACAACTTGTACGCTGTACTGTATATACCTATAGTGAATAAATAGTACATATATCATTCATCCATCCGCTATCATATATCCACCACCTACTACTACTGTACCTATAAACCACTACAATCGTGACCTCGAGCTTTTACTACGTCACAAAGTCTCTATGATTCTAGTAACTTAAGCATTTAATTATTCAAACATATATATGTGAGTAAGGGATTTCTTACATTGATTTCAGGTTTACTGATTAACCTGCGATGCTGAGTCTTGAGAGAATTCCAGACCAAGTTGGTTACTTGGTATTAACTGAGGATGGAGCAGTAGTTGCTGTAAGTCTAATACATATTCGCATCATCTTGCTTTTGATTAATACAAGATAATTTATGGTTGGTTGGTTTTACGGGGCTATTTAGCATAGTCTTATTATTATTATGTGTATTATTATTTTTTTACTGTGAAGCTTTCTATATAGCCCACGTTGCCACATTCAAGTTAAAGTTTTGGTTTGTGTTTTTTAATTGATAATTGGTAAATTGGGTTGCAAAATTGATAGAAATGTGTATAATATGATACCCTACCAACACCGACAGAGTCTGCAGTAGCTGTCCATTTCCTAATTGTCTCCAAGCAAGATTTGGCTTTGAAGTATAATAATATATTATATTCAATAGTTTCCATGGCTCCGACACCTCACAATCAGCCTTACGAGTCAGTGACCCATTACTATTTCTCTTTCATTTAACAATATTTATATTATTTCTTTTACCGGAAATCAACTTCTTTTTCCAAAGTAATCCTCAGGAGAAGAATGTGCTCCAAAATCCACAGGAGCTCTAAGAAATTGCACATGTTGTGTTTGTAGTCTAACATTCTGATTAACTTAAATTACATTTGTCTGCAGTCAGGAGGTGAGCTGGAGAATGATGAGCAGCTTGCGAGTCACATCACGGAGCTTGTTTACATGAGTGAGGTGATCGAGCAGCCTAACCTCGGCAAAGATGATAAGTTCCACAAAATTTCAAGTATGTATTTATTGGTTTACAAAGTTTTTAAGTGCTAAAAAAAAAAAAAAAAGAAAAAAAAAAAAAAAAGAAAAGAAAAGAAAAGAAGTTTGCTTCAGATGCAAACACACAGGCTTTATACTCTGTCATTGTAACTTGAGTGGAGAAATGAAATGATAAGTCATCATATGTAAAACGATGTACTAATTTTGGTTTTGCACCAATTGTGGGCAAATAAATCATTTTCATGGTGATTTTGGCTAATTTAACTAAAAAATATATGTTAAAAAAATGCTTACCACTTTTGCCTTTCGTCAACCAATACTAAACTCAAACTGTTTTATTTGTGTGAAAATCATGTTCAACCAAATATGAACCATACCAACAAATGAAACCACTACCATCTTCTAGGCATCCACTGCCTATTATAACTGTATCTTTTTTAGTATGTTGTCACTGCATCTTGTCTTACATTCTGATTATATGTTTTCTTAAAGGGATAGTCAGCAATTGCTTTTTTAATAATTATCATTGTGTTATTAATCCTCCCGAAAACGCGATCTCAAAATTATAATCAATAATGTGCTCAGAGCAAAAGCCGTTTAGCGACCCCATACCTACATCACAGCTACAACGTGCTCTCACGCTACTTTAGCGTGAGCTGGAGTTACTCTGATTTTTGCTCTCCCTACTTGACATAATATTTTACATATATAAAATGTTTTTACGACTTCAAATATGTAGTATAATAATTTATACAAAGATAAGACGACTCCAGCTTGTGCCAAGCTAGCATGAGAGCAAGTTGTAGCTGCGACGTAGGTACGGGGTTGCAAAACGGCTTTTGCTCACAGCGCATTAATTAAAATTTTGAAATCGCGTTTTTGGGAGGTTTAACAACACGATGATCACTATTTAAAAAAAAGTCATTGTTGACAACCCCTTTAAGTTGGTGGACTATACAAATACATTTCTGGTGCATATTTAATTGTCGGGAATGACAATACATATTACATGCTAAGAAATGTTAAAATGCAAATCGATGTTGTTGTGAACAATATGTACATTCATCTCGTTTTTTTGACACTTTTAGCAAAATGTCTATCTCGTTATTTGTCACGCGTAGCAAAATGTGTATCTCATCTTTTGTCACGCGAAGCAAAATGTGTAAGTCATTTCCGAACGTTATGTAGATAGCGCTCGACTTACACATATTAGAGAACTTTAACAGAGAAGTGACATCCCCATGTTTTAGGCAAGCCCACATACGCAAACCAGTAAGCCTACATCACTTTATTTCAAGGCATCAATAGTAGCCCGGAACCAGGGGGGGGGGGGGGGGGAGGCTCACTAGCAGCTGTGACGTCTATTCTGTAAGTCCTCACTAGAAACTCAGTACCGAGAAAGGGGGCGTAACTCACTTGGTTATCATAAGAGAACTCGTGAGCCATGCCCCCTTTCTTGATGCCAAGTTTCTTGTGAAGCCTTACAAAACAGACGCTCTGGTTAATTTTTATTGATTTTTTGTTGCTTTGTTTATGTGCTTTATTTTATTTATACTTATACTATTATATCATAAATTGCAGCATTTTTTTCATCACATAAAAATATACACTTTAAAAGCAAGTTTGCACTAGGCTTGTTTCTAACCTAATGAAATCTAACCTAACTTGCCTGAAAAAAGTTTTATTACTTTTAAAATGCATTAGGTAATCATAGTCACTAATCATCTTTATTTATTATTTCTTTTTTACCAAACACACAGACAAAGAATAATGTACGTATGAACAAGTTTTCTATGACGCATCACTATGTTGATATAATTTTTTTGCATTGCTTAGAGGCTTGCACAAAATAATGCAAGCTTCTGCATTAATTCATATAACTTCATGGTTAGAACAGTAAAAACATATGAATTTTAGCAGAATTCTACAACTCTTCTAACAGCTACCAAATACACGATACACAATTTTTTGTAATGATTAATTTTTATGACAAAATAGTTTTATGTCACAATTATTATTATTGTAGGAATAAAAATGGGGTATTTAAAATTAAACAGTCAGTACCTTAGAATGTATTTTGTTGCAGTTGTTTTTGAGGACTACAGTCTGGGGATTTGTCTTTCCAACAAGAGGATCCATGTGGTCAAGCGGAGGATTCCAGCCCCCGAGAATCTCGTACCCATTGCTTAAAAACACAAAACATGCCCATGCCTGTAATGATAACTTCCTCTATTTTTTACACAGCGAATTCAACACAATATTCGTACTTGAGAGTATGAAAAAAAAAATAAATAAATAAATATGTGCCAGCTCCATTTTTTTCCCCCTTCATGTTTTGAAATTTAATACTGTATAATTAACAAATAAATATCAAATATTAATCTTATGCATTGAACATTGTATTATGAATTCATTTAACTTTATGTAATAAAATGTTATTTAGTTTTGATTATGAATTAAACACGATGACAATTATTAATTAGATAGAAAACATTTAGTCTTTATTTAAAATTAACTTTTGCATTTGTTTGGTTAATGTTTAAGTATACCACGTCAAAGTTAAAATCGTAATCTTCTGATCAATTAATTTATTTATTTTATGCATTTCTAAAATACTTTAATATTTCATTGATTTCAAAGTTTTTTTTTTTTTTTTTTTTTTTTTTTTTTTTTTTTTTTTTGAGCACTGAATGTATTTTTAGTTATTTTTTTAAAGTTACAATAATTTTAAGTTGCAGTAAAATCGCCTGCCAATGGTTAGTCTATGAGGAGTCACTAGGATGAACAAATGATTCTATTTCAAAATCATTAAAAACAGTATACATATATTAGATGGTTATAAAAGTTTGGGGGAAAAAAATCATGAAAACAATGCAAATCTCTTTTGGATTTTACAAGAAAAAAAAATGAAAATTTGTTGAAATTTTATAAGCCCTCTTTAAGACTGTAATTATGCATAATAAAGATTATAATAAGTGCATACTTTATTAAAGTTACATTATCTCCGAGGAATTCTATGTTAATCTTAACCATATTACAATTTATTTTATTTTTATTAAAGTTAATATTCACTTATACATTGGACATTGAGTGAAGTCAATCTTGAATACTATTATGTTATTAATATTATCATTAAACAAATATTTGCTTTGTGTATTTGTAAGTAAATAAAAAAATTATACATTATATTCTTTAAATAGTTTTTTTTTTTTTTTTTTTTTTTATATACCTCTTATCCTTATTTCCGGTTTGATATACTGTACTTTGTTGTATTTTAAATATTGGGTAAAGAAACTGTGATAATAAATATATATTTTTATTATTACTTTTATTAGTTCTTTATAAATATGAGAAAAAAAAAGGTGATTAATAAATGATGTAAAAAAATAAATTACATATATATTATATATATATATATATATGTGTGTGTGTGTGTGTGTGTGTGTGTGTGTGTGTGTGTGTGTGTGTGTGTGTGTGTGTGTGTGTATATATATATATATATATATATATATATGTATATAGTAGAGAGAGATTAAAGAATGTTGAATTGAAAATTAATAATACGTGAAGATTCTTCCAAACATTTGATCCCAAGTCCCAATTAACTATTAATTAGAGAATCTTCGTGTTTTATTATTTTCAATTCAGTGCGTGTGCTCTAATCTCTACTATCTTCTATTATAAATTTTAATTTTTTAACATCTACATAGAAAAAAAATATATAAAATATAGTGTGTGTGTGTTTATATATTTGTTAGTGTGTGTGTTATTAATTCAAAATATTTAATAGAAAAATTTAGATAGGTTAGGAAAATTTGGGGGATGGGAGATATAGTGTCGTAAGCTTACACTGCCAAATGCCTTATCAGTATAATAAAAATAATTTCTAACCCAGACCAAAAAATAATGCATAGAGCAATAATGATGTGCAATATTTACATTTACACAACACTTCTTTTTTTTTGTACCTTTGAATAATGGAATAAAAGTCAAAATTTTAACAATAAAATTTCTTCTGTGTTGTAGAGAGATCAATATTTTTATTATTTTCCAATGCAAAGTTCGGGCACATACTTTTTTTTTTTTTTTTTTATTATTAAAATTCATGAAATTTAACTTTATTAGGGATTCATTTCTATTGGGGGAAGGGGGGTCTCATTCATCAAATTACTTATCTTGCAGTAAAAGTTTTATTTCACATTTAAACCATAGACAAATAAAAAATACGTACCCAGCCCAGGAAGTATTCCCGCGGAATAAAATGATAAAAAGGGTTATTTTTAAATATTATTTTTAAATTGGTATATTAATTAATTTGAAAAATTTATTTGTTGGACAATATATGTATATGTATGTATATAATATATATATATATATATATATATATATATATATATATATATATATATATATATATATATATATATATATATATATAATATATAAAACAAAGGTTATATATTATATATAAAATAAAGGAAAGGCACTTCAGAAAAGTTTTAAAAAGTTTCAGTAAATGATAAATATGAGTGCAATTCAGAGCGTCCCATTAATCGCCTTGTTACACCTATTATAACGATGATATCAATTATAACAAATTAAAAGAGTTGAGTTTTCATTTCAAT
Source organism: Ecdyonurus torrentis (assembly GCA_949318235.1). NCBI lineage: Eukaryota > Metazoa > Arthropoda > Insecta > Ephemeroptera > Heptageniidae > Ecdyonurus > Ecdyonurus torrentis. The sequence goes on along the minus strand of OX439131.1, from coordinate 8,761,207 downwards.
TTGCTAATTTATTAATTTGTCAGGTTATAATTCAAATATATTTTATTATATAGTTGCTTTTTTAATATAATATATATATTTTTTTAATTAATGATTTAATATATAAGTATAATTATTGTGTGTGTATTATACTACATAATAATATAATTAATTAGGTTTATAATTATATTAAAAATATATCATATATTTTAAATTTGTATAAAAAACTGTTAATATATAGAAAAGAAGCAAGTAAGCATGAAAGCAAGCAAATTTGTGCAAGCTCTTGGTGTGCTGGGCTAAATGTGGGTTAGATCAATTAGATAGGTTGGACCGCCTGCTGCTGGGTAGCTGACTGCCTGGCCTGCCAGCCTGCCTGCCTGCCTGGCACACTGGGCTAAGGGGAGTAGCATTATATCGACTGCCGCTGCAACAAAAATGCCAGCAGTGTCTCTTTTGTGACAATACCACATCGGGGTCACTAGGGAATGTCTGCTGAAAATTGTATGCTAAATATTTATTCTCTTTTAGCTTAATTTACTTCATTTATAGGTTTGTTAATTGTGAACGATTATAAACGCTTTAAATTAAGTTGTTAGAGGCTTAATGTATGTAAATAAAATATATTCAACTTGATTTTAAAGTAATAAATTATAAAATAAGTGTCCCTGAAAAAAATAAATCATTACAAAATTAGGCTTATATCTATAGAGTAAAAAAATGTTTAATATAATTATCTCTTTATTGAACCTGTGAAGTTCATACAACTTATAAAAATATATTTGCCAATTAAATCATGTATAATAGTTGACGACAATTAAATTTGTATTTATATGAGTTCAAGGTTTGTTCAAACGGAGCAATATATAAAAATATATTTTTAATGTGTGAAATTGATTGCATTTATTTAAAATTATTAAAATTAAATACATACAAATTTATAGAAAAAAAATTCAAATTTTATTGCTTTTTAAATGAAACTGCAGACCATAAGTTTATACTATTCATCATTTAAACTATTTTTTTTATTAGCGGTGGTCTATATCCTATAGTTGAATAAATTAAATTTAAAGTAGTCTAACAAGTTTGATTTATATGTGGATTTCAATTAAGTGTCACTTCAACTAAAACATGGAAAAAAAATATATACGGTCAAAGGCTTCCGCTTTGATTAAATTGCCAAACTCTTCAGATTTGAATTTAAAAAAAAGTTAACAGTTCCAAAATTATTAATATATATTCACCATTATTTTATACAATTCAAGTAACACGTTTACCATGCATATTATGTTTATTATTATATTTTGCTGATTCACGTCACAAATACAAATGGTATCAAAATATTTTGATTGTGTATTTTTTCTCATGAAAATTTTAAAATTAAAAGTTTGAAAAAAAAAGGTCTGCAAAAAAAAAAAAAAAAAAAAAAAAACTCGAAATGCCGGAATTAAGGTAGAATTATTATAGAATTATAATTACATTATTTAAATTAAGTAGTTTTTTTTTAAACTTTAGAAAAGCAAAAATAATTTTTTAACAAAATGACAAATTTTTCATACGGTTAAACTTTTATACTGGATAAATATTTATTAAAATATAGGCCTAAATTTACTCAATATTTTAAATTATAAGTTAGTTTATCATGATTTTATGGCATATAAAGGCCTAGTAGAAATTAATAGAAGATTATAAAAAATTTGAAAAGAAGGAGAAGATTTTTTTTAATTGTTCTAATTATTACACTGCGTGGAACTGAAGTACATTTGCAGAGTTTTGAAATCGGTTCACTGTTCAGTATGTTTATATTATATATATATATATATATATATATATATATATATATATATATATATATATATATATATATATATATATATATATATATATATAATATATATATATGTATACACACATACATACAAAGCTTCGACAAACCACTATAATGCTCTGCTCAATTAAAATATTGAAAAGGAGTTATTATAATTATATTTACTAAAAATTATTTGAAAACGAACAACTTCAATAAATTGATGTATTTTAGCGTTGGATAAATAGCAGACATATTGGTCAAGTAATTTGAGCTATAAAATATTTAAGATGTACGTTTTGAGATATTTTCTTATATATTTTTATTAATGAACAAGATTATTAGTCTTAATTTTATAATAAGTTTACAGAGTGCTTTTAAATAAAATTTGTTTCCATAACGTAGTTATTTAATCTAATAATAATTAAAAAGCGACTTTAATTAAGAAAAGATTTAGAGTTGATTGTATTTGAAGCTCATTACCACTTCAAAGTGCAGGGTGCGATGTTATAAGTCTCGACGATTCTCGCCGAACAAAGGCTTGTAAACTGTGTTGCCGTAAGCGGTTCTGAAATTAGAATTGTTCTGCCGCCACTGTAAGATATATATAAAAAAAATAATAAAGATAAAATAAAATAAAAGTGAGCTAAAGATTAGATGCAATATAATTTATTGGACTTTAAAATAAAACATCTTATTTTGTATGAACACGTTAAAAACTTTCAATTATGGTAACTAAAATCTATAGTTAAAATCGCTGTACTATATAGACAGCTTATAATAAAAGTATATCTGTATAATAATTTTCTTCTCATTTACCGGACATATAAGAGAAACAAGAAAAAAATAAAATCTCTTATTAAAAATTAATAGCAATATTATGTTATTGTTTTTGTTTTTTATGAAAAAATGTGATTTTACTTAATTTTTTCCTATGTTTTGGCTAATATAAATATTTTTCAATTAAATAAGATTAAAAACTTCTTATTAGAAATACGTGCGTAAAGATTATATAAATAGGGGTTTGAATAAATATTTGAACTTTAAATTTAAGTGTGAGTAAATTTAAATGGACTTCAGAGACAAATAAAAGTTTTAATTTGTGGCCCAAGTGCCGAAGCAACAAGTATAACACTGTGTCGACAAAAGAAAAAAGTTCACTCTCACGCCAGAGTATGTGTAAATCTCTGCAGTATTCTCGGCTATTGTTTGTTCCTCACAACACCTTGAAGTCACGTGATGTGACGTCACAAGGAGGTAGGCTAAATGCTAACTGCTTAAAGTTAAATGTCAGACGTAAGCTTTGTGTGTATCAGTCAACTATACTCGACACGTCTCATTTACCTAGAAGAAACAAAAACTACAAGGCATGCAACGCTAAATTGCCTGCTTTAAGTTATTATGATTGTCTCTCTAAAATTTTCATTGTAACAGGTAATAATAATATTAATAATGAAATATATTCATAGAAATTTCATTTTAAGATAAAAGTCATTTTCAATAAAGTAAAGTGATTTTTGTTTATTGAAAGATGTCATTGAAAGAGTGGCTCATTAAAAATTCAAATCATTCAATTCCCATGAAGTAATTTTTGAATCGTTGTATAAATAAGATTTTCTGATATAATGCTATTTAGTGGAGTATTTATTTATGTACTGCCAAACAAAAATAGGTTTGCGCCCGACGCATTGTTGGTACACGCAGTGCAAAGTTTTTAATGAAAATCATAAATTTTTATAACATAAAATTGGTCAAAATTTGTAAATATTGCACAATGTGAAGACGTCTGATCACATAATAATACAACAATAATGAAATATATTACACAATGGAAAGACTAAAAAAAATTTAGGGGTAATTTTATTGCATATTTTGAAAGAGTGTTCTAAAGCGATACATGTGTGAATTTTTAATTTTTGAGTTAAAAAAGTATTTTTAATTAACTTTTGAAAGTCGTGAAATGATGTCACAGGCTGCAACTTTTTCCAATGCCCACATGCATAAGGTGAATCCTGTGACGTCATTTCGCGACTTTCAAAAATTAATTAAAAATACTCTATGAACTCAAACATTAGTAATTCACGTATGTATCGATTCAGGGCAATGTCCTCGGAATATGCAATAAAATTACCCCTATTTTTTGTTTGCCATCTTCCTCATTAGAAACATAATACTAGAAATGATTGTGTTATTTTTTAAAAGCGCATTTACTACTTACTACTGCATTCTTACTACGCATACTCTGGATGCAGTTGTCTTTCAGGTTATGCAACTTTTTTGGCCGGCGCACCAGAGCTCCGCAAACCTGCACGATTTAGCTCTCATATATCACAATACATTTGTTAAGTATGACAACGTTTTAATAAATTTTTCGCAGTTTCATGTTGCGCAAAATATGTACGTCAAATTATCCCAGTCCACTTTCATGATCTAATCTTATTTTCTCATCATCATTATGCTATATCGACGCAGATTGATCCAAAAGTGACCACATTAGTAGTAACTTAAATTAATTATGATTGGCATCCATTCATGTTTTTGTCATTGTCTATAATTAAATACGACATGCAAAATGACGATACATGCCTTCAAGTTTATATCTAAAATATATTATTACTATCGATATTAAAATACATGACAACAATGAGATATTGGATATCATATTTTATTAGGGGCTGTTGGTGCTCAATTGGTGCCCGAGGAGACATCTAGTGGATTGATACGTTTGTATAAAGGAGGGGTTGAAAGGTGGCGCCAGCAGGGCCAAGTTTGATTGCAATGTTCTCCGTTGTTTGTGGAGTTGCCGCTGCTGCTGCTCGGCGTCGCGGTGAATCGTGAGGACGGTGCGAGGAGCGAGCTCTGGAGTAAGCGAGCAGGGCGAGTGAGTGAGCCCGTCTGCCGCCGCCGCCGTGCACACAAGAGAGAAAGAGAGAGAGAAAGAAGAGTGAGAGAGAGAGTGAGTGAGAGGAGGAGGAGGATCACAGGAACAAGAAACGAGAGAAGAGAACACGAAAATGGCGACGATTTATACGGGGGACCCGTTCAGTTCCTCAGTGAATCAAGTGTTTAGTTCATATACAGTGTATCGGTGATGTGTGGTAAAGTGCAACATCTATATAATAATAAGAAAAAACTATTTTTATTATTATTAAGGACCGGCGGCGGCGCGGCATCGTTAAAATATAACAATTTATTGTATTTATTTATTAATTTTTTGTTGTTTATTACAGTATGAGCCTAAATAATGCCGCCCTCTTTAAAATAATAATAACTACTTCGACTTTATTATTATTTTTATCTATAACTTTTATAACTGTGTTTGGACTTGTGTACGTTCTATTTCAAATTTTTAATTTATGGGTTCCTAAAACAAAATATAATTATTTATTTGAGAATAAGCTCAGCTTATTCATCAAAAAAAGCCTAAGTGCTTTACCCAAAAATTCAGCAGTTATTCGTAAAGCGGGTAAATTAAACGAAGATTCATCATTGTTACCATTATTATTAACTGTGTCGTCAGCTTATTCTGGATTGAAGTCGCGGCAAGACCCTGGTCTGGCCCCTCTCCGATCTGGCAATGCGTCTAACAGCTCGCAACAAGATCCAGCGAGGTCACCAGACATCCACGTCTCTCAACACCGACCATCACAGCAGGGTCAGCACGCTAAAGAGGCACGAGGAGGGGGGAACAACGCAACAACAACAATTAATAACCCGCAAAAGTACTGCAACGTCGCACACAATTTCGTTAAAACAAAATACGAATCGCGACGAAAATACAGCGGGAATTTTTGCTCTCTTCATCGTCCTTTTCAATCAATTACTCGGACAAATTTCTTCTATCTTCTTCAAAGGGTGGTTTTATACCGATACCCTTTTTTGGAAAAGGGTCAAGGTTTTGGAACGAAACATTGAAGAAGAATCAGAAGAAAAATATATTATTAGTCAAACAACAAGGAATTTTGTTAATTTCTTCTCTCGTCGCCATTGTCGTAGAAAGAAGAAACGGAGGAGGCGAAGAAAAAGGGGGAACATTTTCAACAACTACAAACACCTACAAAAAGAAAGTGAAAAAATTACTAAAAGTAAAATATCAAAACGGGCAGGGAAGGAAGGCAAAACTCGTGCCTGGGATTGTCTCAGACACCATGCTAAAACCATTTCCCAGCCACCAGAAGTCAAGAGCCATCTGCAACAACAGCAACTACAACAACAATTCAAACGAATTTTACAATTTATCGCATCAATATTCTTATCAACATTCTCATTCTTATCACCAAAAGAAATCAATAACAACAACTACTACTACAGCAACAAATTCAATTTATTTTCAAAAACAAACTATATTAAAACACAAATCAAAACATCAAAAACAAAATACTTTCTTTATAATAATTGTAGGTCTTCTATCGTTATGTTCAGTGAGTGTTTGTTCACAAGTTTCAAGAGCTCAGAACATCTCGAATTTAGCCGCACAAATTGTTTCACCTCTTTATTCAGAATCCTCTAATTCCACCTTCACCTTCCTTAACGAGTCTTGGTGGCCTACAAATATACCATTAGAACTTTACCATAGTGATAGAGGTACATTACAACAACAGATCATAGGTGTTCCACCCTCATGGGGTGTTGGATGTCCAACACCCGGAAATACAGCACCTGTCAGAGGAAGTAGTAGTAGTGATGATAATAATAACAATAATACTATTAGTGATAATAAACAAGGATCTAAAGTGGATAAATTTGAAATTGATAATAGTCCGTATAATAGTTGTCCCGCACCCTGTTCCCTTACTGCTACTATAAATAATATTAAAATGGATTCTATAAAATTCAATTCCCCGTCATTTAAAAATGATAATAATGAATATGATGATGTTTACGATAGTTCAACTAATTCTTATTCATCAAAACAAAATAATATTAATAATAATCAAGAAGAAAAACAAGAAAAAGGAGAACAAAAATTTAATAAGCATCCACCGTATTTCAACCAGTGCCTTCATTATTTGCAGCCGAGTGTTTTCGAAACATTGTGTAAAAAAGACAACCAAAGTATATATGAATTTGGAAGGAAAATTTCAAAATTACGCCTTCCATTTTGTTGTGAGCACACTGTTGATAGTGTGGTGATGGCTAGCCTTCAGCAACAAGATTTTAATGTTATGGTAGAAGAAGTTGATGATTTTAATAATGAGGTGCCTGTAAGTCTGTTACGTAACTTTGAGTGTATTCGTCATCTCGAGTCACTCTTGACGCTTGACCGTCTTGCAAGAAAAGCGGCGGCGTTGTTTGATTCTGTTCTCGAGCGTTATGATTGTGGACAGACTTACTCCGTAAATTTCCGTTGTGAAGATTGCAAGGTAAGATTGCTTTTTTTTACTATTATTTTTAATGTAAAAATTTAAGAGTAGAATGTAGAACTAAACCCTCTGCCAAAAATAGTTTTGATTATGTAAATATTTAAAGTCCAAATTTTACGCCGAGTGTATGTGAAGTGAAAGTTAGCAATCATATGATGTTATAAAAATCAAGTGCAATATATCTATCAATCAATAAAACTACCAGTGATACTAAAATCAATTACTATATGAAACTTTATACATTGATTTATGCTTCATAAGATAGTAAAAAAGTGGTTGTAGTTTGATATTAGTTTTTGAAGTTGGTAAGAACGCAAGGAAAAAGTGTTATATGTACATCCGCTGTTGTGGTTGTGACTTATATGTAGCGATCGCAACCAGCGTACAGTACACTGAAAGTTAAGGGGAGGTAACTGAAGTGATAGTGTCACTCTAACAGGCCGGGTACACGTGACTCACAATCCATCCAATCACAGCAAAGACGAGAGAAAAAAAATCGATTTTCTCCCCAGGTGATACTTAACGCCTTAGATAATTTAAGCGTAAAAGATTAATTTGGATAAAAAATGTATTTTACAAATTATATGTCAATTAAAAAAAAAAAGAAAAAAAAAAGAAAAGTTCATTCATATATTAAAGTTTTAACTATATACTTCATATAATAATGAAATCCTTTTGTGTTTTTATATGACTGAATTTAATGAAATTATAATTAATTTATACTTTAATAAATTATTATAATTTTTAATCATGTAATTAAAAATAAAAAAAGTTTTGCAGCAACAATGTAATGAATAACTTATATAAACAACCTAGAATGGCGCATAAATGAATTCATTATATTAGTAATCAACACCGTTATACATATACTGTAAATATTACTGTAATACTTAATTAGTACACCCCATCTTTTAAGATTCTCAAAAAAAAAAAAAAATTTGCAATAAATATCTTTAAAGGTTATCCTAAAATGTATGCAACCAGTTGGTTACATATGCTTAACAATAAGCCTACTTAACAGGGGCTTCATAAAACTGAAACTTTCAAAATTATCCTGCAGCGTATGCAACCAGTTGTTTATATATGCTTAACAATAAGCCTACTTTACAGGGGCTTGTTAAACAAATTTATTGTTTGGTAATGAAAAAACAAACAATAATTAAAAGAAAGGAATTTCTAAAATAAATCAGAAATTTTTTAAGATTATCCTAAAAATATCTTTAAAAAATGAAACACTGTATAAAATGCATATTGTAACATATAATTATTTTGAGTACTATAAATACTTTTTTTTGTTCATCGGTTTTAGCACTAATTATATTATTGTTATACTAATGTATTAAATCTTAACCTAGATAAAACCACTTTACTCTAATATCATTTTTTTTAACCAAATGTTATTTAATACGAGACAAAGAAATTCTAAATATAGCGTGATATTTTACTCTGATGAGATGACCTTTTTTTTAATATATTGTGAATAATACCTTTCAATAAGAATGAAATGTAATGCAATCAGCATGCAACTAGGTCAATCAAAATCACATGTTATAAACACCTGACGAGATGTTAAAAAAATATTATGATAAATTATTTTTATAATTACTTCGTATGTTATTACGCAATTTAATTATATAAATAATATGTTATTGTCTCTGTTATATATAATATACTAATTATAAGTTTATATATGTATATACTGTATTCATCTTATATAAGTTTTTATTTTATTTATTTTCAAATAATATTTTGTAATTTCTTTACGTATATTTATATAACATTATCATTATTATATATAGATATAAACGAGAATTTGTTTTATTATCATTTTATAAATAACTTTTTCAACTAAAATAGTTTTATGTAATATAAAAATGTCATGGACATTATATTTAATGAAGCTTGCTTCATATAATTTATATTTAAACACTTTATTAAATGACAATTATATATATATATATATATATATATATATATATATATATATATAAAACTTTACTTCATTCTCTGCCAAGTATTAAAATTATTCTCACATAGTTAGTTAGTTGAGTTAGTCATTGGTATATTTATTAAATTAAAATATATTACAGGGAATTATTATTATTTTATATATGTGATGTATTTACATATTTTGTTTACTATTTTAAAATATATTTTACAATTAAATATTAGCTACCTCTCAGTAATAACGTTTTGAAACAAATGAAAGATTTTTTTCAAATAACTGTTTAATATATATATATATATACATATATATATATATATATATATATATATATATATATATATATATATATATATATAAGTGTTGAATTCTTTGAAAATTCATCAAAGTGATCAAAGTGTTAGATTTTGAAATCAGGTGAAAACATCATAAATATATCACAAAGTGTAAATACTTGAGTAGATAAATATGTGTATGAAAGTTAAACTGGTAAACCATTTATCATTTAGATTCTCTCTATATATATATCATGATAAGCAAAACCTTTTCTACCCTACTCTTTTTCCCTTTTCATATATCCCTATATATATATATATATATATATGTGTGTGTGTGTGTGTGTGTGTGTGTTTACTAAACTTTTAGGTTTCCGTGTAAAATATTCCCTTTAGAGAGGTAGAAAAGGCAGTAAGCAAGCTGGCATAGGCCGGCATGCAAGTCCTATATTATAGTATCGCAGCAGGCAGCAGCTAGGTTTTTTGGCCACAAAACATAGAATGTGAGCACGTTTCTGGCTAAGTTTAAACATTCATGTCCATTTCTAGCGGCTGTAGAGCCAAGCCAAGCCTTATACTACTTACTTCACCAACTGACTAGTTGAGCATGCTTGTGCTTTTTTGAGTATTATATATTAATATATTATATATATATATATATATATATATATATATATATATTATATATTCCCACACACTCATAAGTGGCCGTGTCCCTAGAGCATAATTTATCCTCAATTCCAAACCTTATTTTTTCTTATGACTTTTTTTTACCCTAAAGGTAAAAGCTATTACTATCATAAAAAATACAAGAGAAAAAAATAATTCTTTTACTGTTTCTTTTCTTTCTTTTTTATTATAAATAAACAAAACATTTGTTACACCGTTTTATTTATTCAAAACAAAAATAAATAATGGAAATCTTGGAATCTATATCATAATATATTTAGGTTATTGATGTATATTTTAACTGAATGCTATTTATATAGCTTTATTTTTATATAAGATTCCAGCGAATATTTATACGTATGAATGTTTTGATTTTTTTTTTCATAAAATTTACGTTATAAATTTGAAACAGTCTAATTTTGTCTGATTATAAACAAAAATAAAGTTAAAATAAAAATTAAAAAACTGAAAATATATAATTTTAAACTTTTTGGTTTTTTAATGTTGTTCTTAATATTGCGTACATGAAGATTTTTTTGTCTCTTAATTTTAACGTGAAAACTTTTTTTTTCCTCACAACTTTGATATGTCTTGTGTAATTACGACATCTAGTTTTACTTCCCTAACAAAAGGAAACTATAATATATATATATATATATATATATATATATATTATATTGGAACTTTTTAAAAATTATTTTCCAAATGAGGGTATAAAAAGGCGCAAGTAAGCAAAGCAATAATATATAATGACAAAACATGTAACAAGCGTTGGACAGTTGAAACAATGGAAAATCCCCTCCATGTCCATCTGTTGCTGACCAGAAGGTTTCAGGCAGAGCTGGTTGTGAGACACATGAGTGGAAAAAAAGCGATATTACTGCTGCTGTTTTATCTCTGTTGTCAGCAGCATATCAATGTCAGTAAGCTCGCCTCTTTGTCACTGCAAGCAGAATTGTATATGCTCATGTCGTGCTGCACATGCACGTTAAATAAGAAATATCGTGTTAATTTTGTATTATCTCCAGCAAAATATTATTTTGGACAAAAAAAAATCCACAGAAAATTTGTTTATTATTTTATATACATATAGATATTCAAAGTGATTATAGTCTTTGTTTTAGTAATTAATATTATAATATATATATTTTTTTAAATATATACTGAAAATGCAATTATTAAATTCAGCGTAGAAGAGTTTAAATGAATCCTTATATGAAAGGTTTTTCGTATTAGTGTATATATATGCGCGTAATCCAACAAGTTGTTCAGGATTTTGCTTTGATTTCTGTTGCCAATTCAACTTACTATACTTGGCTGATCTTTACGATCCTCAAATGTAGCACTAAAATTATCAATGCATATTTTTCAATTTAAACGTTGTAAATTAACTGTGTATAGGTTAATTCAAAACTGGCTGATATATTGTATTTTCAATAATTACTATAGAACAGAAGCAAACAAATGCTAAATGTAGAAAAAAAAAACCATTTCTTTGTTTTGAATTCTTTTTAAGGAAGGTATTCGTATTATTTAAAATATTCAAGTTGATGGTCCAAAATTTTTACATTCGTATAGAAATTTTTTATTCATTGTTGTGGGAAATGTTGAAGTCTGGTAAGACTGGCGTGGTTGATGGGTTTGTTATGAAGTTGCATTGCTTGTTGAATTGAATGGCACGCGGTGAGTTGAGTTCAGTGCGCTCGCTCTCTCGCTCACTCGCAAGCTACAGCTCAGCTGGTGAGAGGTGAGGAGCTCCAGCACGTGGCTGGCTGCGTGATGAAGCACATTGTCTCCGTTTGTCGCCGCTGCCGCCACTACCACCCACCACTGTTTCAGCTCGATAAATACACCCACCCTCTCTGGGTAGTGGCGCGCCGCCGCTCGGCAAGCTTTTGCTTTGCTATAGCAGCGCACGCTAGCGCTATGCTGGCGCTCGCTTGCTGGCTCTATAGCCCGGCCACCGCGCCACTTGCTTGCCTGCATGCAGCTCTGCACCAACACACAGACCAGCTGCTTGCTTTGCCCCCCCCCCCCCCCCAAACTTGTGGTTTACATTGTACTGTACTTGACATTTCATAAAATGTGATAAATTCCATGATTGTTATCATTTTTTTCTCCTAAATAACAATTATGTGGTATTACGTTACACACATTATTTAATTTATGAGGGCTTGTCAATTAAAAATTAATATTTAAAATTTTATCAGTTTTTAAAAGTAAAGTGGTGATGGAAATATATAATTGAAGCATGTGACCAAAAAAAGCAGTAACTTTTGATTTTTGGATGTAATTAATAACACGGATAGTAAACGGGGGTAAGGGGTATAAGGCCATTTGATGCAACTGTATTTCAAAATTAGGCTATAATTTTTTGCATTGTCTTAGGAATATTGAATCAATGCATTAATTATTATCAATTTTATTTCAAGTTTTAAAATCAATTTAATCCAAACTTGTTTCATTTGTACCTTAACACACAACTTAATAAGAAGTTAGAATTAAAAAAAAAGAAAAAAAAGTTTATAACTGGTTAAGATTTGTGTTTGTCATATTGGCAGCCTAGTGATTAATGAGTTTTAATCAAATAATTAGAACAAAAACTTTTACCTGTAAGGAATATTAAGGAATGTGATCTCAAAGGACTATATAAATGAAATTTCTTGTTTTAAAATATCCAAAACTGCTCAATTGATAACAAAAAGATGTGCATAGTCAGAAATCAGATTGTTTCCTTTATGCTGTTCCTCAAGTTACTACCGTAAGACTTGTTGTTGTTGTTTTATAAAAGAATTTTACATATATCGTGCAAATGAAAAGCACGAATAATATATATATATATATATATATATATATATATATATATATATATATATATATATATATATATATATATATATAATATCGTTTATTTTATACATATCATATTTTAGTTAACACATTATAATAATTGTTTTCTTTAAATTTCTCCATAGGGATATTTTATGATATGAGGTGTAAATGATACATAATAATAGTTTTATGGCCACTTTAAATAATATATAACAATTTAGTATTTTTATAAGAGGTGAAAAGGGTGTAAAATAATTTATTGTTTATCTTTATTTTCCCTGTTACATCAAAATGTTGCGTGAGAAAAACGATTAACATTATTGTTAAATTATTATTTTTTAGATTTTCGTGTTGAGTTGGTAAATTTTTGGTGTGGAGAAAGCAAGTCATAAATGAAGCAACAGCTGCCCACCCAAGCAGGCTTGATATTTATATTACAAGTGAGCACCAAAGCTTTTGTCGCAGTGGAAAGACAAAAAAAAATGTGGTGTGCGTGCCAGTATAGCAGGCAGTCGGGCCAAGGAAAGGCGGCACAGCTGGGTGACTATCTCTCCAACATAATCACTTGGACTCAAACATAAAATTCACTTACAAAACTTTTTTTTTCTTCTTTTTCTTTTTCTTCTGAATTATTTATTTAATTTCATTTCATACTTGTTGCATGCTAAACTTTTTCAAACATTTTAATACGCACCAATATTATAATATTTTTATAACAGGAATAGTATTTTGCATTTAAAATTTTAAACAATATTTTTTTCAATTTGAGTTTTCACTAATAAAGAAAATAGCTGCTGGTGATGTTAAAAGAAATTTACTTTAAAAGTTACTTATGCCTCCAATTTTAATGTTACATATTTATGGTTGTATGTTTTTGTTCTTTAATTATTCAATTGTAATTACGTATATTATTACACAGTTTCTGTCAGAATTGATACCATCGCTGTAATAATGATTAATGAATCACGCAATTATTATAGATATTTATTATTTTTAAATATTCTTCTAACTTTTTTATTAAATTGGCTCTATTATTCTTTTATTGATTTCTACTAGAAATTATTTAATTATTGCAAACTCCCTAACTTCTCTGGGAGTTAAGTGATCAAGTGATCACAAACATAACATATTTTACAAGAATTTGTACTATTTTAAAATACAAAACACTGCAGAGAATAAAAACCTAATAAAAATAGTGCCATTAAAATTATTAAATTAATATTATTTAATGCTAACGAACATGTATAAAATTTCCTGTGCTTATTGTGAGAAGGTAAAGTATAAAGTTAGCAACACTATAATATCTAATATACATATATCTAATAAGGCTGCAGAAATAAAATTTCATTGCGTAGAATCGCCTAAATTAAAAAAAAAATTATAGTTCAGAATATTGTTGAAAAATTATAATCATTAAATACATCTGTTCTGGTGAATTGTTCAATATAATGAACAATACTTACGATTAAAATAAAATCTATACTAATTTTTAACCTTGCATGTTATATCAATGTTATAGACTATTCACTCACCAGACATGTTATTATTTAAATTATTCATTCTTTTGTGGGATCAATATTTAATTCAGTTTAGTTCCCTCGACTATAGGTCAAATCAATGACATCGTTTTTTTGTCCGTAAGAACAAAAATCTCTAGGGTACAATTCAAAGAATAGGTCACAGAATTGTCTGTGCTTAATTTGCAGTAGAAAAACGCTTAGAGCATTTAAAATTTCTATAAGAAATCATTTTTAAGCAACTGGCATATAAACCTATAGATAGACCCGTTTATACACGTATGTATACACATATGTATACACGTATGTATACACGTATGTATACACGTATGTATACACGTATGTTATACATGTATGTTAAGAAACTAGAACACAAGGAATCTAAAAGAGCGTGAAAATTAATTATTTCCAATTTTTCTTATTTTGTTTATAGTGCAAAATATAATTTATGTTAGAACAGAACTGGTATATTTTTTATCAGCTATTTTTTATGATGGCACAATTTCATAAAGTAAAGGAATTATAAAATATGTTATTTTTTACGTTCATGTTAAAGATATCCAATCAAAAAAATAGGTTAAGGGAGTAGGGTACCGACCTTAAATCTCAAAAACTATAGAAGTGTTTTGGATCTAAAATTAGTGTCATTCTGTAGCTAAGGGTCACACCTAGCCGGGATAAAAATTTCATGATGATTGACCGTCCCGAAAAAAAGAAAAAAAATATTGAAATTAACATTGGGCCTTATAGGCTTAAAATTTCAAAAAAGCATATAAAATTAATTTGCACGGTGACCCCCTAAAATTTTTATTTATCTGAAATTGTCTCAAGCTGAAGTATCATTGTGCAAAGTTTCAGATTTTTTTGACAAGAAAAGTTAGAATCTAATGGCCGACGTCGGTCCCTTAACTGTTAAAAATTATATTTAAAATAATAAAAAAAAATTGTATATTTTATAATAAATTATTAGCATGCAAAGATAAGCTACGTACTTGGCACAGTCTCAATCAAATCAACAAAAATGTCAAAATTTTGTAAAATTTGAAATTAATCTTTGGAAAGAGGTAAGCTTGAATATTAAATTCGAAGTTGTAAAGCTTTTTTTTTTTTTTTTTTTCTTCTTAATTTTTTTCTTCTTATTTTAAAGTTTATTATTGAAATTCTTTTGTAACAAATTTTTATAATGATTGCTACAATCAAATATTATACGAGTCTGTGATATAACAAGAAAACACGAAAGTGTTTTTTGTTTGAATTCAAGAAGAAGAAATTTAGACACTATTAAATTTCACTTTTGGATTCTGTATTATTGTGAAATCTTGTTTTACGTAAAAATAATAATTACTGATAAATATGTGAAACATGAACATAAAATCATTTTCAATCTTCAACATTTTTTTTTTTTTAAAGTTTCAATCAAATACTGAAAATGTGCTAAGGTAGCAAGAAAGTGAGTTTTTCAAATTATAATTCAGTAAAAATTCTCAGCACGTTTCTTTAACTACTCTCTTCAGTTTTCTCTCAACAAATAGCTGAAATCAATTATATAAAAATGTGTAGTATTGTATGAAATAAAATAAAACATAAAATTAATGAGTATTTTCTTTGTTTTGCGCTCTTTTATATTATTAATTTTTATACATAATATATGTTGATTTAAATAAGATGGTGTATCATTATAATTAAAGACATGTTGCGTGCAAAAATACATAAAAGGAAAAAAAGGAAAAAGAAAAAAAGAGAAAAAGAAAAGAAAAAATAAAGAAAAGGGTATAAGATTATACTTGAGGTATACTCATATTCATGAAAATAATACTTATAAATTATAATAATAATTAAACAAAATCGATTTTACAAAAGAATCGTATTTTGTAGCAGGGTAATATGCTAAATTATTTTATGGTGATCAAAATCGATTAATCGTATATAATTTTTGTTTATTGTTTATCACACAGTGGGTATAGGAGAGAATGTGTTTCCCTGTGCAGCAACATTACGAGAGCAACTCTCGAGGTACTTGCCAAAGTTCTCTCTCTTTGTCTCTCTCTTTGTCTCTCTCTTTGTCTCTCTCTCTCTCTCTCTCTCTCTCTTTGTCTCAAGCAGTTCTCATTAAAAGGGGTTGAGAGGACTCACTCGTTCTCTTACTTGCTATGGCAGAGCTGCTCTCTCTCTCTCTCTCTCTCTCTCTCTCTCTCTCTCTCTCTCTCTCTCTCTCTCTCTCTCTCTCTCTCTCTCTCTCTCTCCCTGCTTGCACGCCTGACCCAAACTGAACGAAACAAGACACAACGTTATTGTTACCTTGCTCTCGAAACCAGGTGAGCCGTGAGATTTTTTTATCCACGCCCTCATCTTTATAATGATGTATGACCACGATATTATATGGTTTTATTATATAAAAAAATGTAAAGAAAGTAAAATAATTTTATAGAAGATAATTAAAAATTAATACAAATTGATGTTAAAATCATTTACTTTATTACATTTTATGGTCATTTTATTTTTAATTCCATTGGGTATTCTTAAAGAAACACTACTTTGTTTAGCCTTGGACTTTTATAAAGTGGTTTCTATCTATTTAAAAGTTTAGAGACCTCAATCTCCTTCAAATATTTACTTTATTCTGCTAGAATAAGCTGGACTTAATATAGTAAAGGGTAGGGGATAGGTAGAAGAGAGGGGAGAAAGTATGATAATTATTTATGTAATGCTCAACTCTAAAGTGAACAATATTCTTCATATTTCAATGTTTGATACCGTTGGTTCAGTGTAACTAATCAAAATCGTGCTGAAAAATAGCAGGGGACCTCTAATTTCTTATCCTTTAGCATTACAGGATCCTAAGAAATATTTTGAGAAAAATATTGACACTATAACCAAAAAATTTAAATAATACTAGATATAATTTTATATAACACATTTTTGATCAAAATATTTCATCGGTAAAAACCAATCAACTATCTCATGTAAAATACAATAAAATGATTCTTGAAATAGACTATCATAGAAATCATTTAAGTTTGCACAAATAAATTTTGTCACAGCTAAATTTGGACAATTATTAATAATGAATGGTGTTGACTATTTATTATATATAAGTACTTGAAAATTACAAATTTGTTTTTAAATAAATAGTAATTATAATTATTTATCGATTGAGTATCATGTAACTAATGTTACATGGGCTACAGTTTTTAGACCGAGTATCAACGCTCCTATTTACAGTATATTATAGCTAAACAAGTTTCTAAAATCACTAAATTTATTTAATTCAAATAAAGCTCACAACAGGTCAAGAGATCATTATTTCACGTATAAATTAGCTTGGATAACGCAAATGTCTTTTGATACAATTTTTGTTGTTCCTATAAATGGTTAGATAAATTAATGAAACAGTTCTTATATATAGGGGAAAAAATGATAATATTTGATAAAAGAAGAAGTAAACTACTTTTAAATTACGTTTTAATTGTCAAATGTATAAAAGAGTTACTTTTCTAAAGCGTGCTAGAAAATTATTTGTTATTTTCATTGCCAGTGTTAGGTGCTATAACTATGGCTAGAAAGCATAACTCATACTGGTATAATAATTATTGTTATTATATAATAATAATTTACTCACAAAGCTATAATATGGCCTGCAGCAATTGCAAAGTTATTGTTTAATATTATTATTATGACAATATGTAGATTAAGCATTCTCTTCGTTTTTTCAACAGTAGTTTGCCAAAAAACTTTTTACCTGAAAAAACATTCCTATTTCACTGTCTAAATTTATTGTATTCGTTTTTGTTTTTGTTTTTAAATTTCTTTCGCTCACTTTTATTATTATTAAATGCATAGTTACGGGTACATATTTCTTGCAAATTTTTCATTGAATTCTTCGATCGAGACTCATGGTTTACATTAAATGCAAACTATTTGATAGTACACATTATAAAGTGCACTATATTTTGAATAAAGAAGACTATGAAAGCCATCAAGGGAGAAAACGTTTATCTCCCAATCCTATTGCCTTTTTAAATTAAAATAATTTTAAGAATTTTGATAATTTTTCTATAAAAATTTTGAGGTTTTGATGGTAGAGACTATTGAATATTTATGAAAAATTAAGCGGTATTTTGCTACTCTAATTTGACTTGTAAATGTAAGTTGTTGAAACTTGAGGTTGAATGTAATATGATGCGTGTGTGCATATTTGTATATTTTAAGTAACTCTGGTCTTTTAAGTTCAAATTAAATACTAATAGTAGTTAAAAGATGTTTTGAGACATTTCTTACTGAATAAACTATGAACCTATCAGTATCATTTCTGACGCTAAATACTTTCTAACCACTATTTAAAAATTTATATAAGTCTATAGGGAGCATCATTTAATTAATGAAATTATAATACTGAATTTTTTATATAAATACGACGTTGAATACATGTATACAACATTAATGTAATATTAGGATTGGGGGAACAAATGGTAAATCTAAATATTTAAAATATTAGAGGAGAGCATAAAGATGTGTAAAATGTATGATGTGGTTAGTAAAGAATCCAAGGAAAGAGTATTGTTATAAAATCTTACATTTTTAACGTAAAAATTAATTAAGTCAACTTTGTTTTATAATGGTATAAACCTAAAACTTTAAGAGCCTTTGTAATAGGTATAATGGACATACTGTAGTACAGCAAACGTAAGCGTTAACTGTTTTATATGATATACCATTAAAACTTGACCCTTTTTGTGTTACCAGAAAAATGAACAATTTCATATACCACGTATTTAAAATTCAATGAAATTGTTTTAATAATATGTAACTTCATATGTTAGACAAAAAAACAACTGAATAATTAAACAAATTATTTTATTTTGAATGAGATTTAATTTGATAATTATTAGTTAATAAATATTAACAAGTCCTTCAATTCTTTTAACAATACATTACAATACAAACCCTTACATCTTAATGGATAATATCTACATTAGGAAACAATAATCTTTTTTCAACGCTAATATATTTTTTCTCTGTTATCTTTCCTGCATTGCCCTCTTTCACCTCGTCAGTTTCCAATGTGTCATGCTTTCTAGCACGTTATATTATGTAGTTGTTCTTTATCCAGCCTTTATTGTCAAAATTATTGTAATCTAATTCTAATCAAGTTTGTTGGGTTAGATGCAAGGTGTAAGACTGATTTATTTGTCAAGCTTTAAACCTCAATTGTATTGTTTTTTAATTCTTGAGTGAAACTGATTATATATATATATATATATATATATATATATATATATATATATATATATATATATATATATATATATATATATATATATATATATATATATATATATAAATAAATATAAAATTTAACATACAAATAAATTTCAAATTGTCTCTTTCTCAATGTAATACTTTCTGTATAGGTTATTTGAAACTGATATTAATGTATCACCTTCACTAGTTTGTTTATTTAGAACACCCCATTAAGCACTATTTCACTATTTGCAATAGATTACAAAACAAGCTATTCACATGACATCTCTTTCACAAAACAATAATAACACCTCAAATGAAAGATATTTTAAATGAGAAAAACATTTTTATTGTTATTTTTTTAATATAAAATATCGAGGTATTATGTATTAATAATGCCGAGTCTTTGTTTTATGCTCCAGTGTGTCAGATGAGCAAACAGTCTTTTCTATTATGAACTGTTGTTGCCTTTGAATCACACCAACACGACCGTTTTATTATGACAACAACGACAATAATAAAGCCAAACATCAAGGTCTTGCTCCGGCTTTAGTCTTCTCAATTTATATAATATGTTCATTTTAATAGCTAAACTTTACCTACATTTTACTGCAATATTTGGAGAGTATTTTAATATATAATTCATGAAAAATATTTATGTTAGATAGTACTACAGGTAATGTTAAGTTTTTAGTTTATTAACTGCATCTTGACACATATTTTGGTTATATAAAAATGCATTTTTTTATACTTTGTTCAAATTTAAATTATTTTTCGATTCAGCAACAGATAAAGACCCATAAAAAAAATGATATAATCAAGACAAGACAAAATAAAATGTAGATATGAAGGTGCATTTGCATGTTCAACTTTTCTCAGTAAAATAATTACCCTCAAAGTTTATTTACGACGCAAAGTTACAACAAATACATGAATATGTGAATGCACTATAAGAAAACAAAACATTATTTTGTATGTCATACAGCATTTTTGTTTAAATAATTTAGAATATTGCATGAAATATGGCGATAAAAAAAGAGCCATAGTCATTGAGTTAATTCAATATCTGTATAGGTATAAAATTTGAAAAAAATTCTTTAATGGTTTTCGTAGTAAAAACATGAATTAATACGGCCTGCAGAGGGAGAGGGGTAATAATGTAAAGTAAAGGTGTGACTGCATGAAAACTGATATTTTAAAAGCAAAAACAAAGCATCGACAAAACCATGCACCAACTCATAGAGTGGAAGGAAAGTTCTATTCTTGTGCATCTTGTGCGAAGTGAGTGTAAGCCTGACTCCCTATAAAATCTCACAGGTATAGGAAGCCGTGCACAGTCAACTCAACTCTATTGTAATTTCTTAAACACTTATTGTTATTATTCACGTGTTTTGTTTATCACCAATTTTCTTCATTATTTCTTATTAAAAAATTGAAATCTTATCTAATTAAAATTGTAAGACAATATTATGTTATTAGTATGATTTTATTTTTCAATCGCGTATGAAGCAATACATTTCTTTCTCTATAGAGTAAGTATAATTTCAGAAGATCATATACGTAACTGCTAAATTTCAAAATAGATATGGATCATTTCATGAGTAAGAACGTTTGTTTATTTATGCACTGGCAGGAAGTTTTGAATATCTAGAGGATACGACAAAAAATTTATTGACTGTGTATAACGAGGATATAGTTGCTGTATTTTTGTGCTACTTTAAATTTTTGTATGTACACTTTGGTGTTTAATAAAAACCATATATAAATTTTATTTTATTTTATAGAATTAGTTGTAGCGTAACGATTGATGAGAGAGAGAGAGAGAGAGAGAAAGAGAGACGAAGCATATTATGATAAGACTGCAGGCTTTCAAGGACTTCTCCCCATGATTGATTGATTGAATTGAAACGAGCATTTACTTAACGACAAGATTGGTGCATATTTTGTGCCTCCTTTTTTTTTTTTTTTTTTTTTTTTTTTTTTTTTTTTTTTTGAGTCAAAGAGACAGAGACTTGTGATAAAAAAATGTGTGTTTCCTAAATAATTTTAAAGCATTAATTTACTCATTCAATAGTTAAGAAAATGTAATATCTACAGTCTACAGATATAATTATATGTATAATATACTGTATTGTATTGTATAGAAATATACATGGTGTGTAAATTTAAGTTGTAATTATTGATACTATAATATTTAGTAAAATTCTTTTATCGTTGAGATATGCATATCAGGATCGTTTACTTTGAATGCATTTTAGGCAACACAAAAAAAAATTATAATAATAATAACAAACTTGTTCAAAGTTTTTAACAAAGAAAATTATGTTAAGTATGATACATACTGTATGATTCTAAATGCTTATAAAACAAGAGAATTTTGTTGCGGCAGATAATGTATTATATTAAAGCCCACTCAATTTGTATACACCGCACTAAAACTAAAGATATTATAAAATAAAGAGTAGGATAGAGAGTCATAAATCGATAAACTTAGGCTTTAGCACGTAATTTAATTTCTTCACACCCTTTGCTCTAATAACACTATTTCTTTATTATAAGTTTTAAAGAGCTATATAACGCTGTGTTTTTTTTATATCATTTTACAAACAATTTAAATGATATTTCATTGAATTATATTTTAAAAAGTACTATTTTTTGACCATACTTTAATAATAAAATTAAGTCAAGCACGTAAAAAAAAAAGTTTGTTAGATGTTGATTTGAGCTAATACATTTCATTGAAGCTGCTCTCTTGATTTTGGCTGTGTGCCGCTTTTCTCTCTTTCTCTCTATCTCGCTGTGTGTGCTAGTGTGCCTGCCTGCCTTGGCTGCCACACCCACTCGCCCCCGCACTCACCCCCCGTACACCCCGCGCGATCGATGCGGCACTACGCTTGCCTCTCTCTTTCTCGTTCTCTCTTTCTCTCTACCTTAGCACCCTGCACTGTGCCTTCTTCTTCACGTCACCTCACCTAGACTTTCAACTTGAGTGAGAACTGTTCAAATTATAAACAACATCTTTCCTCCACGTCCCTCTTTCTCTCTCCGCTATACTCTGTGAGTGCCACGTCTCTTCAACACCCCCAGTGTGGTTAAACATCTTGTTTATTATGGTATAAGCTTACAAATTGATGAAATACCAATCTTTCTCTACACCTATAAGGTTTATATTTATAAGATATTAGGTTTCTTATTGATCAGATATAATTGGCGTTCTTGCAGCTTCAAAAATAATAAGAAATATGTTTTACTTTGATGAGATTTACATGTTTTAGAATTTATCATCTGTACAAGTATTTGTGTGATAATATATAGGGGATCCAGGGGTTAATGAGCACTTAACTTTGTTGAATGCAATCTTACTTGCAATCTTACTTGCAATTTACTGCTAAAGTTAATTTATCTCCGTAAAAAGAAAAATTGTATACTTTATAAAACAATATTGGTGTACGTAAAGAGTGCCTCATAATATTGCGTGCCCCTGCTTCCCTACTATACTGATATGAATTTTAAAATTGAAGCCAAAATGTCATTTTTCAAGTATAACTATTAGAAAATAAAAATTACGTATTATTATTATAGTTGATAATTTAGAACTTGCATCCCCTGCTCGAAAAACTTGCCAAGTTCTTGCCAGGATCTTACCAAGAACTTAGCAAGTTCTTGTGTAAGATCTTACCAAGATCGTGCCACGATCTTGACAAGATCATGTCAAGATCGTGTCAAGATCGTGTCAAGATCCTGTCACGATCTTGACAAGATCGTGTCAAGTTCTTGGCAAAATCGTGTCAAGATCTTGACAAGATCTTGGATAATTAATTAATTTTAATTAAAATTAATAATTAAAATGTAGGAAAATTTATTCTGCACATTCTGCTGTACACAATAAAGAGAAATCAATAAAAAAACATTTCTAGCACAATAAAAAAATCGGTCACCCATCCATCTTCTGATCTCGCTCAACGTTGCTTGACTTCGGTGATCACTGATGAGGCTGTCCTTGCACTGCTCTTTTCTACCTCTTATTGATTTCTTGTATTATTTGCGTTATTTAAAGTTCTAATTGTTTGGACTTAGGTTGTCGAGAGGTCAGAAAGGTTAAAAATATGAAATTTGGTTTCTAGGGGTAAAAAGAGATGAGGAACCTGTTCTTGGCATCAAAAATGTTCTATCAATACTCCTTGACCCTTTTTTCAACCCCTAAATACTATTCCAAGATCTTACCAAGAACTTGTCAAGATTTCGAGCCAAGAAATTTCTGAATCAAGAAATCTTAATTTTTTTACAAATTTTGCCAAGATTGAACCAAGAAACTGAATCTTGGCAAGATTTTGCCAAGATTTTTTTTTTATTTTTTTCAAGAAATTAGCCAAGATCTTGGCAAGAAATCGTAACTAAGATCTTGATAAATTTCTTGTCAAGAACTTGCCAAGGACTAAGATCTTGGCATAATCTTACTAAGAACTTGCCAAGAAAATCTTTGTCAAGATCTTGAAGTAAGTTCTCGGTAAGAACTTACCAAGAAATACTCAGTCAAGATCTTGAGACAAGTTCTTGGCAAGTTCTTACTAAGAAACTGTTTCTTGGCAGGAACTTGCCAAGTTCTTGCTAAGAAACGGGTTCTTGGCAAGAACTTGGCAAGATTTTCGAGCAGGGTCCTAATAAATTATTTATGTATAATGTTGAATAATATATAAAATCATTTATCTCTTAAAAACAAAATATTGCAATTATGATCCTCTAAAGTTTTCAAATTGCTAGTTTTAAATTTTAATTTTTCATTCCGCCTGCATCAATGCTCTATTTATTCTTCGAATTTTGAGTCGCGCCGTATCAGAAAAGTTTGATTTATGCAACCCACGCAACATTTTCATACTAATCTTTGCCTGTTTCTGAATGACGTCACAAACAAAAATACTCACGCAACTTGCATATTTAAAAGTAGTTTCACACTCTCTTATGGGGCCACATTTACATTTTGGTAAAAACTGCTCATCAGTTTTGTGCATCCCATTTTGTGTGTAATCATTATAAAGAACATGTTGTTTTATGTGATATACTGTATGTCTTTAAGTTTTAGGATTTCTTAGAAATGTGTTGTTGTTTTTCTTTGTCTTAATAATTTTTTGTACTTATAAAAAAACAAAAACATTACGTCATTATAAACATTAAATTAATAAATAAAAAGAAAAAAACTTATACGTATACGCTTCATATTTTCTTTGATTTTTCGTACCGTTATAAAATATAATATTTTAGCTTACGATTACTAAAATGACACGAAACTAAAGAAGTCGTTAGTATACTTACAATTCCAATGCGTGTACTTTACTCACATTTTCCTTAAATTTTTAACATGACGTTATTAATCATATTTCTCGCAGCCAACTACGACGAACTACACCTACGGGATTCATCAGCAAAGTAATTTATTATTCTATTAAGCTGCTAAACATGCTTTTAATTTAAGTATTTTAATATTATTACTATTGAGAAGTTTTTTTCAATAGTAAAAAAGAAACGGTTCCTGCTATTAAGATTTAATCTGCATGCATTCACTTTATTTTATAAAACTAAAAACGTATTGAATTCTTTATCATATTTAACATCATTTAAAATGTTTACCATCATATTTTAAGTTAGTAATTTGCAATGTATGTCACAATTTATAATTAGGTAATTTATATTTAAACGTTCTCCCCCTTTTTTATTTTGTAGGTAGTTTCCCCTTTCTCTGTGATGTTCCCTTCGCTCTAGTTGCTAAACTAAAGGCGGGTTGGATTAGAGCAATAAAAGTGCAGGGCGCAGTGCAAATTAGTTCTGGTTTACATCCACCTGACGCTAATATCCTTCTTTTACTTGCAACAACAAAAAAGGGGGAATGAAAATTAAATTGAAGAATCCGTGTACCAACAGGTTTTTAAGAGATTGAATGCAGTAATAAAATGTTAAATATTTTTACTATATAATTTAAATAAACTAATTTGCAGCAGTCGTAAACCAATATCGTACCGATGAAAATCTTTGATGAGATTAGTATTTTATTTTTAATAATACAATATAAATTTCAGAGGAACATTTAGGTGGGTGTGTATACCTTTTGTGGCCTCTCAATAAAAATAATTTATTATATAAGTTTATATATTATATTAATATGATTACTACAAATTTTGAACAAAAGCTGCTCGCACCGGCGATCGAACCCGAAATCTCTTGGTTTTACTTCCAAATGCTCTACCTCTGAGCTATACGAGCCACTAATGTCAATATATATACAGTATTTACTCATATTTATATGTTTTCTAGATAACGAACTATGAATTGTATTGTAAATATATGTATATTGTATTACTAGTTTGTAGTATTGCAATCTTTGATTTTTGCTGTATTGTAATTAATTTGTACTCATTATACGTAGTATTTTGGATATTCTCTACAACTTCTACTATACATCCATTTCTATGTAACATTTTTAACTTTCATATCCTTATATAAAATAACATTACAGTCTCAATATAAATTATTTTATATTCATATTCATATTATTTATTGTGATAACATAACATAATGATACTAAAAAAGTGTTTTCATATAACGTGTGCATGGACCTGAAAATTAATGCTATAATCTAAAAGTTAGTTTTAAAAATTTTACGTTTTAAAAAACTGAAACAAAGTATAAATAAAATAAATGCGATATACCTCGAAACTGACAACATACATACATGAAAAATATTTCAGTCGATTTAACATCCCCCTAAATATACACACACACTACAGGGAACTTGTATCTATTGATTTTGATATTATATAGGTGTATAGAGACTTATATGGAATTTAAATTAGTGGGGACGATAAATATGCTACACTGACCATAAAAAATGATTTATTGTTTAGTTCTGAGCCTGTTCGTCCTGCAGGAAAAACAAACTTTAAATGACAGTTTACAAATAGCACTCTGATTTGCTATATACATTTTTATTTATATCAAAAAATAAAATATATCATAAATAAATGTAAAATAAATGCACAGGGTTTAAGTAATGTGGCGGCCACAGGTGATTTTGTAACAAATATTATATTTTTATTTAATTATTATGTCTAAATTTTTGTTATTACGAATTAGGCTAAGCCTGTGAAAGCATGCGTGGTATACGTGCTGATTTAATGTGCGAGAGATCACGAGTTCGTTTCTCAGTGGGTATACGTGGTTTTTTCATAGGTTGTGGTAAGCACTTATTTGTTTCCTCGCCGGTACGTATGTCAGATGTCACAGGTAAAACAGTAGGAGATATGTTTAGGATTGACAGGCCTGTTCATGTCTCCGGTCAGTCCTGACAGTGGTGGTAGCGTGGACCACGCTAAACCAGACAAATCTCAGAACGGTTCATCAATCCACCTTCTCATCTCATTCATATCTATTAAATTATACGTGTTGATTTTTTTTCTATTTTATAATATAGAGCTATTTTTTTACAGAAATAATGAGTATATAAATAAATTAAGAAATAATACACTAATTTAGGATCACAAATTTATGAACTCTTATAAACATTATTACTTTACATTTGACGGGTAATAAAACAACAACTACAATATTCAAATATATTTCAATTTAAAATATGAATAGACTCTGTTATACTTATATGTAATACCTTATGCTTTGATAGTTTTATTACGAGGGTTAAGAAACGTGTAATAACTTTCAATAACATTTTTATTTTTTATAATATTCAGGTAGCAAAACTTTATAAAGAGCATAGTTTGAAACGTATACTCACAAATTAAATACTGCAAAACTTACGTTAAAAAAAATCTATATAATCCTCATCAGTTAACCCACTTGTACGCCAGTTTAAACTTGTTTTAAAATCCTTGAACTCAATTTTAGCCTTATATAGATTAAAGCAAATACATACAT
The DNA here is from genome assembly GCA_949318235.1 of Ecdyonurus torrentis. NCBI lineage: Eukaryota > Metazoa > Arthropoda > Insecta > Ephemeroptera > Heptageniidae > Ecdyonurus > Ecdyonurus torrentis. Next base: position 8,733,659 of record OX439131.1, on the reverse strand, counting down.
ACATACATACATACATATATATATATATATATATATATATATATATATATATATATATATATATATATATATATATATATATATATATATATATATATATATATATATATACGACAGCTCTGGAGAAGTCTATACGATACTTTCTAACACTTTAGCTCAAGCAAACCATCTCAAGCGAGAAGTTTTTGCGTCTCAAACTGTACTTTTTTATAGCGATTTGCTCCAGTTGTCAACCCAATTCTTGAGCTCACTAAATCACTGCACTTTACTGAATAAAATTCTAATTTTTATTTCTCTTGTAAAAAGTATTTAATAAAACTAAAACTTTTATTTTTTTATTTTTAGACGATTGTTAACTAAGAAAATGATTATACAAACGGTATAGAAAACTCTTACTTCATAAGAATGTATTATTATAAATCGATAATAATTGTTTATATTTATTATCTTAGAACTTAAGTTTTGAGGGAGCTGTAAAATTTAAGAAAATATGTGATTATACTATTGATAATATTAATAGTAAATTATTTACGCACCGTATTAACAATGATACATACGTTTACAAAAAAAAAAAAAAAAAAAAAAACATTTGTGTAATATAAAATATTGGTATGAGCATGTGTGTGTGTGTGTGTGTGTGTGTGTGTGTGTGTGTGTGTGTGTGTGTGTGTGTGTGTGTGTGTGTGTGTGTGTGTGTGTGTGCGTGTGTGCGTGCATATATATATATATATATATATATATATATATATATATATATATATATATATATATATATATATACACACACACACACACACACACACATATTAATATCTATGATAAAAGTCTTGTGAATTTCTCGCGAAGGAAGCAGCTGGTCTGCTATACATTGTTGTCATCGATTGAGAGAGAAAGAAGAGCTGGCTTTAAATCAGTTCCAACCCCAAGTGAGTCGAGTGGAGCACCGCGCGCGCACGGCCGGGATTGCTCTCTACCCCGCTAGCCTACCAAATTCCGGAGCAGACGAACATAGAATGAGTCACACCCTTGCTGTCCCTCTCACGTCACCGCATTATGGTAGAAATGCAGACCACATTTATTCCCTCATCAGCAACCATTAAGTAGCTCTGCTATGCACTATTTAAAAAAAAAATCAAGAGAAAAATCTCTGTTACTAAAATTTTAAAAAATCGTATTTGTTCTCAAATTTATCCAATAACATGTAAAGTGTCAGTAGTGTCGGGCAATAGTTAACTAAAAACAAAGAACTCTGACAATTCAACGACAGTCGTGCCATAGAAATTCAAAACAGAAAAATTGTATAGGTTAAAGTGAAAATAATAAGTGGTAAGAATTGTACATTCTAATCTAATGGCTAACATTTTAATGTCCATAACCCGTGCTGGAACACATGACAATAAACCAAAACACACACGTACACACAAAGCTTTTTTTTATTAATTTATTTAGATAGGAACTTAAAATTTCTTTCAAAGTTTAGTTGAAGATTGTTAAACCAAAAGATAATCAGATTTATCTACTAAACCTGATAATATTAGTTAAAAATTTACTCTTTTCAATAACAGCTTGATGTCACTCAATTCAATAGTATTATATACTATACTAATTATTTATAATATATTTCTAATAGGAAAATAAAAAGCTTTCCTAGTTATAACAACAATTTTAAAACCAAAGTCATTAAAGAACATGATATAAAATATGAGCATGTAGATATGAGTGTAATTTTTATGGCATATTTTTGATCATTGTAGTGGAAATTTTTATCGATGTGATTACTGACTCGAATCACTGAAAATCAATCCCAAATAGCTTCGCAATTTAAAGCTTACTCAAGAGAATATTGTAAATTAAAACATTTAAAAAAAGTTTGTTTTTATCAACAATTTTTAAGTTATACAAGATACAATTTCTATACAAATTGGTCACGTAAATTTATTGTACATATTAAAAACACTTTAAAACAAAGACTACGCTTATAACGCACAACTTTTTTTTTTATGTATAAACACACTTCTTTTACTTCTTTCTCCTTTTTATTTTTTTATTTTTATTTTCTTTCTTTCTTTCTTTCTTTCTGTTTCTGTTTTTTTTTTTTTTTTTTTTTTTTTTTTACAAATTATAAAACAAAATCTCTGTCTTCTTCTTTTTGTTATTTGGAATAGCATTTTTTTACATTCTACATTATATTTCAATGATTAAAATGTTAAAAAGGTACTTAAAAAGTGAAGAGCTAGTGCGTATATGAAGCACTTGCTTTGCATGAAGAGATTAAAAAAAAAAAAAAAAAAAAAAAAACTAACTGATGCCTGAGAAATGACTTCACTATGCAAATTTACTGCATAATGTAATACAAACACACTTCTCTATAGACTGTGTGCTTCTGAATAAAATATAATATTGCCTCTCTTTTATTCTCTTACACTTTAATCAGTGTAATTGTGTTGTTATTTCATTTTCTTTTCATAATAATAAAGAAAGCTTGTTTTGTATTTAAGTATTATATATATATATATATATATATATATATATATATATATATATATATATATATATATATATATATATATATATATATATATATATATATATATATATATATATATATATATATATATATATATATATAATTTGAAAACAGAAACGTTAAATGTATATTTAAAAGAGATTTGATATTACAATAAATGTTGTTATAGCTTGTTTTATCTTTATGTCTCTCGTATAAAATATATGGAAAAAAAAGTGGAATAATGTTGCATTAAAAACTTTAATGTGATGAAAGATTTAAGTGATAAAAATCTTACTTAAAGAAATTATTTGCGTCATTTTTATTTATTTATATTTCTGTTTAATATTGGTTGGTTAATACTGTATATAGTGCTAAAAGAAATAATAAATTAAATATAGTTATAATTTTAGTTACATTTACAGCATTTTGTAATTTGAAATCTGTACTCTTTCAATTTAATCCTTTTTTTCTGTCATGTTTTGTAACATACTTGTGAACAATAATTTAACAAAATCTTTAAAATTCAAGATTCTCCACCAAAAAATTATTTTAAACTTTTTGCTTAAAAATCCAATATTATTATTAAAACTTAACACAAGTTCGCTGATTATCATGCATGCGCGTTACGTTTATGGGCTTATTATGCTAATATTTTTACTTGCCTTAGTCAATTACTTAGCTGAAAATAAATTATTTTTAATTAGAAGTTGTTGTTTTTCTTTTTTTTTTCTTTTTTTTTTTTTTTTTTTAGAAATATGGATATGTACAGTACACGAACAAAAACAAATACGTACGTAATAATGAATAATTTTTATGCTAGACCATTTTTGGCACAATTTTTTAATACAGCATTATGCTATATTTCAAATTACTATGACACTATGCATAAATATTATGTTCTACATATAGCATAATTATTTGTTATTATAATTTAGCAATATTTGTGCTATAATGATATAAATGCTGCATAAATTGCGTAATATATTCTTTCCATGTAAGATTGCAATCTCGTTATCTGTTTTTCTTTGAATTTGAACTGTTAAAAAATAAAAATGACAATTATTAAAATTTAATATTGTGATCAAATCTAGATATGACATAAATTTTTCTCGTGTACCGTATATACCTAATATGAAGCATTTATAAAATAATATCAATAACAACTTAAAAAATTTGGTATATCCTTTCAACCATAAATTAAATTGTTTCCTATTATCTCAAAACTGTTAGCTTAATTCTATTTCATATTGTATTGTATTTGTACAGTATGCTGCTTATTCCCCCTGTAAGTCCAACTTTTTATTTTTATCAAATACGAGAGATATATAACAAAGTATTTGACATAAAGGAAGCATGAAAGATTTGTGTGTGTGTCTTTGGCAGGAGAGCTAGCTATATAGCGAACCAACAAACGAACGAACGAACGAGCGAGCGAGCAGGCAAAGAGCAGTTAAGCCTGATGAATATCATCAATAGGCTCGTGTATCCGTCACCGCCAAGGGAACCCACTCTGTCATCAGAGCCATTAATAAATTGCCTCATAGTTTCACTAGCTCCCTCTGGCCACGCTCACACACATACATACATACATTCACAAGGTACAGAAAGGGTTAGATCATCCCTCGAGGGGCAGTATAAATTAGATGGATAAGCTTTCTACGTGCACCACTTAGAAAATAGAACTTAAATTTATATATAACTATATAAGTAATAGAAGTCTATAGTATAGGTATACAGGTGCAGACTACAGCTTTTATCTTTTATTAGTATTATTTAGCAAAGGCTTGAAATTTGGTAATACAGTATAAATGTTTTTTTACTTCTCAACGTATAACATAGCAACAATGTTATGGTTTAATACTTCATTTAATGAAATTTAAGGTTGCTTCAATAGGTAATAATAAATTTTAAAGAGGTATTAATATTATTTATTTTGCATTCATGCCAGAGTTTGACATTTCATTTTAGCTTTTTCATAATTTTTAAAGTTAATATTGTTATGTATATATTATGTAAAATATTTTTTTAGTGACTTATTTTTATATTAGAGTTATTCTATTCTCTGTACTTGAATATTTATTATAACTCATTATTGAGAGTTTTTTTTCTTGGGATCTTAGTATTTATTTTATAAATGTAAAGTTGCTACTTTATGTTTATGATAATAATATATAGTAATAGTTTATTTTTAGGAAGATATATATAAAAATTTATACATCAGCATAGAACATAATTACCAAACATAGTGCTGCAGTTGTATTGAATAAGATCATATAAGCTAACTTAAAGCTTAAGTAGCCTAAGTGTCACGTATTAACTATAACCTACATCTTTTGTAGCGGAGAGGCCTTCTGTCTACCTTCGTCTCTCTCTCTCTCTCTCTCTCTCTGTCTCTGTCTCGCTAGGTGTGTAGTTATCGCTCTCGCTGGCTCTGGTCCTGATTCTTGATTCTGGTCTGCTCTCTAGTCTGATCAAGAGAATCTTGGTCTGATGATTTTGTTATAGTGAACTCCTAGCTTTATTAACTAAATGTAAAGCATTCGTATTTGAATTACTATTTCCAACGTCTAGACTTATTGCCATTTAACACCATGCTATTGCATTGAATGATTCATGGTATGTATATATAACGATATGTTAAAATATAAAGAAAATTTTCTAATTTAATATAACTTACAAAATTTAAAAATTAATCTATAAATATGTATGCCAGTATACATTAAAAATCTTATATATGAAACAAATTTCATTTAAATATTGCATTACAGATGTTTTAATAAATTACAAATCAGTAAAGTACATCTTACATTAACAACATAATATTTAATCAAGGAAGGAATGCCGATGTGAAAGTAACGATTAAGTAAACCAATAAGATATATCAAAATTTAAAAAAAAAAAAAAAAAAAAAAAAAAAAAAAAAAAAACATACAAATAAGGGTTTTTATTTTTTATTAATGAAATTACTGAAATTTTAAATGATAAAGGCTGACTAAATTTTCAAAAGATTGCAAGCAAAAAAGCACTAAAATTCTTTTCCGCGTGTTTTTATTTATCAAATGCTAACAATTCGCGTTGAAATTAAGATGTTTATATTATTTACATGCTTTTTTCAATGGGACACGCAAATGAGGGTCCGACAGGTTGCCTACTCTACAGGAAACTTTCAACTTTTATTATTATACTTAAAATAATATGCAAAAATCCATTGCCATTGTTAATACTACATGAACGAGAAATAATTTATTGTTCATACTATTCTATGGACTACTTTTATAAAATGAAATTACGAGATTACATTATTATTATTATTATTATTATTATTGTAACTGTAATTGAATTGAAGTATAATAAATTTGTCGTAATTTTTAAAGTTTAAACTCTAAAAAAAAGTTTATTAAGAAACATACATGGCTATTTCAGCCATATTACATGTTCTTGGCCCGAATATTACATCAGTTCACATTAAATAAGCCATAACATTACAGTAACCAAAACAATTTATAAATGAGGTAACGCTGTAATAAGTAGAGTATCAACACATTAAAAATAAATAAACTTGTACAACATATGACAAAGTTTTATGAAATATTTTTCAAGCAATTATACGTAAAACCATAATAATATTCCAAGAAAAAAGTTGTGAATTTTGTGTTTTCTACTTCTATAGCATTTTGATTTTAATTTAAATGTTGCCTTATAATGCTATATGTTCATTATATTCATATTATTTTATCATAAACTTGTTGGTTTATAATATAACTTCTTCTTCTTCTTCTTTTTTTTTTTTAACGAAAAAAGTTTTGTCTTTATATTTTTCTTTCATAGTTCTAGTTGATTGCTTAAGGACGGTGAAATTCTTTCTTATAGACCCCTTTCACATCCTTGCGCTTTGTTGCCATGTTTGTGGTGCCGAATGTATTGTCCAGCATAGGAGAAACATCATTTCTCCTAATTTTTACTTAATAAGATTTTATTTAACTGGACGAATTTTTCTCATATTCTTCGAGCTTATTAGGAGCTAGAAATAAGTCTTTGATTGAGGTTTGAAGCTTCTTTTGCTATTAAAAAAAAAAAAAACTAAAAATGACGTTTTTCCTATGTTGAGCTATGTATTCATAACCAGCAAAATGGCGGCTCTTAAATATGAGTGCAACCGGTCTATGACTAAAATTGATGTATAAAATTATATACGTAGAAAGGTATATTATATGGACACATAAAATGAATTTCTATCTAGTACAGTTTTTCGTTTTTCGTTTTTTTTTTTTTTTTTTTTTTTTTTTTAGCTCTCATAAATTTTGTGTCACCCAGGTAAGGGAACAGCAATCTTTTTATCGGACGTTCCCCATTTGTCGCCATCTCGCAGCACGGAGCTTCCTTAACTGCCAAGGCTACACCTCTCTTTGATCAATGTCTAACTTGTACGTCTTAACATTAGATAGAAATGTCTAACATACTGAGGTGCTATCTGGAAACCATAAAACTTAAAAATACTTCACGGATAAAAATAAATACGCAATAATTACATTAGCTTCGTTTTCAGCAATGATTGTTCATTAACTGCACAATAACTGTGATACACATCAATTAAATATCATGCTAATTATAATTATGTATACTTTCCAATTTAGCACCATTTATGTTATAATGACGTAAATATAGCACCAGTTAATTACTATTTTTCTTTCCGTGTTGCATAATATAAAACACAAAAATGTATTTTTGTTCTATTCTTACATCAAATTTTATATAAAATGTTAGCAGAAAGTCCATTACCTGATTTCATATTAATGTTGAGTATCAAAGAAAATATTGTAAAATTTTATTACTAATTTTGAGTAATGATCGTAAACCTACGGTTCACCTACATTCGTTTTACAGCATTTACAATATTCATCGTATAATAACCGTAACCACAAAATGCAAAAATAAAATCAAAATAGCTTAGCAGTTGAATTTCATTTAGATAATAATGCATATAGTTGTTAGTTTGAAATAGTAACAAAATGTAAAACTGTATTTTAGGTCTCTTTTTTTCACTAATTCAAATACTGTAAATTACTGTAATTAAATTAACTTACACTTACTAAAACTATTTAAATTTGAAGGTTTTACTCTAATTAAATAAAAATATATTTTACTTTCATTATTTGCTCTACCAATAAAGATAACAATTGTAACTGTCATAGTTTTTTTATTAAACTTCCTATAAAAAGCCTGTACTGCAACTTCTTCTTTATGCTATTTTATTTTCTTTCGTAATTTTATATTCACTTTAATTGACTCATCTTATCAATTAAATAACTTTAATCTGTTAAATTATAATGTATTATTTTTATGATGCCATTTTTTTTTTTTTTTTTTTTTTTTTTTTTTTACTGCATACAAAATAATGTAAAAAAACGTCTATATCAATTTCACAGCCAGGAAAAAAAAGTTAAATGAGTTTAAAATGGCATAATATAAAGAAGGAGGAGTAAAGTGAAAGAAAATGAATTGGTGCGCAAAGTAAGCATTTTTTTCCCTAACAAAGCGCTTTAAAGCCTATCTGTCATGTCTTCTTTTAGTTTTTAACCTCTTGCTTGGACAAACATTTTTTTTTTTTTTTTTGCTTTTGTTCTTATTTACGAGGCAAGCAACATCTTTATTCCAATCATCAGTTCTTGTCGTCGTGCTCTCTAATCAAACTGTGGCTTTTGTTCCTAAACAAACCCTGCTCAAAATTATGTATACCACCAAAGTGTTTTCTTCGTCACAGTAAAATCATTCCCAATAATCATCTGTCTGAGTGACTGAGAAAAATAAGAAAGGCTGTTATTTACTATATGTTACTATACAAGTTATAGTATTATTAATTACAGTACGTGATTTTACTATTTGCGTGATTATGAATATATATTTTACTTCTTTTTTTTTATATAAAGTAGTTGTAATGAAATTTATCATGCATATTTGCATTTAATATAAACATCTTCTATATTATATGGTATAAATATTATATTATATTGAAAATAATCATTTCTATAAATATAAAAAATAGCTATTTTAAGCTTATTTGATAATAAAACAGACCATTATTTATTTATTTTGTAAATGCGATACAAGTAAAGTCAAGATTGAAATACTTTTATAAATTAAAAACTACTGAGACTTAAACAAAGTTTTACATTCAGAGAAGATAATTTCGTTATAATAAATAAAGTATTACATTATACTGTCATATGAACTAGTCATAACTTTCATATGATAAGCATTAAAAAATAAGTAATATAGTTTATGATATAAACACGTATACATTATGATCGTATTAGTCGTGTTGCGTTGTCTCCCCCCCCCCCCCCCCCCCCGTCCTGTTTTTCTTTTTTTTCTTCTTCCTATTACCACGTATATTATATTACATTTTACCATCAGTGAGGTTTTATGTGGTGACATAAAATATCAAGCAAAATAAAGTTGGAGGTGTTCAGATTAAAGAAGAGAGAGACAGAGAGGAAAAAAACGTCAGGAGGGAAAGGGGGATGTGGATAAAATTTGTTAAATAATTTTTACTGCTCTTTTCTCTCTTGTGACAAACTAATGAAGTTTTCAATTTTTCTCTCGTCGTGGGTCGTCAGCTGTTTCACCAAAAGCAAAAATGTTTCGTTAGCCTGAGCTTTGCTAGGGTTAACTTTTTTTATGATCCGCGTGGGTGGGAGAGTAGATACCTCGATGTGCGCATGGTACGTTGTACATGAAGAGAGAGAGAGAGAGAGAGAGAGAGAGAGAGAGAGAGAGAGAGAGAGAGAGAGAGAGAGAGAGAGATGTGCAGACCCGGTTGGTTCTCTAGCACTTGAACCAGCTGGCTGTGTGAAGCTTTTGCTTGCCCGTCTGAGCCACGATAATCTAAATTTCTGAGGTAACACTCTTGCGACACATGCAACCAACAAAGATAAACACTAGCCAAAATAATTACATTCCAATGCAGTTGTTTCCTTCGTTTTACATCTTTAAATAATGTACTATTCCTCATAAAATAAAATTATAAATATATTATCATATTCTATAAGCAAATAAGCATTAAGTAAAATATTTGGAATTGGAATAATAATAATTTCTTTACTATATCTCAATAACAATGTTGCATATATGTAATTTAAAAAATGTTCAACTTGAAATAGTTTTAGACTCATCAGTTTTCCATCCATCTGATGGTTTAATATCAGACTAAAATACTAATAATAAAAATGTTGCCACTTGTTAAAAAATTGTATCTACAAGATTATAATTGTGAACGAAAATGAAAAATTAAAATTGAAAAGTTATACTTACATAGTTACATATGAGAATAATAAGCACTGAATTTAAATTGTATATTGTATGATCACAATTTTATGCACGAACTGTACTAATGTATAACTAGTAATTGGTACTGCTTTTAAACTTAAAATAATATCACATGCAAGTAAAAATTTTACCGTCTGTTAATTAGTATAAGATAGGTCAAACAGATTTTGGTTTATTTTTTAAAATTTCCCCATAACATTTTTGTTATTATGTGTAACTTAAAAACTCTCTCTTTTTTTTTTTTTTTTTTTTTTTTTTTTTTTTACATAACAAAGTACTACGTAAAAACTTTCAGATAAAAACATTGTACTCTAACTCTGTGAATAAATTTAACTTCATACAACAAAAATATAATAGAGAGAACGGAAGAATAATTTATATTAAAAAAAATGAGAGAGTAAATTAAAACATGATGGACTGTGTTGAAATTGTTTTCATGTACATTTATTTAGTTAGTAAACTTTTAATGCTGCTTAAGTCATAACACAAACTTTTTTTTTTAATTCCACAGCCTCATCCTCATTCCGAAAATAGTTGGCATGTAATCGTACAGTGGAAAATTATGAAAATGTTGTGAATTTCTCTTTGCTAAAAATATATTTTTTAATAAAATTATTCGAATATTTGCTATAAACCATACAACAAACAATATAAAATTTAACACCGCGATTAACGAGAGAAAGAGAGAGAGAGAGAGAGAGAGAGAGAGAGAGAGAGAATGTATTAACTTAGATAAATTGATAATATTAAATATTTAAAAAAATAATGATAAATAACTTTAATTATTAAAAAAAAAAAAAAGAATAATAGTTCCAAGTTCCAATATTTCAAGGAAAGTGAAACCAAATGAATAAAAAATGTATTAAATAATATGTTAATACATTTTACAATAAAACGCATGTGCTATAGATTTTTTAAGCGGCATCATAAATCTCTCATTTAATTTGAATTTTCATAATTGGATGTTAATTTTTTTTCCGACTCCCAAAACACTTCAATGAACTTATAAAGCCATTTAAATGTAAACAATACAATTTCAAAATTTTCAAAATTACTAAACAACATTACACAATTTCTTGAGCAATTAGTAATTTATCATGAATTTGAACATCACACTCGGAAAATGACATTTTTTTTTTTTTTTTTATTTGAATTTTGATGAACTCTGAGATAAAGTTAGAGCAAAGTAAAACATTTTGGTACGTGTTTTGAGAGGCTGCCTTTGCTTCTGGAGTGAGCCAGCGTAGCAGACGTGAAGCCAAGAATAACTTGAGTCTCTCTCTCTCTCTCTCTCTCTCTCTCTCTCTCTCTCTCTCTCTCTCTCTCTCTCTCTCTTGCTTCTCTCTCTAGTACCGGACTAGCGAGGACACCAGAACTGAACCTTTACTTCACCGCTCCAGAATGCCTAAATTTTTCTCTTTATATATATATATATATATATATATATATATATATATATATATATATATATATATATATATATATATATATAAAGCAATCCATCATTACAGACTATAATTGTGTCATATATATTTATACATATAAAACACATCCTTGATGATCTATTCCAATTAACGTCATTTTATTCTTGAAATTAGTTTATATATTTTGATAAATCGGAAGAAAAAAAAATGTTACTAAAGAACCTATAAAAGAATATAAATCTTTTATTACAAAAATAAATTTTTGAACAGTCTGTTTATTTATGCAATATGTTTATGTTCAATTTATGTCAAAATTTTAGTAATAAAAATGTTTTTATAATCTTATATTATTTAATCATGAAACTAGTATGTTTATAAATAATAAATAAACACAGTATAATGAGAATGGTAATTCTTAATACAATTTCAAAACTGTAATAAAAAAAGAAAGATGTAATGTCTAAGTCATAAATAATTTTAATCAACATTTGATGTTATTAACTTCCAACGTATAACTAGAGGTAACGCAACGTTACTAATGTTCTTCTCAAGGATTGGAGTTTTTTTCCCCTTAATTTTCCATATAATATTATACAGTGTGTTACACACCTAATTTACGAGACTAGAATTTCATATTTTTAAAATTATTTAAAACTATAATGAGCGGTTGAAATCAATGTATTTTTTAATGCTTTGCACAAAGTAAACTGCAATTATTATAAAACTTTCACCTACATTTACCACGCAATCATGATGTTTCTTTGGAAATTAGTTTTTTATTTAAAGCATACCCTGCTGGTATGAAAATTAAAAAAAGAAAAGAAAGAGATCATTTAAAAATAAGTTTCAAGCAATACAGCCTCCAGTTGCGAGCCTGTGGTAAATTGTATCATGCCAAACAAAAGTTAAACATATTCATCTCAAGTTCATTGTAATTCTCTACGTTTCTCATAGAGCTTTGTTTTTTTTATAAGCCTTGTTTGACACAACGGCTAATATTTTTACTATAGAAGTAAAACAGTGCTCTAATAACTTGTGAACTAAATGATCTCAATGTTTTTTTCATTTCTTTTATCTCTTTCATTTATTCACTTCTTCTTCTTCTTTTTCAAATTTATTTTTTCACCCATGCACATTCTAGATTGCTGACTCACTGTAGAAATCTTCAAAATTGTGAACATTTTATTTTAGCTTACATTACACAAGTGTTTTCCTAGAAACCTTCCGCATTTTTAAATCGGATGACGAAGATTTATGAATAAATCTTGTGTGGTGACGATATTTTAAATCTCGTTTATACTTATATTATACAATTAAATATGACATTTTAGGGCTTAATTTTTTTATTTCCACTCAACTATTATTTGCAGATAATAATAAAACTGTGAAATTTTTATATTAATTTCGTTAACAATCTTTTACAAAAAAAAAAAAAAAAAAAAAAAAAAAAAATCCAGATTTAACTTCTAATATTTTTGTTTCTGCAATAAAACAGGTAACACGTGCAGTAATCTGCAGGCTAGTTCACTATGCAAATTAAAACTATATTAACATAGATTTTATATAATATTGAAGCATTGGATTTTAAATACCCATTTGAATTAAAGCGTTTATAAGACAAAATCGTATTTACATAATTATAGTTTAAAGTTGCAATGTGATACTCAATACTATACTGTATAACATTCATATAATTTAAAACTAATATATTAACAATAACTTTCTATGACCTAATATAAGAATATTGTAAATCAAGTAGAAAGATATAATTCAGTTAAGTTGCGCAAAGTAATAATACAAATTGCTATTACTATTATTATATTAAAATAATTTGATATATTAAATTCTATTTTTACTGTTTCTCTCTCTCTCTCTCTCTCTCTCTCTCTCTCTCTCTCTCTCTCTCTCTCTCTCTCTCTCTCTCTCTCTCTTTGTGAAATGACATGGGTACATGCAATGCCTGATCTTATAGATATAATCGATGAGGAATTATTAATAGTTTGTGTGTATGTGTATGTGTATGTGTATGTGTGTGTGTGTATGTGTGTGTGTGTGTGTGTGTGTGTGTGTGTGTGTGTGTGTGTGTGTGTGTGTGTGTGTGTGTGTGTGTGTGTGTGTGTGTGTGTGTGTGTGTGTGTGTGTGTGTGTGAGAGAGAGAGAGAGAGAGAGAGAGAGAGAGAGAGAGAGAGAGAGAGAGGTAAGTCGTAAAGTTGCCTTTAGTTTACCTTGCTCTGACGTCACTAGCTGAATGCAAACATTTGCTCCAGTCACGTCATTACCTTCTCTCTCTCTCTCTCTCTCTCTCTCTCTCTCTCTCTCTCTCTCTCTCTCTCTCTCTCTCTCTCTCTATCTCTCTCATTTCTCAACAAGCACAAATACTTCAACCATATAAGTATTAACAAAACAGCGAAAGAAATTAATAAGTATTAAAAAAATGTACGTAAAATTGTGAATTTAATTGTTCAAGTTTATTTATTTACAGACCAAGGAATTCATTATGACATTAAAAATTCTTTGGTTTAGGGGATCTTGTTGCTCAATTTTTAATATGAAATATTGCAAAATAAACTTTTAAATAATCAAAATTATACATATTTTTACATATGAAACTTTTTTATTTGACATTAAATTATATACATCGCATAGTGTTAATAAATTATTATAAAAATTAAGGTATTTCTATAGATAGGTAATCCAAAGAGAATATCGTTATTCAATTTTCTGTTGCCTTTAATTTTATTTTATCCTGGAAGTTATATTTTGTTGCCCATTTGATCAATGTAATTTTGACCCGCACTACACGTCTCCAGCTGACCACTACTTTTCAGCGGGAATCCTCTCTGGATTACATAGGTTATCAACTTACATTATAAAAAATTACAGATCATACGTTAAATAATGTTTCAAAATTTACTTGAAGGTCATTTTTAATGCGAAACTTACTTCATTTAACTTCAGCTTTCAAAAAAAAAAAAAAAAACGTAAAAATATTATACAGTACTTATAATGTACGTACGTACAATAAACATGCACTGTACTGTATACTATATAAATACTATATAATACTATATAAGTATAAACTGTACAACTAATTTTTTATTTCATTTATTCATGTTTTTTTTCTATTATTTTTCTAAAGACATGGAAGTACTTTCAATTATTTTTAAAGTCACGTTATATATGGTCGATGATAAAAATATCATCCCATTACTTTTATCACGTGATAGTTTGATAATTTCATAGAAAATTGATTTTGAAAAGTTATCAGTTTACAAATTTAATTTAATATTTGAATTTAAAAATCTGAAACAAGAATTAAATAATGAATAAGAAGCTTTCAGAAAATGTAATTCAATATTTTATGCTAGGCGTGCGAGAGCCTCAATTTACTTTAACAACAAAAACAAAATAAAAACAACAACAACAACAAAGAAGAAGAAGAAGTGGAAAAGACATGAAAATGATAAAACAATTTACAATCTTACGTTATTTTAAAATTTAGTACTTTCATGGCAAGTTACCGATTTACTGTTATTATTATTGTTTTTCTTGTTTAATTATTTTGTTTAAAGAAATATTGTAAGAATGAGTAAAAAAAAAAAAAAAAAAAAAAAAAAAAAAGACGAAGAACTGTATATAATGTGTTACTTCAGTTATTTCATTTGTTCTGATAGGAAAAAGAAAAATTTATGTTTAAAAATCCCAATCATGTAATTGGAAACAACCAAAATAATGGAAAAACTCAATAGTATGAAAAGTACAAACTCTCTGAAAATATACATACATAATTATGTTCTTATAATTTATGTGCGTGCAATAAATTGTAAACTTTTTAAAAACCTACAACGTAAGGAATATGTTAACAATTTTAAGTAAATTAATACTGAAACAGCAGGACGTAAGATCAAGCTCAAAAAATACAAAAACAATAAGTACGTAAAATTTTACAGTATTTTTATGATAAGTAAAATTATTAAATGGCGTTTAATAGAATAAAACAAATTAGTTTTTTAAAAAAAAAATATAAGTAGTTAAGTAACAAAAAAAAATTCATTTTTTTATTTGATGAAAATATATAAAGTATAAAGCCAACTGCTAAAAAATAAACGTTTTGATCCATTCGTTCTACGTTTGCACCAAAGCTGAAAGACGAAAAGAGAGGGAGGGGATTGCGAAAGAGAGAGAGAGAGAGAGAGAGAGAGTTTAAAGAGGACGTTAGCATGAATTTCTCATCAGTATAGAGCAGTGGAGCAGAGTAGCGATGTGCAGGCGCACTGGGCTTACCTCGTCTCTTCTCTTCAATATCCACATCATACAAGTTTGCTTCCCTGAAACAATTAAACCATTCAACATACACAAAACAAATTCAACTAAAATACATTCTGTTATACCTCTTTTATGATATTGTGTTAAATATACATATAACTTTAATTATAACGTATAATATATTATATTACCTCTATTAACTTTCAGCTGTTCGTTAAAACACAGTAGACCTTTTCACAGTTTGTTCTCTCTCTCTCTCTTTCTCTCTCTCTCTCTCTCTCTCTCCTCTCTCTCTCTCTCTCTCTCTCTCTCTCTCTCTCTCTCTCTCTCTCTCTCTCTCTCTCTCTCTCGCTTGCTTTCCAGCTTCTATTCTTTCTATTCTATTGTTAAAAGAGTGCAAGAACTGTACATTCATATACCGTATTCTTTACTCTAAATACGAAACGAGAAAGAACGAAAAGAAGCTTTATCATTACATATTTAATCCTATATCCAAAGATCTCCCTCAGGGTTTAAGAGCTAATATTTAACGCTAAGATAACCTCTTAATAGGCGTTAAAGGATCCTTCTCTCTCTCTTCTCTTTATTTTATATTATATTTATAACGTATTAAGAAGATAAAAGGAAATTTAAATTTTTTATAAATCGTCATAAAATACAAATAGTACACATAAAAGAATGCTAAATTTTTTGTTTACTTAATTTATATTTTACATAAAAACATGAAATCTTAAAACTAAAAAGTTTAAAAATTTAATTTTAAAATGTTACATATTATACAGATACATACAGTATAACAATAAGTTATTACTTTTGTGTGTTTTCAACGCGTGTTTCAACTGGGTTTACTTAATGCGCAATGTTTAACCACAAACGCTGGCATGTAATAGTTTTTATGGAGCACTAAGCACGTGTATAATGAGACAACACTTAACGCCTACTGCATTCTTTGGTAATTTACTACATGAATTTATCATCATTATACAACATATGAACAAATTACTTCATAAGCTTTCAAAACATGAAAAACAAACATCGTATCCCTATAGTTTAAGAAGAATTATATACATATAACATGGTCAATTTAATAATTTTTAAAATTGAATGAATTTCCTTTATTCAATTTTATATAATAATAAACTTAATTTTTGTAAACTTGATTTTTTTTTTCTCACTCTCATAATCAATTTAGGTGCCTAAATGTTCCAATTAATAAGTTTTGATTTGAGTATTTATTGTAACTTATATCAATGTATGAGGGCCATTCAAAAAGTTCTCGGACTAGTATAATTATATTAATTATTGTTAGAATAGTCTAAATAACTTTGTAATACAGAAGAATAAATCAAACTCCACCTTGAATATGAAAGTATATCATTACAGCACGATTGAAATTTTATAGTATATAAATATTTAAAAGAAAAGGA
The DNA here is from genome assembly GCA_949318235.1 of Ecdyonurus torrentis. Classification (NCBI taxonomy): domain Eukaryota; kingdom Metazoa; phylum Arthropoda; class Insecta; order Ephemeroptera; family Heptageniidae; genus Ecdyonurus; species Ecdyonurus torrentis. Next base: position 8,716,707 of record OX439131.1, on the reverse strand, counting down.
TGGTTACTTATTATTGAATTATTTAAAAAAAAAAACTCCCTCACCGTATATCAACATAGTCATGATCAGTAAATAGAATCGTTTAAAATTTAAAGATATTTTATATACGTGAAAGTTTTATAAGAGAGCAAATCTTTATACCATAGGGACACTGCTTTAGTTCTTTTCAATCCGACCTATATTATATATATATATATATATATATATATATATATATATATATATATATATATATATATATATATATATATATATATATATATATATATATATATATATATATATGTAAGCCTTCCCTGGGGATTAATCTTTTAGTATATCTTTTTTAGAGTTATAAAATAATAACAATAATAATGTGGGGAATTTCAAATACATTTTAAAATAACTTTTATTGGGGTAGGGATTTTTTTTAAGACTTTATAAAATATTTAAAGAGAGAATATTTTAAAATGTTGATGATTTTTTTACAACGTATAAAATTCCATTATGTACAGTACATTAAGTTTTATGTTAAATTTTAAACTGGTGTAATAAAAAAAGCCTTGTTATATTAATAATTTAATGTTGCAATGATATTATAGCGTAAATTATACAAATATTATAAAATAATATTGTTCATGGATAAATTGCATTATACATGAAAATAATTAAATTATGCAAAAACTACAAAGGAAATTAAATGTTATTAGTTATTATAACTGCATATGCAACAATAGCGCAAGTTCTCTATATATAATATGTTATTTTGTATTCATTTAATTTGTATTATATATTATGGTAGGTCAGTAACTTATTTACATAGATGCAGGTCAATGCAAATTATATATATTATGATAACGGTTTAATACTATGTTGTATTTTATAAAGTAAATTGTATTATATAAAATATGTAATTTATTTTCTATAAAAATATAACAAGAAAAAAAAAAGCACTATTTGTGATCTATTGTTATTGAGTTTCAAAATATTGGTCTATTGGTTAATGATATAAAATTTAATCATCCCGTTTATTCAATTAAAATTTTATTTCTTTTTTCATTGTTTTTAATCAAAATGTCTTAAATTATAATAAAATAGTTTTTAATATTTTGGCATCGTTTGTGCTAATATAACAAGATAATGAAGATTGCAGGAACGGGTTCCTAGAGAGAGAGAGAGAGAGAGAGAGAGAGAGAGAGAGAGAGAGAGAGAGAGAGAGAGAGAGAGAGAGAGAGAGAGAGAGAGAGAGAGAGAGAGAGTGAAAAGGAAGTTAAAAAGTCATATTATTATCATTAATTATTATTATTTGATTCAACGGGTATCAAATATGTAGTGCACAGTACATCAACTATTTGTCATGACGCCATAAACTAAACATGTAAGTATTCATTAAATTTAGACATCTCTTAATAGTGTTAATTAATAGCGATGTTAATGAAGTGTAACTGTTGAAACACGCACGCAATCGCGTGTCTTTGCAACAAGTGAACCTCAATAAGATTCAATACATTTGTCTTACGCAGTACCTCGGTGTGGCTATATAGCAAGCAAGTGTCTCACTCACAGAGTGTAGAGAGCTAGGGACGCGTGCCAATCCATGACCTACCCAAGTTTGACTTGCTGCCCAACTCACAACTACATATCACTTCGACCTTGCCTTTTTTTTTATCTAATAAGTGTCACTCACTTCTAAACTTTTATACGAAATTTAAATCCATAATTGAATCTTTTATTTTTCTTATAAACGGTTTTTAAACATTTTAATTTATTAATATTTTAACAAGGGGAACTAATAATTGAATATAGATGATAAAGAAAGTTATCGCAAATGTTGTGATTGAAATAAAATGAGAATTCCTATGATCTTTTTCATACTTGCTAAGCTACTTATGTTGGGAAAATGAATTACAAAGCTATGTTATCATTCAAGCATTTAATTTTAAAGTAAGATATGAAACCAAGTAAAAAAAAAAAAAAAAATGATGATGATGATGATGATGTTCGTTCTTCGTATTAAAAAAGTTTTTAAGTAAAAATGAGTGAAACAGTGCATGATGTGCGTACAGACACGCAGAATGTGCTTTGAATTCAATGATTGTAACAATGAGACATTGTGGAGGTGTGAGCAGCGAGTGAGGTGGATTTAGAAGGCACTAAGACAACGATACGTGCCGTCCATTCAGCACATTTTGATAGCGCGCAGGCGTGCCAATACTGACTGTGCACTGTGTTCTTCACTTCAAAAGATCGAAAGAAAGCAATTTGCTGGCTACAAAAATTTACGTTGAAAATTATTGCAATAAATGATTTTTGTTTTAATTAATAAAATGGCCTGTTCACAAGGCTCAATATTTTCAATGAACAATAAATTTGATTACGTTACTTGTCAGACCTCAATTTCGCCTTTTTAGTATAATATATAATGTTTTAATATTTTAGAATAAAGACGATCATTCATTTATTTATTTTATTGCGTGCAATCTCCATAAAAACATGTAAATTGCGAGCGATAAGTTTTATTGCGCGTTAAAAATATTGCACTTTTGAAACAAGTCAATAGACTTTCATGTAATTATAACTTTGTACATGAAATTATTATCTGAAATAATTTTGAACCATTGTATGTATCGTGCCTCTAAAAAAATTAGAAATCTAATTGAGATTTTTGCAAAGGAATAAAAAAAAAATGTAAAGATTTATTTATTATATTTATTTATTATACATATTTATAATATATTTGTTAATTATAACATAATCTACTGTGTGTACATAATTACAGAACAATATTATAGTGATTCTGCGGTATACATGCGAGTGGATCATTGGCAACAAGTGATTTTTAAGTACCACTTTTGTACAAAAAAACTAGCCAGGTATAATCCCACTTTTGTGCTAGCAATTACGTAAAGCCACTCTTTAATCCTCATTTTACCTGATGTTGAGGAAAGTCTTATCAAATAACACCAAAAATGACATAAATTGAAATTGACATTGATATCAAAATCTTAGAGTTTTTAGTGAGAGACATGCTTATCAAAAGTTTGTGTTTCTTTTTCTGTGAGTTTTGTTCAAAAGTCATGAGTAACGTAAACTACAAATAAATACGTCATTTTTAATATTACTTCCAGAAGGAAACATAATTGTATATACGCAAAAAGTTTTGAATTTTTATATGATATTCTTTAATTGTTTTTATTAAAAAAAAATGAAGTTTAGATGTACATATATATAATACAAAAATAATTATATTATAGTTATACTAGTGATTTCCATGATGTTGTTTATAGTTCAACTTTCAGTCAGAAAATGTTAACATAAATTATTGTTTACTTAAAAATCTAATAAAAGTTTAAAGATTCTATAAGGGTGTGTGCGCTTGACGTCATTCTGAGTGCTTTTCGATGCTCATCTTGAGCAATGATTAACATTGCTCAGTATAGGGCAAAGGTATTTTTTGGCTATTTTCTTTGGAAATTAGCTGTTTTTTTGGTTATTATTATTTTTCTTGCATACTTGAGGTACTAATTCAACCTGGTAACAGCATCAATGCTCTCCAAAAAATTGCGAAGTATTTTTAAACTGGCAAAATGTGCCATTTTTCTATACCGGCCAATGTTATTTAGTACTCACTTATGACGTCGACTTTAACATGAATGAAACCACCCTATAGAAAAAGTTTATTTAATTGTTATATATCATTATTAGATGGTGCATTATCATCTATAATTATCAATTATTATGATAAGAATAAGAATAAGAATATTTATTGACCCAGGCAGTTCATGATGATTATCATGATCAGATATACTGTACATAAAAAAGTATTCAGTAAAATGCTTCAAAGGGAAAATTTACGAATACGTAAACTGCCTGAAAACAAAAAGTAGAACAAAACTTGATATTAACAAAAATAGTAATAAAAAATAGATAAATTTCTACTTGAGTACCACTTAATTCAAACACATATCAAGGTTAGCGGAGCAGAAAACAAAAACTAGCAATAAGGCGGTTTAAAGTTCAGCTCAGGAAACTTGATATGCAAATAAATGTCGCTTTCGTGATGTATCGTCATTCCCCCTTGTTTCTACTGCATTTAATGTTTTCAAAAATGCACAAGTTTGCGCCGCGGGGAACTTCGAATAACAGCAAATAAATTATATTTGAAGCACGGCTTGCCAGCTGGAACTCGGTTTTAGTTTCAACGATAAATATCATTTACGACAGCCAAATATTTTGTACTTTTTTTTAGTATACCATGTTTGCTACAAGTATATTTTCTATTACAATAAAATTATATTTTTTACTCTTATTTAAACAAATACTGAGATGGTTAATCTCTCCATGGAAAAATGTTTTTAGCTTTAGCTCGTAAATTTAAAAATATTCTACAAGTTACGTATACGATGTTGATTAAATCCTGATTATCATGTTGTATTATATTGATAGTTGATCTCCTGGTTTCTTCTAAAGTAAGAGAAACAATAATTTTGTTAAAAAAAAAAGATAAATAAAAATAAAAACATGCAAGAAATGAGAGACGTTAGTTTTAAAGTCCCCATATAAACATAGTGAAAAGGAAATGAAGTTGCAGCTTTTTTTTATCCTATCTTAATTTATTATATGGGTATTCTATCAAGGCGTAAACAATTATTTAAATATTTAATCTTCTGCGTCACTCATTGCATTTTTTTATATAATATTACTAAGTAGTGAAATGCAAACTTAAACTGCAGTTGTTAATTGTACTTTTTTTCTTCTTTAAAATACATTTAACTATTTTAAAGTAAAGTTTAATTACGTAAAAAAATAATAAAAACAAGCAGATTAAATTCTTCACATTACAGTTAATTTAAAAAATTTACATATCAGATGGTAATTATTTTTGTCATTATAGTAATAAATAGAAGTTACTTAATTTAGATTAAATTCATTTTATAAAATAAATTTTATTTTTAAAGTTTACACTACTGTAATATACGATATATTCTAACTTAAGAGGAGCTAAAATTTGTCCATAAAACGCTTAAAGCCATAGACCACATAAAACAACATGTGCTTTTAAATGAATAAACAAGTAATGGGATTTTCAAAACTGATGAAAATTTTTACCAGAATGTTAATGTAGCTCCACGAGAGAGCATGAAAAAACTGTAAAGTATGCAATTTACGTGACTATTAATGTTTATGACGTCAGAAACATTAAAAAATTAGTGTGAAAATGTTGCGCGAGTTGCATAAATCGAATTTTCTGATCACTGCTACGGGTCTACTGTTGGGTTTTGAGACAAACTAATGTTATTTACGTAAATCCCATCAAGTGTTTTGTGATATAAATGCTTGTGTTTTTCTCTGGTCTATTCCTTTAACTATGTCATTGTAATATAACCGTTATTGATATACATTTTGTTGTATTTGGTGATATTTTCTTGCAGGAATAGACTTGAGGGAAGCTAAATCTGCAAAACTGTCAAGTACATTCCATCATGGTATTCCTCTTGTAATAATCTTGACTTAAATAAAAATATCTTTATAACTGAAATATACACAATGATAGCCATGTGGACATTCTGTAAACTTGAAATAGTCAAACAGTTTTATTAACTCATTGAAATTACGATGATGTTAAATGTGAATTAGAGAAAATTAAAACCACCTAAATTGAAGTAATTGATAAATGGGTTAAGGCATCCAATAACCTTGTAGGGAGCTTTATATTATTTCGCGGTGAAAAAATAGCATTCTGCACAGCATATTATATAAGACGTCTCGACTTGTATTCTTTCTGTGTTCATAATGAGTTGTTTAAGCACAATTGAACGGGCATTTGAAAGAACTTTGAAATTTGATAGCCATTCGTTGTAATTAAGTTTCACGCACATAATATATGTGCACAATTTGGTCTTACATTATTGTTATTATTTTTTCATAACAAATTATGGCTCTTTTAAATATATGAGCTGAATTTTTACTCGATGTATTTATGCCAAAATATCAAAATATATGTGAAAACACTTTTTAGATAGGCACAATCTTTTTGTGTAGAATATTATATTTACATAATATAATAATATATATAGTACGTACATATATTGTGAAAGTGCATTCACTGCACATATACCTTGTACGTGTTCTATATAGTACTATCAAAGTAGTGGTCGCGTGGGCGAGTACACTATATTAAAGAAAAGAGGGGGACAAGCTTGATGGATGAACACAGACAAAAAAAAAAAAAAAAAAGAAAGAAAGAAAGAAAAGATTATATAATAATGGAAGATTCTATAAAGCTCCTTAACTTGACCTAGTTATAAACTTTGTTGTACATGTTTATTATATACATAGAATTTTTATTATTATTGATTTGTATGTAACATTCTTGTGTAGACATATGCAAGTCGTGGGAGTAAATCAGTGTTTCTGTAATCATATTATATTTTCTCATTCATGAGATTAAATTTGATAAAGGTATTTTCACAAGTACACGTTACAACGATATAGAATACAACAAAAAGTTGAGATGTTCACAGAAAGTAGAGACTGAATGAAGAGTTCACTGTGCTAATTTTACTTTGATGTGTGGAACGTGAAAGTTGCTTCGACAAAAGAAATAAAAACTTTACTGCAAAGTCCCTTTAACACACAAAATTGTAATGAAGTAAATGCTCAAAAAAGAAAAAGGAAAAAAAAAAAAAAGTTGTTATGTTGTAGAAATGCATATATGTATTGTAAAACATAAATTGCATATAATCTTTTTTCCGTGTTGGGTAACAGTATATTACAGTAATAGAAAACTTGCAAAAGTCGGTTTAGTGAGAAAATAAACTGAGGGGTGAGTGAGGCCCAACAATACTAACTAAGTGCTAGCAGACGACTGTGTACCTGTCTTGATTAAACATACTTTCTTATGGAGTAATGAAACAGTTATAACTACAGTTTCAAATCATTCTCGATACCTGAAATTTTTACTGTACCTTACTAAGCCTTAAAGCTTTTGTTTTCCTCAATTCATGTAATTTGGTATTATTATATTTTTCATCCAATTATCAGGAAAAGAAACGCTTTGAGGCTCAATAAGCTACAGTAAAATTTCAGTATTGCGAATTAATTATAACTAAAGTTATAACTGCTTTATTTCCCCATAAGACAGCATGTTTAATCAAAACAGGTACACAAAGTCATCTGCTAGCAATTTGTTAGTATTCTTGACCTCTCAGTTTGTTGATTGTTTCACTAAAGGCAAATCTTTTATTGTAGAACTATATATATAATATATATGTATATTAAACCAAAATTGTTATTGTATTAGAGTTGCATTATTCGATAGCTCTATTGCCTGCAGTGATGCAACCCTCGCATCATGGCAGCACACCGCCAGCGGCAGGATATTGCGAGATAAACACATACAAACACAGAGAGAGAGAGAGAGAGAGAGAGAGAGAGAGAGAGAGAGAGAGAAGACAGATAATTAAGTTCAATGAACTTAATAATAATAATATAAAAAAAATCTTAACATAAACTTTTTTCTGATTTAATTTCTATGGAATCGTTGGTTTTCTGTGGTAATTTGACCATTAAATGTAAATATCAGTCCAAAGAAAAGAAATCATGAAATTTAAAACCTTAATTTTATTTTACACGCAACAAACTATACTTTAAATTATTTCCTTTATTTTCTTCTTCTTTTTATCAGAAGAATTTGCATTATATTTGAGGTGAATACGTAATGCATACGTCAAGTAATTCGGGAATTGTTTCAAAATTATTGCATAATATAGGGTTGTAGAATGTTTCTACTGGAATTAAGTCCACGATTGGTCATATTTATAATCACAGTTAACGCTGAAAATAATTTTAAAAAGTATCGGTTTTAAAACATAATGATTATATTTATATTGAGCAGAAAGATAATTCTCAAGCTGCAACAGGATTTTTTATTTTATTATTATTATTATTATTTTTTATAATTTGACCAGATTTCATAGTTGAAATTTAATTTGTCTTCACCTGTTAATCTGAAAAATTACGACTTACATCTCACAAAAAAAAAAAAAAAAAAAAAAAAAAAAAAAAAAAAAAAAAAAAAAAAACTGGGTGGACCTTTAGTTTTGATTACTCTTATATAACGTATAGAAGAAATAGTAGAAGAGAAAACGAGACACGGCTGGATCACCTGCAATGCAATTATCTTGAGCAGCCACCCAGCGTGATCTTGTTTGTCGGTGGTAAGTAAAAGTATCCAGTTATAGGTTTCTTCTCTCTCTCTCTCTCTCTCTTATGTCTTGTCAAGACGGACAACACATTAGCGTACTGCTTCCGGCGTCTCCTAACCAACATCCGTCCATCCACCCTTACTAAGTTAAGTGTTTAACACGAGAAGACGTGGAGAGAGAGAAGGAAGAAAATAAAAACTTCCCCTATCTTGCCCTATTACTTCGCCCCTACAACTTTTCACTTAATAAAGAAAGCAATCAATCAATCAATATATCTTTTATATTGCTTGCTTCTTAGTGCACAACTTTTTTTTTAAACTTTTTTTTTTCTTTTTTATTGAATTATTTTTATAAGTACGAAGATACAAGAAATGTTATTAACCTTCTCTATAACGCGCTAGTAGAAATATAATACATTAAATTAATGAGCAAAATTGTTTAATTAGTTGCTTTTTCTTTAAAAACACAGCTATAACAAATAATTAGAGTTATTGGTATCAATGTATCAATATCGATAAGCAAGAAATTATTGACAGAAGCTAATACTTTATGTTGTTCTAATTATTTTTTTTTGTTTCTCTTATTTTTGGGGCATATTTTTTGTCACTATTGTCCGTAACACCTTATTATAAAGAATTTTTAACTATGTTTTTTTTGTTTTTTTTTTTTTGCTTTTTCTGTAAAATAGGACCTAAAAATGAAAGTCTATCAAAATATTTGACACATGATGAACTAACTATCATTAATTTAAAAACTATTTAAATATTTTAAAAAAGAGAAAAGAAAAAATAGATTACGACTGTCTAGTTGTATTGTTAATAGAACAATTAACTCGTCAATAATTGTAGCGTCACTAATAAAAGAACTTTCTATGCACGAGCTTGATTTCATGTGAATTGTAATGAAAGATATAATAAAGCGTTTAATATCTGTTAATTTTTAAAACTTATTGTTAGAGGCAATTCGTGAATATCGTGAATATTAAATTGTTATATTCAAATTGTAATGAAAACAATGACGAAACAATGAAGCAAATGTGTCGCTAAATTGCAATGAGTTGAAGTAAACTGCTCCACGTGTAAGATTGGTTGCTTCATTGTAGCCACTGAGTGGAACATTTTAAATCTTACTGCAATTCAAAGGCGTGCAGCAAGCATTGCCTTTGGCTTCTCTTTTTCTCTCTTTGCGTATTGTAGAGTCGTGACAGAGCGAGAGCAAGAGAGAGAGAGAGAGAGAGAGAGAGAGAGAGAGAGAGAGAGAGAGAGAGAGAGAGAGAGAGACTGCAAAGTGGAAAACCTCCAGGCTCCCACTCAAAAAACATGCATATCATAAGAATAAAAAAATAGTTTTAGGTGTGTATATTATATATATATATATATATATATATATATATATATATATATATATATATATATATATATATATATATATATATATATATATATATATTATATATATATATATGCTTTATAAATAAAAGGAGCTTAATAATTTGAATTGATTTCCAATAAATGTTGGCACTGTAATGTATAAATCTTAAAAATTGTCTTTATAACTTAAAACAAACAAAAGCGTATCGTATTTCTCATTAAACAAAAAATCCGGTCTAGTTGCATTAGTTTTCTAAAGAAAAAATAAAACATGATAGTTATAGTTCTATCAATGCTATAGAATACGAAATTAGGCATCCTATTTTTTTCCGCGGTCTGTTGCTTTCCATATAGGTAAGTCCTATTAGTCCAAAGATTTTTATTGGACAGTTTTTGACTATATTTCAAGATTCTTTAACCATTAGACAAGATAGTATGTCTAATATTAATCATTGTTAGTTTTTTAACTGGAACTATAGGCTAATTACAGAGGTATACAAATAATATACTCTATACAATACCTATACAATACCTCTATACAAATAATATTGTAATTCAAAATATATACTCTCTCAATTTTAAACTAAATTTACAGTTGTAGAAAAGTGAGTCAAAATATCTCAATAATACTATATAAATATTATGACTTGTGCTAAATTTGTTCTTACTTATAGGTTTTATATTTATTTGTAAGCATTATTTTTGCTGCGGTGCATAGCATTTTTCTACTTATATAAGTGTTATATATATATATATATATATATATATATATATTCATACAAAGGTGGCCCATTTAAAATGACTAATGTAATGAATAACTTTCATACAATTAAATATCTTAATAACAATAATAATCGTTGTATTTTGTAAGTAAAAAAAAAAAAAAAAAAAAACCAAATCAGAAAGCGTATTAAAGAATAGGGTTTCTTTTAAATTGCCTATCGTCTTTTTTTTTCAATTCAAGATAACAAAAACAAAACCTCTTCCACATTTTAAAATTTCAAGAAAAATTAATTCCATAATAATAATAATAGCAATAAATCTTATATTGGTAAATTTTCACAGTTTTCATAGTTTAAGTGAAGAAAACTGTTAAATAATCTACGACATTAATTTAGAATCGAATTTATTTCTAGTGTTCTTATTATTTCACCAAGAGCAACGTTTTACGACCAAATGAGAGTTCAGTTAGTTTCTAGGATGTATAGATGAAATCTACTGTCTTTGATCATTTTTACTTCCATATATGTGTTCTGACTTCATTGGCAATCTTATTAAAGAAAGTATTCTTTTATTTGCTATTGAAATTCCATTATAGGTTTATCGATCTTTATTCTATATAATATTGAAAATCGATCATTGTCATAACCAAACAATAATGTGAACCAATAGAAAAAAAATACATTTTTTTATTGCTTCGAAGAAAAACGACCATCTTTTCAACATTACAAATCACTACATCAATATATATTATATTATAAATAATATATTATATATATATTATATATATATATATATATATATATATATATATATATATATATATATATATATATATATATATATATATATATATATATATATATATTATTATGTAGTATTATATTTCCAAATGTTTTATTGCATACATATTTAAATTTTATCTCCCGCATAAAAATTTATTTTTTATTTTGCTCAAATAAACAACGTGAATTATTATCATTAATTAGCGTAAAAATGCAACACCTATGTAATTGTGTTAATTACAACAAAACAAAAATACACAGGAGCTAAACATAAGGTTTCTAATACATTATATACAGACATAAATAAGCATACTGTAATATAAAAAAATTTGTTTTGGTCAGTAAAGAAGAAAAATTACTAAATCAAAATAAACATTAAAAAATTTGTTTCAATTGTTAATTAGAATATTTAAAAATTACTGAATTTTTGCCTACGGCACAAAATTATGAACGTGTAATAAGTTTGATTTCATTTCTATCCGAGGCCGTGGCGCAGTGGTAGCGTGTCTGCTTCGTGTGCGAAGGGTCACTGGTTCGACTCCCAGGCTGTGCGGCTTTTACAAGGCCGTGTATGCTGGCGGAGTGCACTTGTGATCTTTGCATATGAGGTTGATGCGTGTGCTATTGTGTCATGAGTCATCGGTAGGAGAGGTGTGTATGCATGTCTCCGATCGTCCTGATGTAGGCAGTAGTGACCCTACATCACGCAATAGAGAGAATCTCGGGACGGTTCACCATTTCACTCATATTTCCTGCCTATCCATTCATCATCACCTATAACCAAACTTGCTGTAGACTAGGTAAATATAAGAGCCCTAGATAACACAAGAATAATTTGCAACCAAGGTTGACTGGACACAAAATGTGTATGGATTCTCAGAGTCTTTTTCAGTAACCTCATGGGGTATTAGCTTCTCTTCTGTATAGCCCATGAAAGATTTTATAATTACAATCACAATATTATTATTTCTTATAATCTTAATTTAACTTTGTTAAATTTGCATGCAATTGAATTAGTTACTTATTGACAATATTGCACCTTGAAAACAGGCCTTCATAATCTATAAAGAACGTCGGAATCGGATAACATTATTTTCATAATTATATTATTTTGAGAACGTTATTGATCAAACGGCAATATGCAATATTTGCACTATATATGTACATTAAAATTGATTGCATAAACTTCAATGGTTTTTAATTGAGATTGTATGTAATCATATTTATCACACATTAAAAGTATTGCACCGTGTGAAGTATTGCATAATATGAACTAAATTAATAATAATAACATTATTATATAGTTCTTCATACCTTGTATCTTATATACTGTTAATAATTATTCATTTCTTTACTTGTAATTGATATAAAATTGTCGTTTAGAGTAATATTATTTTGCATATAGATATAGAACTGCATTGAGTTTTGGGGTGAGTGAATGCAACATGCAGAGCAAAATCATTTTAAATTTTGCACACTTGAAAGAGAATACATATAAATACTCTTCGTGATCACAGAAAGGTTTCTGCATTGCTGCACATTTTGTATAAATATATTATTTATGAATGTTTATCACATAATACAAGCAGAATAGAAATTGTGCAAGTGAGCAAATCAATGTGCAATACAGTAAAAATTTAAATGAAGTTTAATGATTCTTTTAGAAAAGAAAATGAAATATTTGAAATTATGTCAAGGCTATAAAAAACTTAATACGTAGCAACGTAGCATAAAATACAAAATTTTGAAGTTGTGTTCTCTGTATGTAGAATACTAATGAGCTTAATTGATTCCTCTGTAACTGCCTTAATAATTCTATCCATTGTAAAGGAAGAAGAGAAACACGAATACGAAACTGTTACATTAGTAGCTTCTTTTTATTTAATGATCAAAAATATTTAATTTTAAATAACTTTATTACTCGTTACAAGTGCATTTTCGAAATATTAATTAAGGCTTTGGCTAGTTTAGTAATCATTTTAGTGTAATATTCAGCCAGAGTAAATAAATAACAAAAGATCAGTTTTTACGTTGGCAGAGGTTACATTCAATGAAGCGTTGTTTAAATTAAACTTGTAAAACCTTCAATAAAATAAAAACAATAATAAGAGAAAGTTTTTGAAAAAATGATGCTTACTCATGAATTTTCCTTAGACATAATCACTTTAAAGATGAAAGCTATAACTAATGGCTAATAAGTGATAAGTGGAATAAAAAATGCTACTTAACTAATATTTTATATATCTTATCCTTATCAAAACAAATCAGTTATATTTAATAATATATATATATATATATATATATATATATATATATATATATATATATATATATTAAAGTAAATTAATAATAGCTTTATATAAATTACGATAGGATAATCTGCCCGATTGCTCGCAAAAAAAACTTATTTATTTAAACTTGTGACGTCATTATTATTATTATTTTAAGTTAACATCAAGCTTTCAAATGATATTAAATATGGATACAGTTAGCTTGTCAAATCTGCAGAGACAAGCCCATAATATTACTATATAACTCGTAAATATATACAATTACTGCGTATTATACAGTATGTTAATTATAGGCTGCATCACATTGAGTATACTTACAGTACATTACAATATTAAACTGAAAGACATAGATTGATATCATGCAGTAAGTGTATAGCAGCTTACACGGTCACTTCAGTGTCACAATAATACTGCAGTGTTAGCCACACTGACAACTTACAACCGAGTTTACGTGTTTAGCTCTAAACATATATTTCCAGTCCGTTGCATGCATTGATTCTAGCTATACTCCTGCCACGCTGCACTCTCACTTTCATTCGAAATACGTATTTTACTCTCTCAGCAAACGGACATTTCCCCTAGCTTTTTACAAACAAAAGAATTATTAAAAGCCTTTTTTATATACAAATATGAAATACGAAGTTTTTTTTTTATACAAAATCACTTATGAATGAATGAGTATTTATGAAAATACTAATTCATTCTTTCTTTCTATTCTTCTTCTTTTTTTTTATTCTTTCTCGAATCTATCTGTGATTTTGCCTGTGCAATAAAATATCAATATATATATTTTTTTTATAATTTTCGTATACACCTTTATAAATATTTAAAATTATACAGAATTAATTTTTTTAAAGTATTGTTTTTTCTACATTAATAACAGTTAAATTATACAAAGTGGCATAATTTTTGTTTTAATCAATCAATGAGCTGAAATATTTGATAAATATAATGTTAAAAGCAGTAGTTTTTAATCATGCAGTGCAGTTGCCTCTTGAAGACAAATAAATGATAAAATTTGAGAAGACATTTTCTCAGTGTATTAAGTAGCTTCATATAAGTTTGTATTGTTTTATTGGCTTTTGTCTCTTTGTTATGAGACGTAGTGATCTTTGTTATGACTGCGTCTGCATGCAAAATTATTGATAAACTTCTTTGTTTACGCAATAAATTCAGGCATAACATTGTCGTACTTTCACGCATCAATGAATCGTATAAATTGTATAACATCTAATTGTTAATTATATAAATTATTACACTATTATAATTAAATGTGATATTGTAAAACAAAACTCGAATTATCTAGACAATTGTAACTTTATGAGTGTCATAATTATAAAATTAAGTTTATGCATCATTTTACTAATACAACAACTTAGGCAAATAGACCGTTTGTTCTTCTAACAATCATGTTTTTATAATGGATATCACCATATAATGGATTCTCAATAAAAAATTCGCAATGCATTTATATATTATCATTTTTCTTTTCAATTTTTTAATAAATATTAAATGTTAATATATTCTCAATCGTGTAATTTAGTGAAAGGAAAACTTAAAATTGAAATATTCTGTTTATAAATGAACTAATTTTAGTAAAAATTTTGTCCACATAATATTTTTAATACATTTTTTTATTAACATTATATGTATAACACTATTATTTGTTATATATTGTAACTGACTGTACCGTAAAACAGTTGGGTTAAATTGAGAGGTTGTACGCCTGATTTCGCCCAATAAAAGCCGTTAAATATTAATTATTATTATTATTAATTATTATCACCGGCATAAAGCGATATACAATCTCAAGAGGTAAAAAGCTTCTAATATATATATATATATATATATATATATATATATATATATATATATATATATATATATATATATATATATATATATATATATATATATATATATATATATATATATATATATTTAAAGCCATAGACCACATAAAACAACACGTGCTTTTTAATGAATAGACACGAAATGGGATCTACAAAACTTATGACAATTTTTACCAGAATGTTAATGTAGCTCCACGAGAGAGCGTGAAAAAACTGTAAAGTATGCAATTTGCGTAAAAATTCATGTTTATGACGTCAGAAACATGCAAAAATTAGTATGAAAATGTTGTGCGGGTTGCATAAATCGAATTTTCTGATCACTGCTACAGGGCTACTGTTGGGTTTTGAGACAAACTAAAGTTATTTATGTAAATCCCATCAAGTGTTTTGTGATATAAATGCTTATGTTTTGCTCCGGTCTATTCCTTCAACATGTAGGGGGATCAAGAGGAATTTTTAGGAGTTATTCGGGAATAGGTGGTAAGAATATGAAAATTTCTATATGAATATGGTTACTAGTAGCTATTTCCTAAATTTAAACGCATGGGCCACCCAGGGCCAACGGCTATTGACGTTTGAACTTTGACCCCTTATTCCACAGTTTTTAATTTTGTTATAGCGTTCCTAACCACTTAGACGCAAAAAGTGTAAGAACAAAAGATATCTTATAAATACTTATCTCTACACTTGTAGAGTACTGTAATGTAGAAAGATCAGACATTTTTTAATGAGGAATATACTAGACATCCTTTTACGTGTTCTAAGCCAATAAAAGATGTTGGAAAAAGCTTTTCATTGGTAACACCAACTAATTTATTACATATAACCAGTAATGGTAATACAAATAGTAATGGTAATATTTTTACTAAAAGCAAACATTTATCTATTTATGACACTGAATCATGAATTGTGTAATTGTGTATACTGAATTAGTGCAACACTTTATTTATATATATATTTATTTTTCTAATAACATTCTTCTTGCTCTTATTTACATATATATAATACATAATAAATCAAATATGTAGATATCTAAGAAGTTTTAATGTCTTGTTTTAAATTTTGTACACACATTTGAAATGAATTGTATACGTTATGACTAAAATAAGCATGTCTGGTAAAATAATGATATTGTGTCCTTGTATGGATCTTATACTTGTGCATATATACTATATACACATACACGTACAATACTGTACGTTACATATATATACTGGGGGTGTAACCTGACATCTTTCGTGACTGCCGGGGTGGTCTGAGGGTTCAGAACGTGCCTAGCGCGCGCCTACCAATCTCATGATAAGCAGCTTGGGGAGTGGGGGGAACACCAGCATCAGCATATTCTCGTGAGGTACCCACTCAGCAATGTGCTAGCTGGCACAAGCACCGTCATTCTCGTCCTGCATCTTCAAATCTCTCAGCCACCCCAGCTGGCACAACGGGAAAAACTAAACAATTAATATAACAAAAAAAAACTTTCTAATTATATAGCTCCATTCATAAATAATGTATGGATTCCAATATCTCTAATTAATTTTTTTAAACAGTTTTTGATGTAAAAGATTATAGATTACTTATGTGTACTAATTAATTAAAATATATTAATTTGGCTACGAATGTAACTTTCTTTTACAAGAAAATTTCACTTTGTGTATTTACTTTTATTCAAATAAAATATAATAAATAAAAGTTCATGTTTAAAATAAACGTAGAAAAAAATTATACAGGTTTTTCAATTACTTTGTATGAGTATATATGCTTAAAAATGTCACCTTTTTCTATTCTATCAATTGTTTTATTTGTAATAATTTTAATTGTTTTCATTTCTGCATGTGTGATCCTAATAAGATCATCCTATATGTATATAACGCTGATTACTTCAAATCAAATTAGCAGAATTAACTAGCTTCCATATCAATTTTTATTTTTAAAGATATGTTGCTAAAGTTTGTTCATATTATATATTATATACATTATATTATAAGATGTTATAATTTTTATTTTTGTTACAATCAGTGGCATAAATCCATGATCACGTCACACTTAATACATAGGTTCTTATCAATATAGTACATTAGTATAATGAATAAAATTATACAACTTATACACTTATACATTACATCTAAAACAAAGAAAATAACTATATCTAGGTATATACATATTTAAATAATAGAACAGAATTATTGAAACATATTTAGTCATCAAAAACATTTAAATTGAAGTAATAAAAGTAGAAATAAAATAATATGAATAGTTATATAAAGTAAGTTTAAAATAATAATAATAATAATAATAATTAGTGAAATAATCATAAAAATATGCACTTTTTTATCTGTAATATTTACGCACTGAATCATTGTAGCGCATTTAATTACAAAGAAAAATCATAATAAGGAGAGATGGTGGCTTAAATATACATTGTACATTGTTGATTTCTAAATTAATATTAATAAACATTTAGCTGTACTTAATAGAACGAATATTCAAATGTAATTAATAAAGTTAGTATTAATATTTAGTTAGTAAAATCAAACTCTCTAAAGAAAGTAACAACATTAATCACCATAAAATCAACAATTATTAATGATATGATTAACATCTACATATCATTACGATAAAGTGGAAATCACTTCTCATTACAGTGTAAAATACAGTGTATGTGTTTATAATTATACAATTATAGAGATCAATGTTTTATTATAAAGTCATCAGCATAATATCATTCACACGTATGTATGTGTGTACTGTGTATGTATGTATAATTGTATATATATATATATATATATATATATATATATATATATATATATATATATATATATATATATATATATATATATATATATATATATATATATATATATATATATATATATATATATAATATCAATTATCATTAATGAATAAATAAATACCAATACTAAATCTCGTTATACACATTTATATTATTATTACTTCTGTTTATAATCTGTTCCCTACTTTATATATTATATAATAAAACAAAAGCAAAACACGATTTCCGTCGTTAAAGTTATTATTGACGTGTTACCTTCATTTTATTGTCGTGTCAATTTAAACATTAACTTATTTAGCCTGAGGCCTCATTCATTGAATTACTGCACATGATTAAATTTAATATAGTTATACTATAGTATTGTGTAGCAGGATGCAGTGAAGTTGAATTAAAAAAATGTTTAGGTAATTTTTGCTTTTTACTGCATTGACCTATAGTAGTATGAATAAGGAATTTTAATTCTGGGTCAATAAAAAAATCTTTTATATTATATTGAATCTGAAATTTTATACAATTGTATTCGCAAATTTAATTACTTTTATATTTGACATAAATAATATGAAATGATATTAAATCATAATTTATTATATCGCATAATTTCAGTTTCATAATACTCACATTTCTCATTAAAAGTAAAAATATCCAAAATAGAGATCATGACTGTTTTTTTTATCATATATTTTGTTTATTAGTTTCTTACTTTCTTATTATTAAAAAACAACTTTAAATAAATATATGTGATTGCATTAATTATTTCCAAATTTTCCAAATTTAAAACAAAAGCTTTAATTATCATTGTTGTACAGACTGTTTAAAGTTATAATGCAGCTAATATATCCTTTAGCTGTCAATATCCGCAGGTGCTATTGTACTTTTACATCAAGACATTCCCACTTTGTAAAGTTTTAAATATACGATGCCTTATTGGTAACTTATTAATTATTATTAAATGTAATTGCATGCATTTTCCATTGGAAAGTATTAAATTTGCATGCAATAAAATCAATTAAACAGTCTGAAATATTGCACCTTCTGAACAGAATATAATTTAGATACGATTATTTTCAATTGTTTTTGTAATATATTTATATGAAATATTACTAAAATTGTATTGGATTTCAAGATTTTAAAACCCAAATAAATTAAATACAAGGAGTGGAAAAGATATATTTATAGTTATAGGATCAAATGTCATAACCATTGAGAAAAAAAAAGGTTGAATCAATTTGTATTGTACAAATAACTTAACAAAAGTATAAAATTATTATTTATTTATGTATTCACCCACATACGTAAGAAAAAGTACTCGAAAGTTTATTCATTGCAATTAATTGCGATTATAACATGAATCTAAAAATATTTTCTTTTGATATATGTTTTGATGTCAAAAGTTTTCACGTCTTAATTTGTGATACACAGTGATACATGTTTGTCAGCTAACCTTCTTCACATTCTCAACTTTACTTTTATACATTCGTATTAAAATTGTGTTTTTTCTTCTTCTTCTTCTTTTTTTTTTTACACGTATAAAATATGTTTATAATGAATGCTCAAATAATATTTTGCAAAGAATATTGATAATCTATAAAATTTACATTTGTATGACATATCAATGCTATGGCTATGATAGATGATATCGGCTTTAATGGACTTATATATTGCAATGATTGTCTGATGCCGAGCTAGGATTGAGCGCAAACAAAGGCAGCAAAAGTAAATAAGCAGCCATATTGTTGGATTTTTTTCCTTTTATCCATTTCATTTGAACGTCGTTTAGTCTCGCTTTCGCTCTTTTCTCTCTTCCTCACTTTTTCTCTCTTTTAACTCACACATTACACAAATCATCTCATATTAAATGATTGAAATATACATTTATTTTTTATTTTTAAAGCCTAATACGTTTATAAAATTATAATAATAATAAATCAATAAAAATTAATAAATAAATTGTGGTATTAAAGTCGCCTGGTCTGGAATATTTACTACATAAAAATATTGATGTATCTCCACACGTGGATTAATTGCATAAAATGTGTACACAGAAGGGTGTGAGAGAGAGCTGCTTGAAAGGCAGGGCTTGGTGCTCACGCTTTCTCTCTCTCTCTCTCTCTCTCTCTCTCTCTCTCTCTCTCTCTCTCTCTCTCTCTCTCTCTCTCTCTCTCTCTCTCTCTCTCTCCTCGTCATAAAGGATGTTTGAACGACGACGCCTATGCAGCAGTCTCCACCGTCCTAGATACAAAATATCACAGGCTTGATAGACATGACCATATTTTCTGTACATTTTCTTTAAAAGAAAAAAAAATCTTGTATTTTCTCACTCTCCTTAAGGCTTAAACTGAAATTTTTATATTTTTGTTTAGATTAAATATTGTTTCTTAAAGAAGAAACTTAAATGAATTTAAATCTTGTATATTATATATATATATATATATATATATTATATATATATATATATATATATATATATATATATATATATATATATATATATATATATATATGTGTGTGTGTGTGTGTGTGTGTTTTATTATTATACTGTTCTAATCTTTGTTCTTGGTACTGATTGTCTCAAAAATTGTAATTTTTAGGAGAATGGTTTGGTTTAGTAAGTAAGCCCTTCCATTAGTATAAGAGATTGATTTCATTCACTGCCATTAGGTTGGATATAATATTGTAGAACTTTTGCCTTAATTAAGCGTGTATTTGAAACCTAAGATACCTTTTACAAAGTTGAAGCCAAACTTATATGTTGCGTAAAGCACGTGTACAAGAATGATTTTATGTTTTAATTTTCTATTTAATTGAAAAGAAAATTACAATAGAAAATATTTAACTCATATTTTTTTACATTGTTTTTAATGAATAAATATAAATTAAAATATAAAATGGTTGATGAATTTATTTTCAGCAAACATTTTTGGATACTATAATACAATATATATATATATATATATATATATATATATATATATATATATATATATATATATAATATATTATATATTTATATATATTTATATATATTTATATATACTTATATACCGGACATTTTACTTGCTAAAATTTAAATTCCAATGATAAATTATAGACCCCTTGCACATCCTTGCGCTTTGTCGCCATGTTTGTGGTGCCTAATGCATTGTCCAGCATAGGGGAAACTTCGTTTTTCCTAATTTTTCACATAAAAAATTGTTTATTTCAACTCAACAAATTTTTCTCATATCCTTCGAGCTTATTAGGAGCTAGAAATAAGGCTTTGATTGAGGTTTGAAGCTTCTTTTGCTATTAAAAAAATAAAAATGATGTTTTTCCTATGCTGGCCTATGTATTCCTGACCAACAAAATGGCGGCTCTTAAATATGAGTGCAAGCGGTCTATTGAAATATATATATTCTTAATAATTAGGCTATTAGGCTATTCAATAGTTTTGAAAATAATTAATCTTATCAATGTCAGGAAAAAAACACGATAAGTGAGAAAGTAATAACAAAAATGATTAAACGATATAAACGTTTAAGAAATCCATAAGAAAAAAAAATTAACAACGATAATAACAAATTTAGGACTATTTTATAATTTTTTTTTAGGATATGATTTTTTATTATCTACGGAGTAGTTTTCAAACTAAGATTTTGCTTCAAAGAAATTAATGTATTACAATTTTTCAATTTATATTTGTGCTTATTTTTTTTCCTTCTTTTTCTTCAAAAAATAGAGCAGTATATAATTCAACATTTATGCTATAATGTCCAATGAAAAAATTAAACAATATAAGGAAATTTGTCATGTTGCATAGAATTATAGACAAATTTACACTTTTTCAACCATGTGATTGAAATACTCTGATCAGTTTCGGTTGATCAGTTGTACCTGAGAATGATCATTGACTTTGGTCATGTTAAGTGCCGCTATAATGAAACACCCTCAGTTAATGTAGCGCGAGGCTGTGTGGTGTGCTGGGCTATTAGAGAGAGAGAGACTTGGCAGTAAAAATTTGCTAGCTTTCCTTGACTTAAAGAGTTATACCATTAATACAGGCTACTCAAATATTATAGTTCTATTGATTGATATATACCACGAATAAGGTAAAAAAAAAAAAAAAAAAAAAAAAAAGCTAAAATGGCCACAGAACTTTTACTTTAATTCTTTCATGTGCTTTATTTTACTAATATTTTTCTCCTATCAATATAAATGAGTAACGCAAAAGTAATATAATTAAGTAAATTATCTTAAGAAAAATATCAATTTTGTTTAAGTTCTACTTGAATACAAATCGCTAAACTAATTATATATAGTTTAGGACCTGAAAAACATTTGTTAAATTGTCAGAGGAAAAAGAACTGTAATAGTTCACTAAACATAATATGTAATTAAACGTTAGAAAAAAATCAGAAATAGAAATTTAAACAGATTTAAAAGGATGAAATGCGTGAGCAAATGTGTTGATGTTTGGCAAATGATCATGCCAAATGTTACTGCTAATTATCATTTGTTGAAACACTAAACACTTCTCGGATTTAGGACTAACATTTGCACTTGATATGATTATTTACTTTGTTTTCTGCTGCAACTTTAACTTCACATACTTCGCACCCCTTGCATTTTTATTTCAGTTACACCATGACTTGAGTTTGAACATTTGACACTTACGTTTGCAGAAAAAAAAAAATGAAATGAATTGATATAAATTTTTAATTTGTTATCAACTCAGTTAACAATGAATTCTCTACTTCTATGAAAATACTAATATGTCGATATTTGTTTGTTTACTAGGATGCGTATCGTCGTTGGGTGTGCGCGTCCCTGTTGCCTTATCACGAGCCTCACCGTGTCCCCGTGAGGTCCGCGCCCCCTGCTCTTAGTCCCACTCACCAACAGGAGGTGGGGGCGCGGCCTCGACGACGACGGCGAGCATGGCGCAAGGTGCGTCCATGCCGCGTCGTGTGTCAGCAAGTGGAGCAGCGATGTCCGTTCTTCCTGCCTGGGGACCGCGCGCCGGGCTACACGACCCAATATGCGGGTGAACCCACCTTCCTGTGCCTCGGTAAGATCACACATCGTGGACCACTTATGCAGGAATTGACGTAAAAATTACGTCGTAAATAACATAGTACACATGATAATTCAATCGCCACTAGCCACAATTGCATTGAAAATTACATACCCGCCTTGAAATTCACAGTTTGGCCCTAAAAACCATCCCATTGTAAGAGTCATCTTCCCCACTCTTTTAAATTTCCCTTAACTGCAATAAATCTTAATAATAATAATAAAAGGTTATTATTTGAGCTTATTTCTTTTTTTATAGTAACAGTTCAAATATCGTGTGAATCGTGTCCATACGCCATAAATATTTTTCAAAGGGTGTATTTTGAACAATTTATATATAGCACAGACATGTTTTTTACATTATTAGATATTATTAGGAATGATTACTTATATTCAGGTTTAGGTCTACTCAATAAGACCTTTTTTCGCTTTTTTTTTCTCTATTTCCAACAGCCATAATAATTATTAAGATGCCAGAAAAAAAAAAGTGCCAGTCGTACTTTTTTTTTCTACTACTACTATTTTTTTTTCTTCATAAAGAAAAAAAAATAGTGGTTTCGTATACACCTAAATATATATAATTATTCTGAATTGCAAAGCTTTTTAAATATTTTTAATGTACCTAAAACAATCCTAATTGGCAAGTTTATTAATTTAATTAAATCAAATTTTGTTGTCTTTATGATGATGAAACTTGTATGAATATTTCAAATTAAGCCTAAAAACGCAAAGTCAGCTCAAATATTAGAACGTAGTACGGTTTTCTCCAATAGAAATAAGAATATTGTTAAAATTCAAGTATTGTTATTTTTTTTTGTGCTTGGAAAGAACTGTAACGATGCATTGACAAACGTCTCTCTTTCTGACCATTCCCTTATTTGCCGGACCATTTGGCATTCTACCGCACAGTTATATTTTATGCTTTCTTCTTTATATCTTTCCACCCACACAGTGCACCTTTAGCGTCCACATTTTGTTCTCTATTTTTGCTTCAATGTTGAAATTCATTTGTATAGCCTACTTTAATAGATAATTAAAATAAAAAACTTTCAATTTTTTGCAACTCTGAAATTATAGTATATTTTTTATAAAATATATATTATATAAACGTAGAAGGCAAGCATTCCTTAAATTATTTTATTAATTAAACCTCTTTCAGAAGAATAGTTCCATAGCGATAAAACTTTTTATACCTTATGCTTATATTGCATAAAAAATGTTGCATAAAAAATCAGCTTGTGTGAACTAATTATTAAAATGTGTATGTGATAAGGTATTACTTTCTTCATATTAAGTCATTGTATATTATATCTAAAATAAAAATCAGATATATTTAGTACATGTCAAGAATAATTTAAAAATTAAAAAGGCCCGGAATTTAAGAAATACAGTTTTGTACGTACTAATAACTATGTTTTGAAACATTTATGTAACATAATTTTAACTTTGACCTTTTTGATTAAAACAAACAGCAGAATGAATGAACGTAAAAATTTCTCACACCCACCGAGATTTCAAATGACCATTCGTGTGGTCTCTTCCAAACGATCATTATTTTATCATCACGAAATGAACCGAAGACCAAAAGTGTGTTATTTCATTTTTGTTTTTGTTTAAGTATATTCGGTTATCACTTTTATCAATAATTCAAGCAGTGAATAGATAATTGTATTTTAAAGTATAATAACATAATAATCAAGTATAATGAACACATTGTATTAAAATATTTAATATGAATATAATTTTTAAATCCACTTATAGGTATATCGAATTCGTATTTGCCTGAATTTTTTGTACGATATATATTATATATATATATATTACGGCTTTAGGACTTTGCAGCTCTATTTTTTTATTAGCATTAACACAATACATATATCTAATCAAGGCAAAGCCTTATTGGTTGGTTCACACACATTAAAAAAAATTGTCATTTTCACAATTTATTTACAACTGGTCCCAAAAGTAGGGGACTTGTAGTGATAGCCTTTAGTTTCTTTCCAGTGTTAGTAAAGCCAGGCATTTATTTCTATCTTATTTTAAATTATTTTACCCTGAATAGTGTTTTGTTTATTTTTTTAGAGGGAAATTAGGGTAATTATAGGATATCAAAGATGATGTATAGATGTTACTGTAAACTTTAGTAACAAGAATGAGAAACAAATTAAATTAAATCAGGGTAGTTTTTGCTAATTTATCACATATATAAAAGTTTTTTTTTTTAATTTCCTTTCTGAATTTTGTCACATAATTTACATATAAATGACCGTAAAAACTTTGATTTCAGATCCCAACATTCCTGAAACGGGAGAACAGTATGAGCGCTCAGCCTATGGAAATGACGAGTGCTGTTTCCGGTACTGTGATACTGCTGAGAGTGTCGCGTCAATGCGACGAAAAACCTTACATCCCATTCTGCGACAACGAAAGCAAGGCCGGTTACATGGTGTGTGCTCGACAACTACTGCTTGTGATCAACGGGAATTGTTATTAGTTAATAATAATGATAATAAGATTAATAATACTATAAATAATTATAATAATAATATTAATAATAATAGTAGAAGAATCGATTCTTCTCTTTCTTCTTCTTCTTCTTCGTCTTTAAATACTAGTAGTACCAACTTAATATCATCATCTTCTTCTACTTCTAATAATAATAAAAATAATAATGATAACAATAATAATAAACAGCCTCACCATCAGTTACAGTGTAGCCAACTTACGAATGAAGAAAAAGTGCAACAAAAAAATTGTGCTGTATCCCCTACATCATCACAACAAACGGACATCAAACAACAACAACAACAACAACAACAACAATCAGTGAATAATAAAAATAATAATAATGATAAATATAATAAAAATAAATTTAATAAAGATAATAATAATAATAATAACCCTTTACATCATCATCATGAAATTGTTGTTGATAGTTTTGAAGATACAAAGACCTCAAGTAAAAGTGGTGATGTTAAAAGTGCTGGAGTTAGCTTCCATATACATTGTTTAAGTAATAATAATGCTACAGCACAAGTGGCGAGACATACAACAAATAGGTTATTATTATTATTATTTAATAATGATAATAATAATAATGATAACAAAAATAATATAACAGAAGATAATAGTATTACTATTAGAAAAAGATTATCCTCATCATCGTATTTACAATGGTGGTGGTTTTCTTTAGTTACTATTATAATAAGGATAATTAATTTATCCAATTTATTTCTCGCCCATTTGCCATATATGTTGTTATTTTTACTCGTCCATACAAGAACAACAGACGGTTACCTCTAGCTAATATTTCAGAGGAAGTTATTTATTATTAATTATGAAAAAATGATATAATCAAAATATAATAATTATATTTAAAAAAAATTATATATACTAAAGGGCTAAAAAAAATTTAAAATTTTTATTATTATAGTTATTATTAAAAAAAAATATTAAGCCTTTGGTATGTACAACTATACTTACAAAATAATTATGTATTGAAAAAAATTCCAAATCGCTCAGAATTACCATTCAATGAAAGATTTTTACACGAAAATTTCAGCTAGTTTTATAGTTGAACTTCAAGTAAATATAAAAAATTGCTTTATCTTAAATATTTTTTTTTATATAAAAAAATGTTACTCTTGTTGTTCCTCATTCCACCTAATTGTAAAAAAAAAAAAAAAAAAAAAAAAAAAAAAGATAAAAGAAATAGTTTTAATATTTAAATGATATTTGAGTTCTACGGATTGCACAAAAATACATCGTAACTGTGGAACTTTAAAAATAATAATAATAATAAAAAAATATTCTAATTCCATTTTGACCTTTTTCAAACTCGTATAACGAAAGAAAAAAAAAAAAAAAAAAAAAAGAAGAAGAAGAAAAAAACTTTTTGCCTCCGACTGATACCAGAAAAAAAGAAAATAATAAAATATATTATTAAAATATAAAATATATTGTTAATAAATGTTGTTATTAAATGATGTCAAACTGTTATGTGAATGGATAACTGAAATTAGATTTGGATGGGTATATAATATTTTGTTATGAATAATAAATAACCTCCTCTTGATGGTATATTATATTATATAAAAAAGAAGAAAAAATAAACAATTTGCAATTACTAACTAGTTGATGCTATAGTTTTACTGTCCAGTGATTAGATAGATTAAATATTTTTGATTATATAAAAAAATGTTTCAATAAAAAAATAATAATAACAAACTATATACTATTTTAAAAAAATTATTAATTTTGCATAATTTGACATTTTTTTTTCAGAAAAAAAAAATTGTCACTTATTTAAAATCAATTAATTTTTTTACTATGTGGTACAAGACCATAAAAGAGTGAATTCATTGATTTGAAATACGTTTTAAACAGCAAATCAAAACTAATCTCGAGCAACGACATTTTTACTTACTGAAGTGTGTAAAACACAACCAAATATGCAATAAATAAAGAGAAATAATATAATATATATTTAAATGAATATTATTGATCGTTTTAAAAACGAATATAAAATAATATATTTAATAAACAAACTATAACAATAATATTGAAATGATTTTTTATGTAATTAAATTTATTTTTTATAAAGAGGACAGTACATGTGTTTTTTTTAAACTGTTTTTTAGACAGCAGATTAATAAATATAAATAATAATACACACCACCACAACCATAAAAAAATAAGAAAAAAAAAATAAAAAAACGAGTCTTCTCACTTGATTTAGTTAACAAAGTTGATGTTCTAGCAAAAAAATATTTAAAGAAAAATAAAAAAATAAAAATTTTAAAAAAAAAGGTCGTATTGTGTCTGCAAAAATAAATGAGAGTATATTTAGTCCTCACTTTTAGCAATTTACTCTAATTCAGCAGCAAAAAAAGGAGATTTGATGCTATTGTTGCAGTCATATATTTGCAGCACTTTCTCTGTTTGTTTTTTTTTTGTAATTTTTTTTCTTCTTCAGTACTTGTTACGCTGAAGTACTGAATATATTTGAGTTTTAAATGAAAACTATTTGTATCTTTCTTTTTTTCTTGAAATATTATTTTAATATTTTACTATTTTACCTTAAATATTGCATTTTATTTACGTAAAGTATTTTAGGTTAGTTAAAATAAAGCTTCCGTAAATAAGCAAAATCAAATACACTGCCAAACTTAAATCTTCCAGTAAGAATTTTCATTATTAAATAAATAAAATTGAGTTAATCTATTTAAAAAATGACACCAGTTTTTTAGTTTTTAAAGATTTCAGCAAAAGGGTGCATTGATTTTAAAAAGTATTGATCATTGAAGGCTTACTTTAAAGACTGAGAACATGTAGCAATAAAAGCGATTATAGCAATCATTCTTATAGCTGCAAAATTTAACTTTTTTTTTTCTCTTTCAAAAATTTCCATAAATGTATAAAATCTGTTGAAATTTCAAACATTTTCTAAATTTGAATGTTTTTGACTTACATTTAATAAAAATATTGTAACATTAAAAATGATTGTGCAATCATTTTTATTGCTCTGTGTGAACAGGTTTTAAAAATGTTTTCATTTAGATTGTACTTGTAAAAATTGTTTTATTATTTTAGTGCCTTTAAATTCTTACTGATTAAAATAAAAATAATTACTAAGAATAAGTGCTTAAATTACGTAAAGTATTCCTTCTTTTTAAGGTAAAATAGTTAAATATTTAATACTAAACTTCAATTCTAAATTTTTCTTCAGCTACATAATTATATGTTAAATTACCGCAAAATAAAGCGGCCGTCCGCACACGTACAAACTTGGTCAATGTTGAGAAATGAGTGTAAGATCGATGTTTTTGCCCATCAGTGTGCACCAATTTTGTAGTGACCTTTTTACTGAAGAGAGGTCATATCTCAACTTAGAAACGTGTTCTCTTTACAGTACAAAAGTTGTTATAAAATATAACTTATATAATTTTCACACTGTTATTGTGTAATGTTAAGACCTCAATGTGACAAAATTTGTACGTGGAAAATATTTTTATCACACACAAGTATAAAAATGGTTGACGAGATGAATAAGCAAATTGAAATAAAATTATCAAAAAAAAAAAAAAAAAAAAAAAAAACTTAAAAACTATATGAACAAAAATCAAATCATTTTTTAATTTGTTATGTTGATAAATATTTATAAAAAAATATATAGTATAACGTTTATTTATTATATAGTTAATTGTTGTCCTGCCGTGTAATATAGTTTTTTAATATAGCTAAACAAAAAAAAGTTGCAATATATTATATTTTAAATTTTATGTTAATATTTTTTATCATTTTGTGCTTTTATAATATTTTGCCTATTTGTAAAAAGAATAAAAATATTATAGATGCCTGTTACACCAAACTTATTGTGGTTATAATATTATATATATAAAAAAAGATAATATGTTCACTTTTTATACTATATCGTAAAAAAAAAAAAAAAAAAAAAAAAAATGAAAGAAAAAAAATCACGAAGTAAATTAAAAATTGCCTTTTAAATACATGATAATATGAATAGAGGCAAGTTTTTTTTTCGTCACAATTAAACAAACAAATTCAAATTTTTGATTTGCTCTTTTATATATAATTTTTTTTTCTAATTTTAAAACATATTGTTTATAATTTCAGCTCACAATTCTTCTGAATAAATTAGAACCTTGTAATAATAATTATAATAAGTAAAAAATATATATATATTTGAATGTTATAAACATAAATAGACAAATAACAACAACATGATTTCCTTATATATTGCACAATTAAAAAAAAGTTATTAAACAATTAAAGAGCATAGGTTTCTATATACAAAGCATATTGTTGCATGATATATTGTTGTGTTTCAAACC
The DNA here is from genome assembly GCA_949318235.1 of Ecdyonurus torrentis. Taxonomy (NCBI): domain Eukaryota; kingdom Metazoa; phylum Arthropoda; class Insecta; order Ephemeroptera; family Heptageniidae; genus Ecdyonurus; species Ecdyonurus torrentis. Next base: position 8,686,805 of record OX439131.1, on the reverse strand, counting down.
CTGGTAAAAATTAAACTTCATAGTTTTAATTCCTGTTGAATGTATTTTTCCTTAATTAGTAAACCAATAAAACCAAAAGGTCATTCGTGGTAAATTTAAAATATTAATTTCATAAATAATTTATTAATCAATATTTCTTTTTTTGTTATGTAATATATAAAATTAATTTAATATTTTACGTTTTAGAACAAAACAATATAAAATATATTAAAATATAAAATGCTTAATGTAAAAATAAAAAGAGAACTTAATCATTTTTGTACATGAATGACATTTTTTTATTTAAACTTCAAAGCAAAAATAATTATTTTGAAAATAATTTTAATTGTAACTAAATTCATAATAATACCATATTATAATTGTTTGTTATGTCAGCATAATTTTTTTCTATTTAAAGAAATCAATAATAAACCTGGTGTCAAGTTATTTCAAGTAAAATAACTAAAATTATATTTAAAAACAAAAGACATTAAAAATTATTTATAAATCATAACCTGTGGCCGTAAAATATTTTGATAAAATGTAAGGAAACAAAAGTATATCACTTTCTTGATTGCTGTAGTAGCACGGTAAATTGATTAAAAAGAATGTTTGTTTAATTGATTTTTTTTTTTTTGCATCCACTGCAGTCACAAATTAATATAATATAATATTATAGTGTTCATTTGCTGGCATTTAAAAACAAAATAAATTTAAAAAAAACATAATATTTATTTATTATTTACTTTCTTGATTTTTAAAATACATACAATATGCCCGCATGAAATTAAATTTATTTTTTATTTTTATATATAAATCTCTAAATTTTATGTAATTATTTATATTGGAGCTAAAAATTTAAATAATTTGAACTGTAATAATTTTATGAAAAATTGTCTCAAAGTTGAATCACACAAACCCCTATCCCTAATTCAACAGTACGTACATAATATGTTAGGAACTTACTCTGAATTTTTGTTGTTTCTTTATGTATAAGTTATATAAAATAGTAATATGCATCAAATTCATGGTTAAAAATAAGAACATAAAATGTCTTGATTATAAGATATTAAAGCCAGCTAGAATTTAAAAGACTGTTAAATCAAAAATCAGTCCACAATTAATATAATATACAGTAAGATTATGACATCATTTTTATTACAATTTTTGTGATTTGATAATATATGTGTTCTAAATAATAGGAAAAATAAAAATAAAATAAAAGTTTTGTGCACAGTATAATAATACACCCTGAGAGATTTTAAGTTTAAGTATATTTATAAGATTTTTATTTTCATTGAAAATATTCGTTTTAAATAATATTGCTTAGAATATTTTGTTTCTTCAAATATGTGATTTATCAATACTTTTTAATCGACGAATAATAAAAATATATCTGTTAATACTGTTGGATTATAATTATCTATATATACACATATTTAAACATGTAGTCATATATTTAAACTTCAACAAATTCCAATGATTTTATTCACTATCTTCTTATACTTTACGATATTGATATTGAGTAACGCAAGTGTTTAGATAAAAATTTCATTTTTTGATTCTTGTTACAATCAGTGGCATACGATGCGTGATCACGTCAAACTTGATACCTACAAGGCATAACTAAATATTAACTTTAAAAACCCTTATATTGTGATAGTTGCTCAAATGTAGAAATTTTTGCGCGAAAAAATTGCATTTCTTACAATTTACAAAACAAAACGAAACGAAACGAAACAAAACAAAACAAAACAAAACAACAACAACAACAACAACAACAACAACAACAACAACAACAAAAAGAGGAAAGAAAAATTTATTGAGGATTTTCTTCTTCTAAAATTCGTCACTTTTAAATACACACACGCACGTATACGTTTGCATTATATACAGCGCTTATATTTATTTGGTTGTTAGGCAGTGTACGCCTATACATGCAAGAACAATGATTCCTTGAATTTGTGCGCGTACTTTGGCATATCATCGTTCACACCTAAATTTCTTATAATAATTCCACCTATATACATTATTATCATCAATTACCAATATTATTTAAAAGTTAAACCATTCTCTTATGTGTGTGTGTGATAGTAATCTATACTTCATTCTTATATTTTTTTTCTCCATTAATATTATTACCGTAGATAAATATCATAAAATATTTTTTCTACTGTAATTAGATATATATATAAAACCAATGAAACAATTATTTCTTTCTTTCGTTTTTCTTTTATTTCTTTTTCTTTGTACTTTTTTTTTTTTTTTTTTTTTTTGAAATATAATATTATTAATATTTTGCTACATTACGTATTAGTGATAAGAGAAGAAAAAGAAAAGTAGCATGTGTGAGGAAGGAAGGAAGGTCCACAATAGTGAGGTGGAGGAGGATGGTGTTAGGTGTCGGGGGGTTGGGTGGGGGTGGCAGGCTGACTAGTAGTCCACACTGGGTGGGAGTGAGTGAGTTTGGCCGGGCAAGCAGCGGCAGCAGAGAGAGAGAGAGAAAGGAGAGAGAGAGAGAGAGAGAGAGGGCGGTGGTAGCAACGAAGCAGGCAGGAACACGGTGCTAGTTGAGAGAGAGAGAGAGAGAGAGAGAGAGAGAGAGAGAGAGAGAGGAGAGAGGCCTACTGTGGATCAATACTATAGCGGGGGAGCAACGAGCAACCAGCCAGCCCTGTATGGTGCTTGCCTGGACTCTCTCTCTATATGTGTGCCAGCCTCCAAAATTCTTCCTTACCTCATGAATCACTATTTCTCTCTCTCTCTCTCTCTCTCTCTCTTCTATTATTATGATTTTTCCTTTCGGCCTGTAGACATAATAACTCAATAGATACAAATGAAAAGGCATTTCTTAAAATAATTGTCTGTGTAAATTAATGTTGCTTATATTTGGTCTCAAATACATAATTCTTTCATTAATACTGTTGTTCCATTATATTTGTGTAACAAACCATAATTAGCACAGAATAAATACCTAATTACAAAAATTACGATAGGAACAAATGTTACGTAACACACTCCAATTACAATAATTTTTTCTAATCAATAAATTATAGCCACATAAAAAAAAAGAGTGGCTGGGAAACGACAAAGGGGAAAAAAACACAAACTATAAAATCAAAGAAAGTATCGTTCTTGTGCTCTCTAATTAAATTTTTGTTATAACTCTCCCTATCTTTTGGTCAATAAACAAATTACCAAAATGACCGTTGCTTTCTCTCTCTCTCTCTCTCTCTCTCTCTCTCTCTCTCTCTCTCTCTCTCTCTCTCTCTCTCCCTAACTAAACACAGTGAATAAAAAGCACTATATAACATCTTTCTCAAATAATGTAAATATTTTCATTTACTTGTTTAAAAGCAAGTAAATGGGAGTCAAATTTATTGCGTGGGCACAAAATTTGGCAGCGTTCTCCGGTCCCACAACAATATTACATTGTTTTATAATACGCCTATAATGTGGTACATTGTTATACAAACATAAATATATTGTTTTTTGCTGTTGCAAAATATAGTGGAAATAATTTTTTGCTGTAAAAACTTGAAATTCTAAATCTCGGCACAAAAGTGAAATCTTACACATGTTCAACCTGTAGGTTGTGTATATATATATATATATATATATATACATATTCATATTCATACATATGAAACATCCACACACTTATTAACACTATTTACTTCTACTTCTCAATTTTTGCAAAGTATAGTACAGGTAATTTTTACTTGGTTTAAGCTAAAAGTTTCTCAAAACAGTCAAATTATTACCACTTAAGTTTTTTTTTTTAATTTACGCACTAAGTTTGTTTTATTCGTGAGAAAATAAAACATTTTACAACGTAACTAATATGCTAATATCAGTGCTGCATTATGTATAATATTGTCAATAGATCGACAAAAATATTTAGTGACTAAAATCAAATCCTGTATCATACGTGCTTTTTCTTCATATTATAGTTAACTTAACAATATAAAACTTGACCAATCAATTACAATTTAATGGCAATTAAAGTGAAGCTGAAAACTGAAATTCAATTTGGGTTCAAAATCTCTGAAATAGAGATCCATGCCTAAATGATAATTATAAATATAATAGTAAGAGCCATAATAATCATTAAAATGCAAGAGAGAGAGAGAGAGAGAGAGACAGAGAGAGAGAGACAGAGAGAGAGAGAGACAGAGAGAGAACTGCCAAACTTTTCTTTTATAGTAAAAAAATTGGAGTGTAGTTTTTCGTACAACAGAACTATATAGATACAATATATGATTTTACAGCGCATAAACCAAATGAGTATTTAGTAATTTACATATTCCGTAATCGTTCAATTATATCGTAAAAAAATAAATTTGCTCTTCCATTTTTATGATAGATAAATATTTTGACAAAATATTTTGGTTTGCAAAAAAAAAATAATAATAATAATAAAATAGTTCTGTTTTTAAAGAAATTGAAAAATAAATTTGTTTTTCACAAAGCTAAGGACAGACACACGATGATATGACTTTTAAAACATATAATATTATAAATTCCAGAAATAGAGACAAAAAAATATATATTAAAAAAATAATTAATTTTTTATACCGTAAACATTATTAATTTTGTGGGCATTTTATGTGATATTTTTTTTTCAATAAATTTTTGCATACTTATTCTAAGATATTTATTTACATAAAAAAAAGTGGAGGGAAAAAAAAAAAAAAAAAAAAAAAACAACAATGCAAGCTGGCTTGAAATTATGGTAAAGGTATAAAAAAAGGTTAACATCATTGGGAAACATGCAAAAAGGAAATTGAGAAAAATCTTCTAATTCTAATGATTTATTACATATATCATGGAAACGCACAATATTTTATGTTGATATTATTAAATAGAAAGATGTGTGGTTAAATTAGATTAAATAATAACTAATATATGACTTTGAAAATTATAATTCTTCATTGGTGCAAATAAAGTTATCAAAATGATTTTATTCAAGGATCACTAAAATTGCAACAATGAAAATAAAAATATTTTAAAAGTTATGCATTATAATATTATGTTATAGTTTGCATTGGGTTTCATTACCCCTAGACAAAAAAAAATGAATCACAATTATTTAAGAAATTAAATAATAATAACAATAACAATAAAACAAATGTAAAAATAATTACTACAGTCTAATTTATTTAAAATTGATATTATATTTTATGTAATTTACATTTTTTTTATTTAACTAAACTGTTTTACACCATTATACAGTATAATATATAATATACTATATTATAGTTTATAATTACAAGATATACATCAATCATAAAAGGATTGTCTACGTTAAATATGACATATTTACACTAAAAATGTAAACAGTTTAAAAAAATTTACTACAAAATTTATTATTACTGATTTTAAAGCTTAATTTATATTCAAATCAACCTAAAATGTTAATAACTGGTATTGAGTATTTTGTAAAAAGTTTAAAACAAAATCCTCGTCAACAAAAATTTCCATAAACTTGTTATTTTAAACTGAGGCTCAATTTAAATGAAATTTTCATCATAGAAGCTTATGTAGCGCAAAAACTTTTTAGATGACGCTATGCAAGCATTAAACATCCAAGTTATATCACCCCCGCGAGGCCAAGAGCACTAGAATACATATAGTAGCTTTGTATTTTAACATAAAAATATATTATAAACCATTACTGATGTTAAACATACAAAGCTTAAAACTATAAATTCGTATAGTATTGTTGTATAGCTTTTACAAATAAAAATAAATTGTAAAATAAATGTTAAAATAAGGATATTAAAAAAAAAAAAAAAAAAGGAGGGCCAATATTAGGTTAATAAATTTTTACATGTAAATTATTATTATTTTTGAAATTGGTATCAACAATAACAAAAGAACATTGATTTTAATGACGTCAAACGTTTTGTTGGTGAACTCGTCCGCGAGTTGACAATGATGACCTGCAGCAAAACCCTCGGGCGCTACCTAGAGAGAGAGATTGCCACGTCTCTTTCATGCTAAAATATTGATGATCAGCGCTTTTTTGTCACAATCAATAACCCGAGATCTCGCTCAACCTAATAATAATCTTTTAAAACTCGTAATAAAATAATAATAATAATAATAAAATATAAAATAAAATAAATAAATAAACTAAAACTAAATAAAGTTAGAATTGCCCCTTATATAATAAAAAACAGAGTTATGCAGCCCGCACAACAAAAATGACCAACTGGTTGCATACATATGACTTTTGCAGGCGCGCGTATTTTTTCGTTTGTTCTCCAAAAATAATAATAAATACTCTTTCAATAATTTATAATTGTTTATAACAGTTAAATAGTTAATTATTTATACCATATATTTTTTTAAACATTGCATAAAAAATTGTCTCTTTCTTTGCGAGTCATTTTTCTACACAATATGATAATAAATAATAATTTAATAAGTAAACACGATTCTTTGGGATGTGAAAGAGGGTATCTGATATCTAAAATAGTAATTTTAAATGAAGTGTTAAAAGTTTAAATTACAAATTAATGTAAACCATCGGAAGGCGTTACTTTTTGTCACTTTAATTGCAATACCTCAAGAAATGAAATATCCTACTACACGCTATTTTATTATTTACATTTTTATTGCAGTATTACATAACGCCTATAATTGTGAATAATAATAATAAACAGTAGAAAACATATCTGACAACAGTTTTTATTAAAAAAAAAATTCAGTCAAATTACTTAGACATTGATTATTATTATTTTTTAATATTGCAATACTCGTACATATAGATTAAAACAAAAGTTACATAAGTTATAATAAAAACAAAATGCATGGCAAAAATTTAGAATTGAGTGAATAAGATTGTTTCTAAACGCATTCAATTCGCAAGAATGCATATCAAACTGAATTTATTTCTATATAGTTTAAAAATTGAAATATTACGGGGAAAAAATCGTCATATATGCTACAAAAAAAAGTTTCCAAAAAATAAGTTTATGCTTCGAATATTTAAATATGAAACACTTTTCAACTATAGAGCTTAAAATGAAAGATTAAAGATAGAAATTTTTGAATTTTAATTAAATAAAAGTTATGATATGTATAAGATATATAGTTTTAAGTATTATTTACAAGCTTATATGTGTGTAAGAAGTACAGCTGATTGGGTAAATGATATAGTCGTAAGTACATACATACGGCGAGCTAGAGAGTTTATTTGGCAGCTGGATTTGAAGTGGACGAGTGCCAAGTGGGAACAATAACCCGGGAGATTTGCTATGATATCTCTTAGCAGTCAGGCTAGGCAGGCAGGGAGGCAAAGCTCACCTCACAATGTGGCATCAGACAACTCCAAATTGTGCCACATAATATTGGACGCTCAATGTTGAAAAACCAGGTCAGGGACGTTACTAATATCACGTAGAGTAAGGTGAGATTTTTTATTGTTGCATAAAAAACATAAAGGTGAAATAAAACATATGGAATATTGAAAGAGATTATAAATATCATTAATTTAAAATGTATACTAGAATACTATATTTATACTATTTAAAAAAAAAATCTAGATATTAAAAAAATATATATATACATGTATTTGTACATTAATCTGTAAAGTTATGGAGGTAAGAATGATTAATTTTGCCCATCCCTGTACATGAGCTGAGAACATTCGAGTTAGCAGCTGCATCGATCGTCCTCTCTCTTTCTCTCTCAGCTGAGACGACTAGATGGCTGCAAGACAATAAATTCAACAAATAAAAGAATGACATTCAACACTTAAATTAGTAAAATTGATATATTTTTATTCAATTCTGTACTAAAGCTTGTAATCGTTAATAAAGAATCAAGCTTTGAGGATTCGCAAGTGTATAGGCCTCTCTCTCATGAAGCTTTAAGTCTGGGTTATGTGTTCTCTCGACTGTACCTGCACTGGTGGGTGGGTGATGTGTGGGTGTATACTACACATAGAGGCCAAGGTGCAACTTCTGCGCTCTTTCTCGCCATCTTGCGTTAAATTAAAACACTACTATTCATACACATTCAGATCCCTATGTTTTAAATCATATTCAAAAATAAATTGTTCCATATCTCAATACATACACGCGTGAAGCGAATCTAATGTCCACTAAATGCTAAAGTGCCTTTTATTTTGGTCCTACAGTTAATTATTATATGTTACAAAAAATTTATAAGGTAAAATAAGAATAATTTTATACACTAAAAATTAATATAATTATCATATAGTCAGTTATGTAGGAATCCGCGTTATACGACACTAGGATAGCACTCTTCTCATATAACATCATGATTGTAAACTATATCTTTTTCTTTCCCAGTAAGTCTATTTATATAAAAAAAAATGAAAAACAAATGTATATATTGTATTCTAAAATAAAATTTATTTTTATTGCTTCACAAGCGTGCTACACATTGTTATAAATTTGCTATTGATTCTTGATCCCTGGTAAGTCTGAACGAACGCGCGGCCGGCAGTGAACCACGCCCACCAAGTCTTAGGCTTGCGTGTTGCCTGGAGCACGGTGACCAAGTTAAGGTAAGGTAGTGTATAACACCAAAGGGTACGCAGCTGAGGAAACTTGCAGTCACATGACAGGCTTCAGCGCAACTTTCCGAACCAAAACAGCTGCGAAGGTAAAATCTACAAACATCGCAAACAAAATGGCTAATATACTGTAATGTATTTTCGTTTAATTTTTATGGGTTAAAATATAAGTATTTTAAAGGGTATACACATTTACACAATTAAATATTAATTGGGATATTTCTACTTGTATCACAATATTTCATACTTTTTTTGTTTACTTTAATTTCACTTATAGTTAAATGATAACAATGTATATTTTTATTAGAATTGAAACATATAAAGGCAAAACTAGAACAAATTAATGAATAAAATAAATAGGCAATTGTCTTTATTTAAAAAATAATAATGAAACGATAAACGGGAGGTCTATAAGTAAGCTTATACAATTGTTTTGCCCTTTCGTAAACATAATTACCAACAAATACTTTAATAAACTTAAGATTTTGCAATATTTAAGATTAAATAATGTGCTGACAATTTTAAAATTTTCATAAATCATAATTTATAAAAAATATACAAATAAAATGCAGAATTGAGAGTAAGAGAGAAAAGAAACTGCGAAAGTAAATGTAGAGAAAAGTTGGGAAAAATTACGGAGAACAAATTATAAGATAATAATAATTAAAAATTAATAATAATAAAATTATTCAATTTATGTATATATATATATATATATATATATATATATAGTACGTCAAAAATTATAACATATAATTATTTTTATTATTATAAATCATATTTGTAGCATAAGTTTATATTATTATTACTAAATAGATTTGGCTTACAATTATTGATAGAATTTTTTAAGGCACATTCTGAAGTCCATTCGTGACTCCAATATATCTTCAAACAATAAATAAAAATAATAAATCAAAATCATTGTACAAGCAAAAATAAAGTTCATAACAGAAAATTACATATAATTATTAAGTAGTTCAATATAAATATATAAATGCATATTTTAAAATATTTTTATATTGAAGTAATAAATCATGACGTCAATATTATTATATATGTTATGCTTACTGAACTAATAATATGCTCTATATACTTAAGATATGCTTTACTGTATAGTGTAGTCGCAACCAACGACACATTGGAGAGGTCAGTATCATTTCCGGTGCAGGTGCAGCTCACTCAGCGCTTGTACTGCGCTGCGCCGGCACGTGTGTATCTCCTAATAAATTGTCTCCTGATTTTTTGTTTTATTTTCCACATGGAAATCACGTGTGTTTATTATTTTACTAGACAAATTATATTTGTATAAGAAGCAGATCGCTGTGCATCACCTCCCATTCTGTTGTTCAAATCAAATAAACATACCTCTCTTGATCTTTCGTCACCGATCGCCGTTTTCCTATTATTATTATAATAATAATAACTGATTTTTGTTTCTTTTAGTTGAGGAAAATATTCTGATATTTATCTTTTAACAGTAAAACAATTTAATTAAGGAATAAAATAATTTAATTGGGAATTAGGGTGATTTTTTTAAAATTAGTATAAAAAAAAAGAGATATAAAGATGTATAATATTTTATTACGTTCTATGTCTCTATAGTCGAGTTGAACCTTGAGTTGAACAAGTCGAGAGGGTAAAGCATTGGTATACTGCATTACTTTGCCACTTACGGCAATTATATATAGGGTGCGTTCGCCAAAGAGGTCATAACTATAATAATTCTATGGTGTTCGCATGACGTCTTTCTGAATGCTTTTCGATGCTCTTCTTTGAGCAAAGAATAACATTGCTCAGCACAGGACAAAATTATAGTTTTTGGCTATTTTCTTTCGAAAGTTAGCAATTTTTTTGGTTATTATTATTTTTCTTGCATACTTGAAACACTAATTCAACCTGTTAACAGCATCAATGCTCTCAAAAATATTGCGAAGTATTTTAAACTGGCAAAAGGAGTTATTTACCTATACTGGCCCATGTTATTTAGCGCTCACTTATGGCGTCGACTTTAACATGAATGAAATCACCCTATAGCTTGCAAGCTTCCTATGTTGTATCTTCATACATACCTTCTGCAATGTGGATTCACACCAACAGTGACATAAAGCAGCATGTATTTATTGCTATGACGCCATTAACTTTCAGCTTTCATTAAAGGCGTAGAACACCTTGAACAAAACAAGTTGTGTAATATCCTAACAAACCTGAAAATCAACGTTGATTTGGCCGGAGTCATTGATTTCTAATTTATTTTCCATTCACAAAATGCCACTGGCGGTCACTGACGTCACAGCTCGCCCGGTTTACGCGCGCGTAAAACAAGTGACTCCGGCCAAATCAACGTTGATTTTCAGGTTTGTTAGGATATTACACAACTTTTTGTATCTACGCCTTTAACTTTATTCATTGCTATATTATTATTATTATTTACTTTTTTCTCTATTAATTATTATGCAATAGAAACTGTAAAATAAGTATTGATAATTTTTTTAAATTTATATGTTGATATTTGTTTTTTTTTTTTAGTTTTATTTCAAAAGAAGAAAAAAAAATCAATGGCTTAATTTTTAAAATATAATTTGTAAATTTAAATTGTCAGTTACCAAAACATAATATATAACGTGATATGGGACTCTAATGTAATATGTATATAAATATCACATCTTAATACAATTATATATAGAAATAGTGTACAAAAAATTAAATATTATGCATCCTTGAGTTCCAGGGGCATATTCAGGATTTTGCAACGGGAGGGGTCCAGCCTATAGTGCGCATAGGCAAAGGGGAGAACCACCCCCTTTTCCCATGCCTTTTCAGACCTAACAGGGGGTGTCCGGACCTCAAAAACACCCCCCCCCCGGCCCCTGAATACACCCCTGCTTAAGTTAGTCCAATGTTACAAATGTATTTTCAAATCAGAGTGGTCACCATATATAATTAATAATTACTATAAAACACTAAACTAATAATACAAAATAAAACAAAATATAATAAAAATCATAATATTATGCACGAGTTTAAAGTTAACACAGCTCTAAAAGTAGTGAAAATTTCGATTTTGAATCTTGTTTTATTATAGAGGATAAAAAAGATTGCACATTTTTCCTCGTTCATGGCTTTTTTAGTCAACTTACACGACGAGTTGAGCGCCAAAGCACCTGTTCGCCTTGTAAAACTTTTGAAGTTATACGCGCGCAAAAGTAAAATTTCGCGCGTCAATTTTTTTGAAATATCGATTTTTAGACATCGAAATCGAACTCTTTCACATTGTTCCGAAAACCGCTGTTACCGATTTTGGTATGTTATAATTTGTGAATATTGTGATATTTTACTCATCATGTAGAAAAAATAGTGTTAATTTTATAAATTATAATATATATCCTTTATAATAATTAAATTAAAAAACGTTTTTAGTTTTTCTTGGAGTGGATGATAGTGGATATTTGCGGTGTCCACATGTGGTTACGTGTAGTGTCACCCTATGTATTTTGTTTATAATGTATATCTTTCAGTATTTTTTCGCATAAGTTGCAAATAAATTAAATAAAGTTGTTTAAATTAGGCAATAATTCAAGTGTCATTCATGATAGTGAAGATTTTGTTATCCAAATCTGGAAGTATGTACATAAATATGTAAAAGTAAACAATTTCAATGTTTGTGAAAGCATAGCGGCCGAGTTGTGATCTCAGTTTGTGTAGCGATAACTAATGATTATCTATTATGTAACGTTTTAAAGTTGTTTTTATTTATGTAGTTTTTCAATAAAAAAAATGCTGTTTTAGTTTATGAACGTATGCAATAACTTGCCTTGTTTAATATGTTCTCTTTATAATAGTTTTGTAATTATTTTCCAGAGTGATGGCGGATACAGAAAAGAAAACACCTAAGCCTAAGGCTGACAAGAAAGAGAAGAAGAAAGAGAAGGCAGTCACTCCCGCTAGCGAAGCGCCGAAAAAAGTTTCAAAGAAGCGCCCAATTAAAAGACACGGGCGGCTTTATGCTAGAGCAGTCTTCACTGGCTACAAGCGAGGACTTAGAAATCAACATGAAAACACAGCTCTTCTTAAAGTTGAAGGCTGCACCATAAAGAATGAAACAGAGTTCTACATCGGCAAGCGCTGTGTCTATGTTTATAAGGTAGGTTTTATTTATTGGAAGTTGAGTGGCTGGAACGGCATACTGGTATGCATATGTGATGTGATGATGTATGGTCCTGATGTAATTACTGGGTACCAATGGGAGGAATCAATTTCTGGCTGATGTGATTTAAAGATGATTATTATTATTTCCTGAACCAGTATGTAAAGCTAGAGGGGTTGAACTTGCTAATTACTTATTTAATTGCAAAGGATTTTGTACTGGAAAAATAAGGAATAGGTGAAAACACCTTTCGGATGCCTTTGGCTTAGCCCATAAATTAACAAGCTTGGCAAGCAATACTAACAAAGTGCTGTCAGACAACTTTGAGTTACTGTCTTAATTAAAAGTGGAGTAGAAATAAAATTAATTCAAAAGAAAGATAGTTTTGCTTGCAAAAGTAGGGTTAGTGAGAAAATAAACTCGCAGTTCAACTATACTAACAAAGTGCTAGCAGACGACTTTGTGTTCCTGTCTGAATTTAACATGCTTTTGTATGGCCCCAATGAAGCAGCTGTAACTGAAGTTAGAATTATTTCTTGGAGCTGAGATTTTTACTGTAGCTTGATGAGCATTGAAGCTTTTGATTTCCTGGATTTCAAACAATTTGGTTACAAATTATTTTTTTCATCCAATTGACATAAAATCCAGGAAAACAAAAGCTTCAATGCTCAGCATGCTACAGTAAAAATTTTAACTACGAAAAATAAATCTAATTCGAGTTACAGCTGCTTCATTGCCCCATAAGAAAGCATGTTAAATTGAGACAGGAACACAAAGTCGTCTGCTAGCACTTTGTTAGTATTGTTGAGCTGTGAATTTGTTTATTTTCTCATTAAACCTACTTTTGCTAGTCTTCCATTAATGATTTGCTGTGCAGAGTACGGAAAAAAATAAATAAATATGTGAAAGCAAAAGTGGTGCATTTATTATTACTTGGGTAAGTTATAGAAATTTAAATGAAAGTTCTATCTGGTACTGTACATTTAAAAAATTAATAAAATTATTATTCACAGCTTTACAAACTAAATGTAATACGATACTCCAAACATAAATGTGAACTAATAGTGTTTGCATAATTTTTTTTTTGATTATGCATTTTTTTAACTGCTTGGAAATTAATTTTACAGTATGCAATAAATTTATAACATTAAAAAGACAAACAATTGCAGTTGTAATGAATAAATAGATGCTATATAAAAAATGATGACATTTCTAACTTGAATTTGTTACAGGCCAAGAGAAGGACAAGGGTACCCAACACAACACGCAAGTCCAAGGTGCGTGCCATCTGGGGCAAGGTGACCAGATCACATGGCTGCAGTGGCGGCCTGAGAGCCAAGTTCAGGCGCAACCTCCCTGCCAAGGCAATTGGCCACCGCATTCGCATTGTAAGTTTTATGTAGCACAGTAAACTAATTTCATATTTCAAAACAATAGATACAATTGCCTTTTTCAGATAACAGATATAGGGAAATTATTTGTAGTTTATTTTGTACAATAAGCTTAATGTTAACTGGACAAGAGGGGGGGGGGGGGGGGGGGTCTAAGTATCATAGGATAAATTTATATAGGAGGCTCTTTTTTGTACTTATTTTACTAAATAGTTTGCAAAGCTAGAAATGTTGGTGTTTTGAGCACCGGCATGGTTTTTCTCTCCCTTATGTTTGGGTGGAGTAGAACTGGTAACTGGCTGCTGAGCCGGGGATATTTATACCCGCGGCATTGCACCGCCAGTGAGGCGTGAGAAAATTCTAGACGCTCACACATTGTTCAAGGCGTTGCAAGCCAGGGATATAACATAAAAAGTTGAGAAATAGCAGGATAAAATAGAGGAATAAAGGTAGACAACATGGAAGGAAAAGGAAAAAAATGAATTATAAGCGACTTTGTGCTGGATAATAAATATTAATGAAAAATTGACTATGCGATATGTATGATAATAAAAAGATTTAATAGTTAAAAACATATATTAGGAAATTTTGGGTTATGGGGGGTAGTATGAACATACAAACAGGGACACAGTGGCAAAGAAAATTATTCTAACCCAGGCCGAAAAGAAATTTCTTTACTGCCTGTGTTAGAATATTTTCTGTGCCATGTCGCCCCTATTAGTGTAAGCACATACTATCTCCCATTCCTCCAATTTGACCTAATCTCTTGCCTCTAAGAAGCTAGAGAATCAAGAGTTCCTCCCAAGTATATAATCAAACTCACAAGTATTTCTCAACTTGCATACGTACATATCGTGAAGCTATAGTACCTTTCGGGGTAAGCCAACAACATATATGATTTTTAGCCTTACCTAGTGATAGACCTCCACAACTTTCTATCCTGATATACCAAAAACCATGTACAGTTTCAGACAAATGAAAGGTAGCCATTTAAACTTGCTGTTTTTTTGCGCGCCTCAAATGTTATGTGGAAACTATATGAACGACGTTAGGTACTTTTTTCATATATTCAAGATATATGTCGAATTTTTTCGAAATTTTTGCTCCAGAATTTTTATTTTTTATAATTTTTTGAATTTTTTTTGCCCTGGTACATTAATGTACCTACCGTCCACAATGGGTTAATACGTCATTCACGTGCATCACGAGGCGTGTTTGGCTTGCAGGCTAAAGCAGCTCAACTGATAGATAACAATACACTTGAGCGCGCATCAATACACGTGAATATGACGTAACAATATCGTTTCCACATAATATTTGAGGCGCGCAAAATACCAACATGTTTAAATGGTTACCTTTCATTTGTCTGAAACTGTACTACAGCATCATATACCATCACACCATATGGACAGAATGGTGCTGATTCTCTCTCATTCCTATTATTTTAAGGGTTTCTCGCAAAGGATAGCCCATTTTACCTGTTTTTTGCCCTTTAAAGTTCTTGTTGGTAGAATTTAACACTTCTGCGAGAGACACTAGCAACTCTGTTGATTGAAAACAGCTTTGGAATTAAAAATAGGAGATAAATTGTAACAAGGGGTCTAGCATAACTCGTAGCTTGGCATAACTCAGGAAAAACTCAGTCATGACTTACGCTTAAACGAGACCATTGTTCTAGTATACAATACACTTTTTACTTCAATTAAACAAGTGGTCTTTGATGTGGAATATTATTATACTGTTCTCATCGAGGTCCATATACTGTATTATATAAATAGATTGGTTGCTCCAGTTTTTTTATTTTTAATTTTTTTTATACTGTTTCACAGTCGCCTACTTCCTTTTAAGGTTAGTACAATCCATTACAAAATGAAATTGATTGTATGACGAGCTGTGCTTAACTTCTTTATATGGACCTTGAGTTCTTGATATTCTCCATCATTTGTTTTAACAGGTGGTATTGCAAGTCATGTTCCTCTTGCATCCCTGAACTGCACAATTCCATTCAAAAAAGCATTAGGCAATATCATCTATCAGGGCTGATTTTGTTTTGTTCCAGAGCACTATGAACAGCTTTTAATATTTACTTTATTCATCTTTTAACGGGTTTAGTAAAGTGACTATTCTAAATAATGTAGTTCATAATAATTACTGTGCTTGTAGGATAGGAATAAAAATTAGAAACCTAGTTATTCATACAATGAATCATTACCAACATAGTAATAGTTACCACCTGTTGCTTTTAAAATTAATATTGGGCTTAACGTTTTTAATATGTGGTATGTACCACGTTGTCGGAGATTTGGAATGTCATTTCAGCAGTAAAGCATCATGTTAAAAATATGAATTCAAAAGCATTGCAGATACTATCATTAAAATTACGAAATAACTAGTGGGTGTACACTAACATGAAATGGTAAAACAATTTTATAATGAATTATGACGTTTCATTGTAGAATAAATATTTGAAATAAATATGGGAAAAAAATAATAATAATAATGAAAAAACAATGATAACAATGAAACAGTTAATGATACTATATAAATATTTAAATGTACCCGTATTAATGTAGACCTAAATATAAGAAAAAAACATTTCGGTTTAATATGCAAATCAAAGAAAAGTAATAGATTATATAATATATACTGTACCTATATATAATACTTTTCTTTGATTTGCATATTAAATGCATCCTTAGTTAATTTCATGTTCCATTAATGTTAGTTACTGTAAAAATGGACTGCGATATGATTGACAGAAAACGTATATATTCATCGGGCAGGATGGTTAGGACATATCTCAGAAAAATTGAAAGCTTCACTAACTTTGAAGTTCCACTAATGGCACACCTGTGCAGGCTAAGTGTATAAAGATGTTTCAATGGAGAGGAGTGCGGTGATGTTTCAAAATTGCACCCACGTAGGTTGCAGTAGTACCAAAATGCCTCAGCCCTCGATATATAGATAATAAAAATTGTGGGAAAGGAGTTGAGTTTAAGCTGACAGGGAACTTTGAGTACAAGAGAATAGTGTGTAATCCAGATCCAAATATAATATTCAATAACAATATTCACTAATATTCACCAATATATGAATATAATATTACCAGTAAATAACAAGAGTAAGTGCGGAACTGCTCATGTTTAATTAATTATTGTTCAGTTTGTGTATTGTTAATTCTGATTTGATGGGAGTAAATCTAAATCGAGATTCTTGGAATAATATTAATAATAAAGCTGTGTTACAAACCACTACTTCTTGTCATTTCTGTACTAAATTAGTGTGTTTCCAAATGACTTACCTTATCATTGTTGCTTTGTTTCAGATGATGTACCCCTCTCGGATTTAAGCTGTTGACCTCCACCCAAAAAGCTTCTTAATAAATTTTGTCCTTACAACTTGTGAGTTTTATTTATAATTTTATTTTACCATCAAGTAAAGTGGTGCACATCCTTTGCTTTAGTTTGAGGTTAACTTATTTATTATTTACTAAAATTATAAAATAAGATTGGTTTGAATAAAAGGAGTGGAAAAAGACCACTTTGTAAATTAAAATGATTAAAAAATTATGCAATTAATACTACTGAAAGCATGAAAAATCGTGCATACCATAAGAACATTTGAAAGAATGAGTTGTATCTACTTTAACCCAACAATCAACACTTCTGCTTGCCAAGTCAGGAGTTCAGTAAAGAAGAAGTGGAAAGTTACTCACTAGCCAAAACAAGGTTGTTCCCGCCAAAAGCTGTATCTGCGGAACTAAACCAATCAGAGTGTGTTATAAACCTAGCAAATCACAGTTGACTTTTCATAGTTAATTACACCGTATCTGCTCCAAGTATGGTCAGTAAGCTAGTCTCCGAACAGCTAAGCAAAAGTGACAACTTTATTATTAAATTGAATACCTAAGATGCTGTCAAAAAATAATAAAATTTGATTTTTGAATGCTTTGACAATCCTAGATGTGATAATCTCTTTCAGAACTGTAATTCTAACTAAAATAAAATTAACTATAAATAAAAATCTAAAAAAAAGTGAGAAAAAAAGGTAGACTTCGAACGACCTTCCATGGCATGCCAAACATCAAACGAGTTGATTAACATTTCTCGAACACGGTACCGACCCAGAGTTGCAGACATCCTAATAAAAAAAAAGCAAAAAAATCGAGTTTTTGCCCAAATGACCTAAAATTGAAAATATTTCATACTACTACCATCTCAACCATTATATATTTTTTTGAGCCACATTGAAGACTTTTTTTTTTTTTTTTTTTTTTTATAACGTATTCGAGAATTTGAAGTCACGGACAGTCTTTGAACATCACTTTAATTGCAAATTACGGAGTTATTGAGAAAATTTTATTTTTTTATAAGTTACATACAAAGTATATAAAATTCTCAATATTGTAAAGTAAAAATGTCTTTGATATTTTATTTTGTGTGGCAGCTGCAGTGTTAAGAAAAATATGCTAATTTCTAAGAAAATTAAGATATTTGGGGCTTCATTGAAAAAAAGTCTAATTTGTCACAATATAGCTCAATTTTTACAAAGTTTTCGATAAACTGTCATTAAGAACAAAAATAGAGCTACGTTTAGTTATTTTATAAAAGTGGTAAAATCATAACATAAAAGGTCAAAAATGCCCTTTATCCTCGATTCGTTCGAAGTCCAACAGCGTTCGACTTATAGCTTACTGACCATAGTATTGGGAGAAATGTAGCAATATGTTAAATATTGCATTATTTTATTATTATTATTATTATTTTTTTTTTGTTAACATATACTTTTGTTTATTGTCAAAGTGCTGACTAAACTGAACACATATCATTGGTTCTGTGACTGCACAAAACGCAAGTCAATATTATACAAAAAAAAAAATACTGTAAATTTCCCTTGATTTTCATATTTAATTTCCACTGTAGTAATGTACAGTAACTTGTTCAATCTCTAGAGCACAATGAAATCTTAGTTTCTTATGGTGCTTTTAAATCTAAAATTATATTTATTTATAGAGCATTTTGCTTGATTCTGTTAATATTTAGAAGTTAAGTTTTACAACTGTGTGGAGTTTGAATTTGGTAAGAGAAAAGAAAAATGCATACAGTACTTGATTTTTTGCTTTTCAATGTTGCAAAGTAATGATTCTGTATGTATGTACTGTACACGGGAGTGATTACTGAAATATCACAATTCACACAAAACAAATTGTATGCCCAGCAGCGGCCCTTGATTTACATTTGACCAAAATTGACCAAAATAATCACAATTTCAATTATAGTGAAAATACACTTGGAGCTTAAATGGTTAAATATTATAATATATAATAATATCCTATATATATATATATATATATATATATATATATATATATATATATATATATATATATATATATATATATATATATATATATATATATATTAATAAAATTGTTAACTTAGTAACAGTTACTGATTAGTAGTTATAGTGAATTAATGTCATTTAATTTTTAATTTCTTAGAAAATATATATATATATATATATATTTTTTTTTTTTTTTCTAATTTCAAATGATTGTAATATTTGTCACTCGGATATGAAAACCTTGTATTAGATATTTAAGTGTTTTCGAAGTTTGAATCGTTATCATTGATTCGCTTCTTTTTCCACTTATCTTTTTCCTTTAAAGTTTTTGTTGAATTTTATAGGAATAATTTTAATGCGAGTTGATACAAAACAACAAAAATTAGTTAAGATTATGCAGTTAATGCTGTAGTGCCATTGAAATTCATAAGCATTTCTCAATACTCATTTTTTGGAGAGAGACAGAAAGTGAAAATTATGTGATAAAATTGCAGGTCACTCCTCACTTGTCAGCACACCCTTTAATATTTGGGGAAATGAATAAAGGATTTAAAATTTCATTAGAATTTAAACATTAATTAGAAAAAAAAAAAAAAAAAAAAAAAAAAAAAAAAAAAAAAAACGAATGGACCACTTGCAATGAACGAACTTTTTGAAATATTCTTAATGCATTTCTTATAGAAAAATCGTTTTCACCTGCACGTTGCAACAATCAAAAACAATTTATTCCAAGTGGCCCATTTGCTTTAAAATCATGATTTTTGTTCTACTCATTTGATTATTTCCTTTTTGCCCGAGGTCAACTGTAGCTAACTTTTAATAATTTTAGGACATTAGCAAAGAGTTAGGGCACTTATTTGACCTCAGGTGACCTTTAAAGAGCTAAAAATAAAAGCACCAAAAAAGCACCAAAAATTGAACTTGAACAGCTACAGCAAAAAAAGTGGCCTTTTTTGAAAATCACTCATTTTTTTACATTTTCTTCTTTAGCTCGCAAACCACTTGATGCACTTAAATTTCATAAATATTTTAAAAAATATCAAGATTTAGGCTTTAATGTCATATATTACACGCTAGAGAAAAATTAAATCTTTAAAAAATTTTAGGCATTTAAAATCGTGCCGCTTTTTATACACCCTGTATTTATTTTTTTAATAGTTCACAACATGTAAAAATTTGACTTTTATGCCCGATTTAAATATTTCCGGCCTCGTTGCAGTAGTTTTTTTTTTTTTTTAAATAATAATAATAAATGCTAAGAAAGCTTGGGGCCCTTTTATAAGCTTTTCCCTCGCACTTTAACCTCCTTTGAGCATAAAATTTGATGTTGGAAAATATAAGAATTTAAATACTATTAAAACAAATTCATATGATATTAAAATAAATAATTTTTGTCGTGCATCAACACACCTGCATTCTGAAATTATACATGTAAAAAAAAAAAGCATTGGCATCATGACAATGATAAATTTTATATATATAATATATATATATATATATAATTATATTATATTATATAAAAAAAACTGGTTTAAATTTTGTGAAAAGCATTTACTTGAATCAATATACTGCGGGGATGTTTCCATTTGAATTTCGATCAGGATTCAAATGTGTTAATGTGTTGAAGTTTTACATTGTAAAATGTAAAATTTTAATCAAATAAACAGATCACAGTGCGCAGTGGGCACACATTTTGTGTTTTCAGCTATACATTTTAGAACTGCGCTTTTGTTTTATTTGGGAAAAAAGTATTTTAATAATAATAATAATAATAGTTCTTTATTGGGCTTAAGATTGTGAATAGTACATACAAAAAAAAATACAAAAAACAACGAGTAACCCAACGGGTGATGAGAAAAAGGCAAAATGCCTATACACCATAGTGATCTCACACCTATATCAGAAAAAACTGCTTCGTCAATAAATAACATAATATATAAAAACAAACATATTATGTAGATATCGTAGCTCAACATTTTTTAGACTGGTCATATGACTATATAGCATCAAAAAGCTTTGTTTTATACTGCGATATAAAATTAAAAATTATTTAATATTATATAAAAAGAAAAAGAAAAGTGCGGCGTCAACATTTTGAACAATATAAAATCTTTTGACATTCCCAGTAACAACAACAACAACAAAACTTTGATAATAGAGGCGAGTTTAATTTATAGGATTCGAAATTAACAAGTAATATAATTATAATTTTTACAAAAAGTAACAACTAATGACAAAGACAATAAAGTACGTAAATGATATGAATTATGTTAATTACAACATAGGTAAATATTAACCTGAAACAGGTATTAATGACATTATTATCATAGTGTGAATCGCTTGTTTTATTATTTGCATTTTGTTATATAAGCAATGCGTTATACAACGAATTGAGATTGATTACGTAATTTTCTAGAAGTATAAAAACTTTGGCTGCATGCACCTTGTTTTCATTTGCATTTGGATGTTTCGACAATTGACATTATACGGTGAGAAATAAAATGAAAAATCAAGTTAGTCATTAATAGTCATTATATATTCTCTATAATTTTAACCCAATCATTTGATAAATAATTTATTCAATCATTAATAATATATTTATCAATTATCATTGTATGGTATAATTGATTTAATTATACTTCCCTCGCTTTACCCATGTAGATTAAAATTTATGCAACCTTGCAATACACGAAAGTATGAAAAGTTGCATATCTACAAGGTGCTCTAATAGGTGCTCTAATATATATTTTTTTATTATATTATTATTACGTATGTTTTTTTTTTAACAAAATCTTGTGCGTCAGCAACGAAATGTAATTCAGAAATTATGTGGTTAACTTACAAAATTAAAAGTTATAAATAGAATCAGTATCAATATAAGCTATATGCAGTTTTCATTGTAATATTACAATACAAAGAAAACTGCCTATAACTTATTGATTTATAATTATCGATCATCTTTTTTGTGACTTATATAACATTCTCATATTAATGAACAATTTTCAAAGTGTGTGTGTGTGTATATATATATATATATATATATATATATATATATATATATATATATATATATATATATATATATATATATATATATATATATATATATATATATATATATATATATATATATATATATACCCAGTCACCCATGTATTGTATAAAGAAAATCTCATAAAGTAATTCAAATGGCATAATTATTGCGTATATATATAATAAATGTAAAATTTCATGGTGCTGCTTGAATGATATAGAAAAAAAAAAATTAGGTTTCTATTAATACGATTAAGTTTTATACTTTTGTTATGTAGGATCTGGGAAGTTATTGGTACAAATAAATAACATACAAAAGACCGGGTGGGTACACGTGCTTTGGCGCTGAGCCGAGGAGCACGGGGCCCTATACGCCTCGCTCTCTGCAACGTGACCAATATACCACGTGATCATTCTCAACCAATGAGAACAACGTGACGTCATATATGGTACCAAGTCACGTTGAATACGGTGTGGTGGTGCGGTGTTTTCATCATCCAAAACTCTCTATATTATTTTGAGAGTGACACAAAGTTTATCTCGTACCACAAAGTACGCATCAAATTCTATATTATACAAATCATTTAATTTTTGTGTGTGCTATTTTTCAAATATATAATATATTTAAGAAGTAATACATATTTACATACTGATTTGGTTTTTGATATTATAAAAATGACTACTTATTCAATTATTAATAATAACAAAGGATAAAAAATTAAATTATGAGTGCTCCATTAAGTAAAAGTTCTCCAGTAATTAATGGTGCTGTGAATGTAAAACATACTGTACATTGGTTCAGGAAAGGTTTGAGATTACATGATAATCCTAGTTTAAAGGAAGGTCTTAAGGATGCCGCTTCGTTTCGATGTGTATTTATTTTAGACCCTTGGTTTGCGGGATCGTCTAATGTCGGCATCAATAAATGGAGGTAAGTTAAGAACTTTTTGAGCTGAAAATTTGGGTACCCTCAAGTGAGGCTTTGCGCCAAATTCATGTTGTTGTTTGTTACTCAAGTTTTTTTTTTTTTTTTATTTATTATTATTTTTTTTTTTGTATTATATAATATCATATAATTTTTTTTATTGATGTCTATTTTGTTTTTGCTGTATATATGAGAATTAAGAAGTGCGCAGTACATTGACATTGTATTATAATAGCTACAAAAAATTCAGTGTTTTTTTAGACCATATAGCTATAGCTTATTCTTTCAAATTTTAATTAATGATTAATTTTATGTAATTATTTTAACACAAAAAATAAAATCATTTTTCTTATCACAATTAATTTGATAAAATTTTAATTGTAAAAATAAAAATAAATAACATTTTAAAAATTGTGATTAAAAGATATCATAATAATCGTATATAGTGTATATAATTAATACTATTGAAGTACCACAATGGAGCTTTATTTATTATTATTATTTTTTAATATATGCTAATGAAAGGGCATAAAAATAAGCAGTGAGATATTATGTGTTGTGTATCACACTGCTGACTGCTATGACGTATCTTTTCAATTTCTCTACCTTCAACCTGGCACACTTTACCATGATATAAAAATTCTCACTGTGTGCATGTGTATTATATATATATATATATATATATATATATATATATATATATATTGGTTGACTTTATTAAATATTTTGCTGTAATAATTTTAAATTACTATAATTTATATTTAACTTTCCATTGATACACTTTTATTTATTCGGAGTAATATTTTGCTGCATATTATAGAGCCTGATGGAAATTTTAAATTTCGATGTTATGATTGATTAATTAACTCAAGCAAGTTAATTAGAGTATTTTTTCCCAAGTATAAAGAAGAGTAAAAATAAAATAACTAATAAAGTTTTAATAATTTATCTTAAAAATAATATTTTTCCACACTTCGAGCTACTTATAGAAGCTTGAGAAGTAAAATAATTTTTTTTTGTCAGCTGTATACTATACGATCAAAGAAAGCTAATTAATTTGATATTGCATTTTATATTACGCAGTGGTATATACCACGTATAGCCAAATGCAAGGTAAAATTTGATTAATATAAGCAGGTTGTTTAATGTGAATTTCTTAAAATATAACTCAACTCGATAGGAGATTACATTATATTTTTTATTTGCAAATGCGCGTATCTCGAGATAAGCATGATAAGTAAGTTAATTTATTTTATAAATAACTTATTAAATAACTTTAATTTTGATTTAGTTAAATTAATACGCAAAATATACTTTTTTCTACCATTATGTGTGTATATACGTGTTTGTTTTAAATCAAAGCTGTCGATCGTCTATACATTAACAGTATTGCACAATGGATATCGGTAAAAGCTTTCTAAGGTTCCCTAAATTTCCTATACTTTAACATAGCGGGACCATGTTTATTATTATTATTTTATTTTTATGAAAGAAAAATAAACAATGAATGACCGGCACAGAAAAGAATTTTAGCTAAATAATAAAAGCGCAACTATACACATTGATAAAATAATAATGATAAGACTTAAACTTGTGTTTTATCATTGATATTTTCTGATGAACTTTTATTTTATTTTATTATTTTACATGATGCATTTTTCAATCCAACATTTTATTGTTAAAACGCATTACATTATCTAAATATATTTTGTATTGAGATAACGACATTGGATTCCTTAGATTTTTGCTGCAATGTTTGGAGGACCTGGACCGCAGCCTCCGCAAACTCAACTCCCGACTCTTCGTGATCCGCGGCCAGCCCGCAGACGCACTTCCCAAGTTATTCAAAGTGAGTTTTCAATTATTTCTAAATTTTAAGTTGGAGCAATGACAGATTATCATGCCATAGATAACGATGTCAAAGTCAACAAACTTCTTAACTGATAAAATGATTGAAAATATTGAAGCAATAAATAAATAAAAAAATTGATATAGTACGGCACAAATAGCTAAATAATAACACTGAAAAATTATAATGTTATTACACATTACATATGACGAAGAAGTGACAGGAGGAAATATATTATATTTATATTAAACTTAAAAAAAGCATTCCTTTAAATTTGTAGATGTATTTAGGTATAAATATACCTAAATATATTAGCGTAGATTATAATCTTAAAAATATATTTGACGCATATATTATACAAGTTCACACGATAATTTTTAGGAATGGGGAACCACTTGCTTGACATTCGAAGAGGATCCAGAGCCCTTCGGTCGAGTTCGAGACCAGAATATTATGACGCTCTGCCGCGATTTAGGTCTCACCGTAATCTCACGTATCTCACACACACTATACGATCTCGAAAAGTAAGTATATGAATAAAATATATAATATAATAATGTAGAAATAATCATTTTAACAAATATGTAAATAATTTATTCACATTAATTATTTTAGCTATAATCTGTAAATATCTGAGCATAATATATATAATGATGAATTTTGTGTGCAATTTCAGAATCATAGAAAAGAACTGTGGCAAAGCGCCTTTGACGTACCATCAGTTCCAAACAATGGTTGCCTCAATGGATCCTCCACCACAGCCCGAGTCTACTGTAGCTCTGGAAAGTCTCGGTGGGGCAGGCACTCCAGTTTCGGACGACCACGACGACAGGTACGGCGTGCCTACTCTCGAGGAACTCGGTAAGTGCCGACTAATGTATATCAGCCAACACCGTATACTTACACTGTGCCACAACATTAGGAGAACAATAATATATTTATGCCTGATTGTTGCCTGGGTTAGTTACAACGGCATAAATATTTTTCTTGAGGCGGGAAATCAGGCAATGCGGGATATTGACTAAACAAAATTACGAAGAAGAAAAACATGAAATGTTGTACAGTACGGTCATTGCAGTAAAAAATAAAATTCTATTGGCATATATGGGAATAACATGTATTTAGATAGAGTTTTGCGTCAACTGAAATCTCCATCTGATTTCATTAAATGGCCATAAGCCAATACAATTTCATTTTTTAGTACAATGACTGTACAATGATACAATGGTATCTTCATAAATGGGAAACATTTGAGGGGTCACCAAGCTAGATTTTAAATTATGATTTTTTGAAGTTTTAGTCCCATAAGAGCCTATGTTAATTTTAATAAATATGTTCTCTCTTATCTAATGGTCACGGGTTCTGAAAATTTTTATCATAGGTAGATTTTACTATTATATGGACATCATAAAATTTGGTATTTGCCTTCTAAGATTTTGAAACACAAGCAAGCACACATAAACACAACCCTTAAGTCTATATGTCTAATAAGAAAAGAAAAAAAAAAGCATTTTTGAAATTCTAGTTATGCATTAGTAATCAAATATGCATTAAAAATTATTGTCATGTGCTCTGTTTATCCCTCTTTGATGGGGTGCTTGAAAAATTATACGGATGACGTTTTTAAATTTATATGCCGTTCGCAAGATAACTATTTTACATCGACTTAATTTTATTTATTATAAATACAAAAATTCTCGCTTATGAATAAAAGTACTGTATTAAAATTATATAAATAATTGAAAACTGACGGACAAAAACTGATTGTGTCATCATCTACATGCGTACTATATTATTTATTGTTATGTTAGAGTGTAAATTTTCTTAAATTTGCATTTAGATAAAAATCATTTTCACGTTGATATAGTACTATGTGAACGTGATATGTATATTATAATGACTTCATTATATAATACTTAGGCAATAGATGGCCTTGTCAATCTTTATTAAAACAGTTTTTTTTAATGAATTTGTATTACACACGGAATACATTTAGTTATTTTTTTTCTGTTCGAGTTTAATTTGTGACAGTTAAGTCACGTTTATTCACACGAATAAAAAAATATGTTTAAAAAATTATATATTACTGATATTAAGAAAGTTACGTAACGCCACATAATGCGATTTATTTGGCTTCACATAGTAGCGACGACGCTACTCATTTTCTTTGTGCAGTAAAAAAAGAAAATATTCTTATATTTCCTCTTTTCAATAAATATAGCAGTTATTTTAGAATATACATATTATATATATAAATATAAATATATATATATATATATATATATATATATATATATATATATATATATATATATATATATATATATATATATATATATATATATACTTAAATAAGCAAATCTCTTTTAGTAAGGCTTTTATATTTTATAAGCTCCCCTTTTTCCTGTTTTTTTTTTTTCCTGAATAGATAATTAATTATACGATGTATCGTATTATATACCAAAATATTATAAAAATTATATTTTTAATTTAATCACATTGCATTGCAAACAAGCATAATAAAAAAAAAAATCAATTAAAAAATTAATTGATTTCGCAACTGCGCAGTACTATACAGGGTCGAGTCGAATGCAACGAATAAATACATAAGAAGCGCGCCGCGTGTTACGTATTACATATTGATCAGAGTTAAATTTGATCCTTTCAATTAGTAAAGATGCGTTGAAAAATAATAATAGAAAGCTATATTATTTTTAATTTTTTGGACGTGCAAAATAACGGGATTTATGTTTTGAAGGGTTCGACACAGAGGGTTTGCTGCCGCCGGTGTGGCGAGGTGGAGAGTCCGAAGCCTTAGCAAGACTCGAACGTCACCTGGAACGCAAGGCGTGGGTGGCGTCATTCGGCCGTCCCAAGATGACCCCACAGTCATTGCTTGCCAGCCAGACTGGACTCAGTCCCTACCTGCGCTTTGGCTGCCTCTCAACAAGACTTTTCTACTACCAACTCACAGACCTGTACAAAAAGGCGAGTTTGCCAGCACATAAATCCTTTACCTCAATTTAGTTTATTTAGTTTTTAAAGGACATTATTTTAACAACATGCAAAAAAAGGAATTGAAAAGAAAAGAAGTGTTGCTTCTATTTTTCTTTCCAGCGTACGTTCTAACATTTTATTCCTAATCAACTGCGACTGTGTAAAATATCATTACTAAACATGGCCAATATCTCCTTGTATGTTAAAGATCAAGAAGGCTGTACCACCGCTATCACTACACGGCCAACTGTTATGGCGAGAGTTTTTCTACTGTGCTGCAACAAAGAATCCAAACTTCGATAAAATGACTGGAAATCCAATTTGCGTGCAAATTCCATGGGACAAAAATCCCGAAGCATTAGCAAAGTGGGCAAACGTAAATATTAAAATAATATTATAAAATTTGTTTGTTTCAACGGCACGGTGTATGGTTCAAATTTGATTGATATATATATATATATACCCAACGAGTATGTGACACGTACTGTACGTACGTACAGTATAGTTACGGTATTCATAGCCCAGCATAATTTTAATAATGAAACTGCGTTCTATACTTTTAAAAGGCATTTCATTTACTTATTTCTTTAAAGGAGGAATGTAATTGAAAAATTGTAGTTTCTGGAAAGAAAAAAGAGAACCATGGAATTACATTAAAATACTGTATTTTCGACATTATATATAAGTCTATACAGCGCATGTATGCGTGTTGTACTATTTTTTTCCATCAAAAAATAATGCTATGTTTCCTCGGCAATCAAAATTTCAAATACTTTTATTTCTGAGCAATATAAAAGTACTAAAAAAAAGTATGATCGAGTGTAGGAAAAGTCAATAAAATTGAGTCTATAATATAGGGACAGACTGGTTTTCCATGGATCGACGCCATCATGACCCAACTTCGCGAGGAGGGCTGGATTCACCACCTCGCAAGACACGCAGTCGCTTGTTTCCTCACTCGAGGCGATCTATGGATATCTTGGGAAGAGGGAATGAAGGTAAAACTATATTCAACTTTTCTCTCTCTCTCTCTCTCTCTCTCTCTCTCTCTCTCTCTCTCTCTCTCTCTCTCTCTCTCTCTTTTAGTTTAATCACGGAAATTAGTATACCAAACTGGATGGAAGTAAAAGAGTGGCGATTGCTATATAATCTGTTTGTTTTTTCACTCAGGTGTTTGAGGAGCTGTTATTGGATGCCGACTGGTCAGTAAACGGTGGCATGTGGATGTGGCTCTCGTGTTCATCTTTCTTTCAACAATTTTTTCACTGCTACTGTCCAGTACGCTTTGGACGTAAAGCTGACCCAAATGGAGATTACATACGGTATACAATCAAATATCTAGTAATATTATAACGAGTCATTTATTAAATTTTTTTGAAAGCAATAGAACTTGGTAATTTTTTTATTATTTTTAACGATGCGCTGTGGTTTGACTCTAATTTCAGGCGATATTTGCCAGTCCTGAAAAACTTCCCTACGAAGTTCATTCACGAGCCATGGAACGCGCCCGAGTCAGTGCAGCGCGCAGCCAAGTGTGTAGTAGGAAAGGATTATTCGCTGCCCATGGTGAATCACGGTGTGGCCTCACGCATCAACATAGAGCGCATGAAGCAAGTGTACCAACAGCTTTCAATGTACCGGGGAGCAGGTCAGTAAACCATCACCATGCTCGATAAGTATATTCATTATTAAATGAGTTCAATTTACCTTAATATCTACAAAAATTAAACAACACCAAAAAATAAATTAACCTGATTTTTTTTTTCTCAAACAGGTTTACTGGCCACAGTTCCGTCCTCACAGAACGGCAGTGCGGCGCTGCAGGAAGGCGTACGCACTTCCAGTATTTCGCCTCCAGTGGTCTCTAAACATCAGCACCAGAAGCAAGTGCACATTACCGCAATGTTGCCCCCTGCGCCCCCACCCGCTGCCTACAACCACCACACCACACGCATGCAAGAGGATCAGTAATCACGTGCGTCTTCTCTCACAGAAAAAAAAAAAACACAATAAAAGTGCTCAGTTTCTAGTGGATAATTCCTCAATTTTATAGTTTGGCTGGCACAAAAAAAATTTGTACTATAACAAAATACAAATATAAACATTCAATTTATTATTATTAAGTCCTTGTTTGTTCAGTTTTTAGTGGATCATTCCACACTTTTATAGTTTGGCTGGCACAACATCAAGATTCTGTACTTTGACAAATACGAACGTTTAATTTTATTATTTAAAAAGTCCTTATCTGCTCAGTTTTAGTGGATCATTCCACACTTTTATAGTTTGGCTGGCACAACAAGATTATGTACTGCGACAAATACCAACATTTAATTTTTTTTTTTTTTTTAAAAACAAGACCTATTATTCTGATCACTTTTAGGGGATATAAAAAAAAGTCTTTAATTTTAGTGGATTATTTCTCAATTTTATAGTTTGGCTGGTACAACAAATTTTTTTCACTATATGACAAATATGAAAGTTTATTTTTATTATTTTCAAGACGTTCTTGTCTGTTTAGTTTTTAGTGGAAATTTCGACACATTTATAGTTTGGCTGGCACAAAAAAAAAAATTGTACTACAACAAATTTAAACATTTAAATTTATTAAAAAAAAAAAAAAAAAAAAAAAAAGTCATTTTCTGTTTAGTTTTTAGTGGATGATTCGACACTTTAAGTTTGGCTGGCACAACAACAAAATGTGTACTACATAAACAAATGAAAACATTTAAATTTATTTAAAAAAAAAAGAAAAAAAAAGTCATTTTCTGTTTAGTTTTTAGTGGATGATTTGACACTTTAAGTTTGGCTGGCACAACAACAAAATTTTGTACTACAACAAACATTAATATTTAAATTTATTAAAAAAAAAATGTCAATTTCTGTTTAATTGTTAGTTGAAAATTAGGAACTTTTTTAGTTTGGCTGGCACAACAAAAAATTCTATAATATGATAAATTTAACATTTTAATATATTAAAAAGAAATCATTTTCTGGTTAGTTTTTGTGTGTGGTTACTTTGACACTTTTATAGTTTGGCTGGCACAACAAAAAATTTTGTACTACGACAAATACGAACATTTAAAAGTATTAAGTGAAAATCAGCATTTTTATATGACAACACATTGTACTTGCTAATCCAAAATGTTGGCGGCACCATATAATCATTGTGCGGCACATATCCCCATATGTGTAAGTGGTATTCTTTATAATGCCTTGCCTTCATTTTTGTTCCACCAACCCATATTATATCAGTTATTGCATGTGCAATCATTGTATTTGATTTTGATGTTTGTTTTAATATTACTGTTTTGTATAATTACCTTTTTTTTATGTCTGTTATGGTGAAAAAAAAATTCATTTTCTATTTAGTTTTGTGTGGATAATTCGCCACTTTTATAGTTTGGCTGGCACAACAAAAAATTCTGTATTACAAAAAATATGAACATTAAAATTTATATAGGACCTATACATAAAAAAAAAAAAAAAAAAAAAAAAAAAAAAAAAAAAAAAAGGAATTAACTGTTTAGTTTTTAGTGGATAGTTGAACACTTTTAAAGTTTGTCTGGAACAACAAAATTCTGTACTATGAAAAATATGAACGTTTAAAAATTTATTATCATATGATGCATCTTTGTGCAGTTAAATATATAACATGGAAAAAAAGAAGAAAAAAAAATCATTACCAATAATAAAATAAAATTCCTGGAATCAACTGATTAGGAATTCTGACTGCTGTCATTGCTACTAAATTTACTTGTGGTATTCATTACCTTAGCATACAAATTCATACTTTTTACCATTGCTTATTTTTATTAAAAAAAAAAAAAATCCTATTTTTATAATGAAGGAACAATCACATAAAAAAAAAGGTTTTATAAAAAAAAAAATTAAAAAAAAAAAATAATAATAATGACTCACATAAACAATATTTGCCTTAAAATCAATAAAAAGATTTTAAAATAAAATCATTTACATTTCATTTTAGTGTGCACGTAATTAAATTATTTATTACATAAGTATTACTTGAGATAATATTTTATATAAATATACTGTATAAGCTTTTGTAGTCTGTATTATAAACTCTGTTGTTGACGAATACACTGTTATTGACTAATAAAGGAACAACTGTTTTTCAGACTGACTTTAAGCAATATCATTCACATCTGCTTCTGTTTCGACTTACTACGCATGGGCAGTATGTCCAAACGGAGGCAGATGTATGCAAAATCGCTTATAGTCAGCCTCAAAACAGTTATTACTTTATTATTCAATTCATAATATTAAATTTAAGTAATTTAAGTACCCTGTACTACAATAAAATGGTGTTTGAAAAACATAACTTTGTTTCATTGTCTTAAAATAGTAATGTAAACTCATGCTTTATTTATTTACTTATTTTTTTCGGCAAAATCAGATACAGAGCCTCTCCATTCAACCCAAGTTTAGAGAGATACTACAAATCAGGTGTCAAATAAAATGGCGCCAGAAAATGAGTGTCCGTTTAATTATTTTTATGTGCTTTACCTAGAAAAATTACGTATTATCTTTTACAAGGAATGCTCATTAATGTTGATATAGTATAGTGATAATGGAAAGAATAGTCGTAACTTTTACATTAAAGAGTATAAATTTCAGGCCTCTGCTAATTGTTAGTGTATAAATGAATTGTGGGAGCATACCACATTGCACAATGCATGTTACTATGCCACACAGCATTTGGGAAGTGCATGATAGATATGATTGTAACAACCAGCCTGTAGTAGTTGCATATCGACAAAATCAAATAGTAACCTCGTATCTTAGATTTTGATGTTTTCAAGTTTACAGTAGCACTGTAGCTCAGAAAAAAATTACAAAAAATTAACTTTTATTTTATCCTAAAGCACATGTATTGCACATTACTTCAGCTCAGTTTCAAATTTTGCCAGCTGATGGTGTCTTTGTAATTAACTAATCAGTAACAAAAAACGACTTTTTTTGTGTAATTTTGAAAGCAATGATTTGAAAAGTGCATTTCCTCTGAAAGTACATGATATAAAAATTTCAAACTCAAACAACCAATAAAGGAAATATTGATTATTCATGCCATGCATACAAAAAAAATTGCAACCAACCCCTTTGCCAAAATATGCAAAAAACGTAACTTTGAAACTACAAAGGTTTAGAAGCTGAAAATCAGTTTAGAGCCATAAATTTGTATTGGTAAAATGATTTAATACTTTAATTGAAATAACCTTAAAATAACCCCAAATTATGATTTAAAATTCTTGAGAGCGCCTAATAAATGCAGCGCGCAGCACAATCAGCCTGTAAAATGCAACCCGGAGTACATATACTTTTTAAATAAATATATATTTTCTCGCACAAATAACTGAACAAAATAATTTGAATGGTTTCATATTACCAATACACAATTCTACCCCTAAAGTGATTTTCAGCTTTAAAATCCTTGTAGTTACAAAGTTACGTTTTTTGCATTTTTTGGCAAAGGGGTTGGTTGCAATTTTTTTTTGTATGCATGGCATGAATAATCAATATTTCCTTTATTGGTTGTTTGAATTTGAAATTTTTATCTCATGTACTTTCAGAGGAAATGCACTTTTCAAATCATTGTTTTCAAAATTACACAAAAAAAGTCGTTTTTTGTTACTAATTAGTTAATTACAAAGACACCACCAGTTGGCAAAGTTTGAAACTGAGCTGAAGTAATGTGCAATACATGTGCCTTAGGATAAAATAAAAGTTAATTTTTTGTAATTTTTTTCTGAGCTACAGTGCTACTGTAAACTTGAAAACATCAAAATCTAAGATACGAGGTTACTATTTGATTTTGTCGATATGTTCTGTAGTTCTGTATTTAAGACTATGCCTTGATGGGGCCATGATAAAGGTACAGTCAAGATACTACATACAAGATAAGGACACGCTATACCAATTTGGGCAAAAATTCAAAATGAGCGTCTAAGCCAATCAGCGCCCGAGTTGAAGGTCACGTGATCAAAATAGACCAATCACAACTGCGCTAAAATTAACACGGAACCAGTTGGCGTTGCTATCTTGTATGTAGTATCTTGGTACAGTAGTAGAATAACATAATATGTGGGGGAAAAAATTTGAAACACGCAATAGTGTAATTATTTAGCTTATAAGTAAACGGAATGCACAAACACAAATTTGAATAATACAAGATGTTCTATGCATTGATCTGACTGAAATTCTCGGTTTCTTTTTTATTTATGGTAAATCTTACCTATCTAATTATGTCAAGATTGTAGCTCCATGATCTATATAAATTAATTTTGTATAAAAAAAATTGAATGCTTATAGAAATTGCTACTACAACTTAAAGCAGAAATAATGTATAATGTACTTTGTACATGGCATGCACAAGTTCTGTCAAAATCCATCCAGATAAATTTTTACATTTTCAGAATAACAAACAGACCAATTAAGTCAGGATAATAAGAACATAATAATAATTATAATAAATCCTGGTGGAGGCCTGCAGAAATCAGCTCGGATCAAGTCCGCGTATTTACCCACTTGTCCAAAATTTGAAACAGATTTCACTGAACTGGATCTAAAAATGGATAACAATGATCTGAATCTAATAACCTGGATACAAATTTGGATAACAAATAATATTTTTATCCATATTTCATTTCATTATTATTATTATATTTTTTTGCAGCACTAGCAATTAATTAATTGATTAATTAGCTTTGGGTGAAATTAGGTAGGTTAATCAATTTAGTTTTAAACTAACTTAAAATTAAAAATCACTCACGTAGTCTTTAATGAGGCAAAGAATAGATTTGCATTTTCACTTAATTTATTGAGTTATAGTCTGATTTAAGAACATCTTATTAACAATACATAAAATTAAAACATAGAGAGAAAATTATATTATATAATATTATAGAAATACACCAATATATAATTAAATATATGAAATAAATACAATTATTATTATTATTCTAGGTAAAACCACCTTGCATTAAAAAAAAAAAAAGTGTTAAACTAAAAAGTTACATCTAAATGCTAACAATGAATTTTTGTTGTTGCTAATTTCATATCCATTACTGATATATTGATGAATGTTAATTGTGAGGAACACACATATGTACAAAAACTAATCTAGCATTGATTTGATGAGAGTATAGATGATAATGTAAGAAGAAAAACATACCAAACTAACACTGTGTTGGACTTGTATAACAGATGGAATCTTCTGTACCAGTGTGGGCCTTTAGTACCTGTCAACAACAAAGATAAGTGTCACCAAGGTACAGACACTTTCAGAGCAAGCTGAATTTGTGGTGTTTACAAGTGAAAACCATTACAAACAAACCACTAATATCACGTGGAATGCCTGTGACAAAGATTTCTCTTCTTTTCTTAAAGGGTGGGAACTTTTTTTTTCTAGGCAGAAAGGGGGCGTGGTCGCGAAAAAGTGATTTAATTTTTTTACAGCCAAAATGCAAATTCAACTATTTTATATAATGTCTGTACAAATTACAGCTGCTGCTAAGGAACATTGTAACTGAAGTGATTTCAAGAAAGACTTTAAGAAATAGGTGATCAGCTGATATCTCATAAACTAAGCGGCCAAAAAATATAAACTCAACAAGTAGTAAAGATGAAAATGTTACTTAAAAGTTTAGTTACATCAAACACATTCAAAGATGATCAAATATATAGGCCTATGTTATTCTACTTTGAAGATAATATGAAAATGCCAAAATTACAAATTTAGAGACAACTCTTTAAGGGAGTAGGGGACCGACGTCGGTCATTAAACTCAAACATTTCTCGTCAAAAAAATCTGAAAATTTTCAAAATGATACTTCAGCTTGAGATAATTTCAAATATATAAAAATTTTGGGGGGTCACCATGTAAATTAATTTTATATGATTTTCTGAAATTTTAAGCCCATAAGGCCCAATGTTAATGTCAATAATATTTTTCTTTTTTTCGAGACGGTCGAACATCATGAAATTTTTATCACGGCTAGGTGTGACCCTTAGCTACACAATGACACCAAATTTAGACCCAAAACACTTCTAGTTTATGAGATATAAGGTTGGTACCCTACTCCCTTAAGTCAAAGTAGAAACTTGTTACCCCTGGGTATAAATTGTGCAGAAATATTTGCTGTAAAAAATATGTTCCTCAAGTGACTAATGGCAGCCCCAGGTCAATAACCTACCATAAATATATTTTGATTTTCTAACATCCATTTTTATAGCCCCCTCCCTCCCCCATGATAGGTTTCAAAGAATTTAATATTGAACGTATTTCTGTGCATTGACTAACATTGTAAATTCTCTTCTTATATCATTTTAACTTCAAATTTTTAAAATAATTTATAGGATTCTCTAGCGTGCAAGCAAAGTGCAACTAAAAATAAAAACAGCAAAATTATTGGGGGGGGGGGGGGGGGATATTATAGCTTGGTACAGTATTTAAGGTACAGTACTACTTTAGGGTAGCGATTTTGTTGTAAAATTTAATTTAATATCACTTTTTAGGTTCATAATGAACCAAGGAACAATTCTCTATACTCCAAAAAGTTTTGGCTCAATTCAAATCTTCCGCAAATTAGCATTACAGTAGTTGGGATATGCCTCCTTTAACACGTAAAACATAGCAAACTTCAAGCTCCCCGTGTGCAAAATTTTTCTTGATCAACTTCTGAACAAAAAATACTAGTGTGTTCTATAGATCAAGTTTTAATGACTTTGACTTTTTCAACGATTTTTACGAGACATTTACGGAGAAAAAAATTATTAACGATTACATATTATTCAAATTAACATGGGTCAATTTGCGATAATTTTTTTCTTGGCAGATTCGTTATAGAAAAATCTGAAAAATCAACATGAAGAACAAGCTAGACTTTTTTTAACCGCTGAATTTTTTTGAAGTGGGTAAAAATTGGGGTCCAAATATAGATTCAATAGCATTAGGGGGTGGGGCATTTGCAATACTTTGACGCTATGCTGTGAAGAAAGTTTTTAAGATAAAATTTGTTTGATTTCATTTTTGGGAACACCAGCCTTAACCTTATTCCAAGTCACAATAAAAAAATTTCACTCCTATCCTAAAGTAGTACCTTAACAAAATCGAAAATAGATTTTTGGAATTTTGAAATAAAAAATTAAAACTTAATTTTTCCTGGTATCACTAAGATAATTCTGATATTTTAGATTCTATGACAAAGCAAAAGCCTTTTAGTGACACATTATTCTAGACATTTTAACTGGTTTGAACCAAGACTTTTTCAAACTGGTAATAAGACTTACCCTGGGTGAAAATCTGGGTCGTTCTCTTCAACCTCTTCCTCTCCCTCTTCGTCAGCAGCCACTGCAAACACATAACATACCATCGTCATTTCAAAGTCAATTAATTGATACTGGTGCACAGACAAACAACACCATATTTAGGTACTTGTACTAGCTCAAAGCTAATTAAGCGGCAAGACTGCATGGACTTTATACCAGCAGCTTGACTGTGCCCTCGTGGCTAACACTCCTTATTGGTTGCCACTTTGTAAATTATAAGGTTGTAAGTTCAAGAATTCAAAAAAAAAAAAAAAAAAAAAAAAAAAAAAAAAAAAAAAAAAAAAACCTAAACTAAACTAAATTGCAAGCCAGGTATTGAAAGCAAATATAAGAAATAGCACACAGCACATACAAGGGACAGAATAAGCAACTTGTGTGCTAGATAATAATTAAGGAAAAAAACAGTTTTGCAATACTTAATTGATAAAAAGATGTGAGAGAAAAAATACGGCCTCTAAAAAAGTTGCATATCAATGCTTACCCGTCAAAGTGAATGAACTACACTTTACAAATTTTGTTCAAAATGATCGATCTACATTTTACAAATTCCAAGTTCACCTTTTTAGTTCTCCTGTTAAACTAGTAGAAGCGCCAAATGTAGAGAGTTCATTTTGAACAAAATTGTAAAGTGTAGTTTGTTTACTTCATTGGGTAAGCATGGATATTATATAATACCCTCTGAGAAGCAAACTTGTAGTCTCTCGCACATCAAACCAGCATGCATAACACTGTGATTTTAAACAAACTGATAAGTTTCTATCCTTTTCTCTAATTATTACATACATGGATGGTAACATTAACGACATATATTATAATACGTATTCCCATAACAACATATTAATAAGTTTTCTTCTTCTTTCTCTTGTTACCATGTACTGTATCTGTGTTTTTTTACATCAATAAAAAAAAACTCCTTCAATCACTACTACATACCTGCATCCTTGCGCTTACGACTGTAAGCTCTCTTGGAGGTCTGTGGAGGCTGGTCAGTCTCTCCATGCACCAAGCTGTTGCGATACATTAGTAGAGGCTGCCAGTCCTCACCACGGCTTGATGGCATGCCAGCAGCTATGCGTCGATCCAAGTAGTTTAGTCTGCAACATTAGTAAGATATAGGCACGTACATAATTATTTATAAAGTCTACCATATCAGAGTGGACTGTAGTGATTTTGTGTAGTGTTCAAAGTTCAAACATAAGAAATAATAATAATAGTAAGCAAGCTAGAAAGAAAATTTGTACTCACACGACTCGCTTGTCTTGCTTAAGCAGCTTGTTGGTGAACTCAGTGAGGATCTCAAGGAAGGGAAGATTTGGTGGAGGTCCTGTAGGGTCCAGAGCATTCTCTAGAGGGTTAACAGAGAACAGAATTCCTTCTCTATGTAGAGCAGTAATGGCCTCTCTGTTTCGCACTGCATCTAGTCCAAATGAGAGTGCAAACCTTTTGGCCAGCTCCTGCAATCAAAACACACATATTACTGTAAAAACTTGCAGATCAACAACTCCCAATCTGCAATAATTCTATTTCATTAGCAGGTTTAACCATCTTATGTTTTATATTGCCATGCAATCACATGACACTTTGGTTGATTCAAATTTACCTTGAGACTGATGAAGTCTTCACTTTGCCTGTTGATGCGCACACCCTCACGCTGAAGGTCTCGGAACAACATGGTCAAGCTGGCTGCCATGGTGCGTGCACAGTTCACCTTGTT
Organism: Ecdyonurus torrentis; assembly: GCA_949318235.1. Taxonomy (NCBI): domain Eukaryota; kingdom Metazoa; phylum Arthropoda; class Insecta; order Ephemeroptera; family Heptageniidae; genus Ecdyonurus; species Ecdyonurus torrentis. The sequence goes on along the minus strand of OX439131.1, from coordinate 8,647,534 downwards.
AATTTCTCGAGCTTTACCTAGGGTTGACTTGATAATGTCACCATAGTCATTGTAGTACTGAAATCATTATTGACAAAATTAAACATGTTCTTATAATAATGATTATAAATAAAATTGAGGCTTATAAAAAGAATTACAAAGTGAATTATAGTTAAAATTGGCTTGAAAAGTTGCAGGTGCACAAACATAACTGAAAATGAGGCAGCGATACACACCTTAACATAGTGTTTGAAGACATCAGCTGCCACTTGCGTGGGCATTACGTTGTATACAACAAGCTTGCAGAAAGATGCGAGGAAGTTACGTCTTTTGTGCAGCTCCTCAATCTTTGTGTGTTCATCTTGGTCCTCTGCAAGGGGTCAAACAAATAAATTAAAATCAAAAGACTTTCTTACAAGCAAGAGCACTCCGACTAACCATCATCCTCATCAATAAATACATAGTTCTGAATGAAGTCATTGAGCATCTGCTGCAATGCACGATCAGGCTCATAAACTAGAGGTACCAGTGCAGGATTGCTGCCCAGTTGAGAGCAGAATAAGATCAATAGATCACAGATTGTGATGTATGCCTGTAATAAAAAAAAAAAAAAATACAGTCAAAGCAAAGTAATAACAAGAAGAAAAAAAATATATATATTAATAATAAATTTGAGTTTACCTCTTCTTTGAACATCTGAGTGGGTGACATGAGTAGCATTTCCTTCATCACATCCATAAACTGCAACATCCTAGTTTTGAGATTCTCCACCTCCTGTGCCGTGGTGGTCGCAGTACCCGTGGCAGTGCCACGCTCCAACATGTCCTCCACTTGACGCATACCCCACAAGATGCTTGCAAATGATGCAGAGGTGCAGTACTTGACAGCCTAAACATTACACGTGACAACAGTCAAATTATCAACACAACTGTTGTAGTCAAGACTTACCTCATCAGGGTAGACCTTGTTACCGTCCTTGGCTTTCTGAATACACTCAAAGAGAGAATCAAAGATGCGCCATGCTCCCATGTTGTGGCATGCATAGAAGATGGAGACTTTTTTCAGACTGTGAACCAAGTTGAAAGTCTCGTCCTCATCTGGTTCCTCTTCCTGAAAACAGCACAACTCATATTATAGATAGGACACATATAATTAACAATTCATTGATAATGCTTGATTTTAAAATTTTACATATATTTTGATGCCTTCATATTTTTTTATTTATCACAAAGCAAATAAATTTATTTACCATATTAGCTTAAAATTAAAGTACTTAACAGTACTATAGAGAAAAAAAAGAAAAGAGAGAAAGAGAGAGAGAGAGAGAGAGAGAGAGAGAGAGAGAGAGAGAGAGAGAGAGAGAGAGAGAGAGAGAGAGAGAGAGAGAGAGAGAGAAAAGAAAAAGAAAAGGCAATTATAACATTTTTGTATCACCTTAACTCTCTGAAACTTAAAACTTGTACTTACACCTTCTATGAGTGAATTGTACTCATCAAGAGCCTCACGATATTTGTGCACAATCATGTCAATCAGAGTGCTTCGAGCAACGTCACAGCGTGTGAAGATACCTAGTCCTTCACAGCACAATGTCTCGAGGCTTTTAGCACACCCCTCCAGTACCTCCGTGTCAGTGTGACGCTCCACTAGGTTCTGAATTATGCGCAGCAATGCATCCAAGCTCTGCACAAAACATTTAACGCATATAAGTCAGGGACTGGTCACAGACCACGGGAAAAAATTGGGCAGGCGGCATTGGTTGCAACAGCTTTTAAAACATTTACTTTTATTTAACTCATAACATAGGGTCATAATAATTGTACTATATCTATATCATACCTTCTCTTGTCGAGACGAGACATAAATGTCCAGCTCAAAGTGCTGTGGAATTCCAATCAAGTTGGTGATTTTCTCAGGGTCAGCAACATACTTGCTGAGCAGCTGTGGCAGTGTGGGGATGAAATGCTCAGTCAGCTTGGCTCTATCATCATTTACTTGCTTGATTTCTTTGGCCGAGAGGATCTTACGAGTGGGTCCACGACCAACAGGGGGTTCTCCAGTAGCCGCCTGTCTGATGCAGCAACTCATGATTTCAATCAAACTAGTCTCTTGACGATCATCTAATGGTTCCTCATCTGGGCCAGGCTCTTCCAGTAGCAAGTCTGTCATGCACTCCCAGTCTTTCATCATCTCATTAGACTCAATGAGTGAGTCTACTAGGTATGCTCCATGTTCATGTAACTGCAAGTGGAAAAAAAAAAAAAAAAAAAAAAAATACACAATAGTTCAAAACTAAACTATATCAGGTTTCTATATGCAAATAAAACTTGTATAATAGCACAGGAGCTCAAATTCACATACCTCAGACTCGATGAAGAATTGCACTAAGTCTCTGATTAGAGGTGTATTTGGGAGGCGACGCTTTCCTCTGCGAGTTCTCTGGCCAGACACTGCATCTTCGTCTGGCACAAAGAGACGTTCATTGAGGAACTCACCAGCTGCTTGTGCCACTGCACGGTGAGAAGAGTACACAAGCTCATACACGTGCTCACAGTCTTTGTCAGTGAGAATGTCACGGTGATGTCTGTCAAAACACATCACATTAAAATTCAAACAAACTACACTACAACTTTCTGACACAAAATTTGACTTTTTTTATACTAGCAATAATGAAAAAAATAAAATATATAGGAAAAAACCATCGCGGTTGGTAATTACTACGTTTAAAAACACAAAAAAAAATTAGAAAATAGTTGGTAGAGATTAGAGCACGTTGAATTGAAAATTAATAAAACGCGAAAATTCTGTAATTTAGATAGTAAATTGGGACTAGGGATGCAAATCATTCTAGCTTGCGCTATAATTAAAATAGACGTTAAAAGGGATGTGGGGTATAGTGTCAATGTAAAATACGATATACCTAACATCTCACGTTCTCACACTTGATCAAAGGCACAACATTATAAAACAGCATCAGACTTACTCTTGGCCTTAGACCGGTTTCGTCCTTTACCTAGGACTCATCAGTAAGGCTCGGCAGAGAGCTCTGTACAGCTAGAGATGGCTCACACCACATCTGCTAACTGACTGAGCTGAGGAAGCAAGTGGCAGCCGCGTTTTTATACGCGATGCACCCGCATCTGCCCGCGCTGATTGGTTAAACAATTGCGCGCGCAAACCCGGCTTGCTGTTTAAAACCTCTCATCCTCACACTGTAATATAATATTGTGCACTAAGAGGGATGCAAGACTAGCTGCCAGCAAGCTACATGTGCCCTCCCTCACTTCCTAGAGTTCCCCAACTCCAGAAAGTTCTAGCAATGCGCCTGCCGGTCGCGCAGTATCGTGATTCAAGCTAGTTACATCGTTTAATATATTGACACCAGGGTAGGAAAAGTAAAAAAGTATTCTCGGCCCCTTTTTACTTGCCAACGCCAATAAGAGCACGTACTAAATTAATTAAATTAAAAATATGCCAAAGCGCATGTATTTATCCTATCTCTCCTATTTCTATCATCTTTTTTACTTTTCCTACCCCGGTGTCAATATATTAAACAATGTAACTAGCTTGAATCACGACACAGCGCGGCCGGCAGGCGCATTGCTAGAACTTTCTGGAGTTGGGGAACTCTAGGAAGTGAGGGAGGGCACATGTAGCTTGCTGGCAGCTAGTCTTGCATCCCTCTTAGTGCACAATATTATATTACAGTGTGAGGATGAGAGGTTTTAAACAGCAAGCCGGGTTTGCGCGGGCAATTGTTTAACCAATCAGCGCGGGCAGATGTGGGGGCATCGCGTATAAAAACGCGGCTGCCACTTGCTTCCTCAGCTCAGTCAGTTAGCAGATGTGGTGTGAGCCATCTCTAGCTGTACAGAGCTCTCTGCCGAGCCTTACTGATGAGTCCTAGGTAAAGGACGAAACCGGTCTAAGGCCAAGAGTAAGTCTGATGCTGTTTTATAATGTTGTGCCTTTGATCAAGTGTGAGAAAGTGAGATGTTAGGTATATCGTATTTTACATTGACACTATACCCCACATCCCTTTTAACGTCTATTTTAATTATAACGCAAGCTAGAATGATTTGCATCCCTAGTCCCAATTTACTATCTAAATTACAGAATTTTTACGTTTTATTAATTTTCAATTCAACGTGCTCTAATCTCTACCAACTATTTTCTAATTATTTTTTTAAGCGTAATAATAATGAAAAAAGTTTGAAATTTAAAAATCAGGAAGAAAACATTGAGGTTGACTAGGTGGAGGTTGTGTTAGATGTTAAAAAATCAAATCAATATTAGAAAACAATAAGCAAGAGATTAGAGCACGTTAATTTTATTATTATTATTATTTTGTATTGAAAATGCTCTATCTTTCTTGTACTATAGTATTTTCTTTATTATCAATTTTATTTTTAAATTTATTTATTTTATTGTTATTATTATTATTTTTTGCATCTAATATAAGTTTTAAATTTATTTAAAATTACAAACTACTGTATTAAAAAGTAAATCAACAATTTACATAATATTCAATTTGTAAGCTAATTTTTATGATGTGGTTTTTTATGTAGGAATGAAAATGAGTACAAGGTCCTTACTTGAGAATGCTGATGACCAGTCTGACTGCTTGCACGGCTACATCATACTCTTTGTCCAGTGTCATTGCAACAATACGATCTTTAAACTTGGACGTGAACAGCTCCAACTTGCCTTTCAGTTCCTCTGAGGCGTACAGGGGTTGCAACGCCTAAATTAAAGTGACACAATTGTATTTCATGTAGCTCATGACACAGAGATCTTGTTAAGTTTATGGTAATTACTTTTTATATGTAGTAACAAATTAAAGCAAAGTACAAACCTGCAAGCACTTTAGTCTGACTTCTCCACATTTGTCATGCAAAGTCCATCCAATATACTTAAGGTACGAGTCATCAAGGAAGTTTTGGTGGAATTTCTTCATCCACACACCAATCTCAGCCATGCAAATGGCACGGATTTCAGGTAGAGTGTCTCTGCAATTTAAACATAGGTTAGTGCCATTATCAACTACATATATATATATATATATATATATATATATATATATATATATATATATATATATATATAATTTAATTTAATTATAATTATAATTAATATATATTAATTATATATTATATATATATTATATATAATTAATATATATTAATTAATTATATTAATTAATCTATAAGGTAAGTTCTTTGGGTAATATAATTTTCCATGTGGCATACTTTAATTTTTAAACAACTGTACTTTCTTTACTTTGATTTACATTATAACTTCTTTTCTTTCTATTGTCATATAGTGCAATAATGCATATTGTATTGTCATTTTTTTCCCCTTCCTTGAGTGCTGTCCAATGCTATTTTAATAGTTATACAATATAATAAGAATGTACGCAGTATGAGATGCAAAAGGAAATGTTAGAAACAAGGTATAAAGTATCATTCACATGACGCGTAAATTTGACGCGCGTCGACGGACACTGACGCGGGCTGACGGGTTCAAGAATTTGCCTATTTCACATGAGAGCGATGAGAAAGCGTACTGCGCATGCGCACGCGCATGCGCAGAAAACTGACGCGTCCTGACGCGTCGAGCTGCGCTATTGTAAACAAATGGGACCGTTCACATGCATCCGTCATTTTGACGCGCGCTGACGCGCGCTGACGCGACGAAAGCTGGGAGATGCCAGCTTTGCACGTCAGGACGCGTCAGCACGCGTCAGTTTTAAAACCATGTGAAAGGGTCCATTTGTTTATATTGTTGCAACTTTGTTTATCCGTCGACGCGCGTCAAATTAACGCGTCATGTGAATGATACTTAAGACTGCAGGAAGCAAGTGAGGTATGTCAGGATAGGAAGTTGTGGAGGTCTATCAATGGGTCAGGATAAAACATCTGTGTTGTTAGCTTACCCCTAAAGGGATTATAGCGTCATGATATGTATGTATGTATGTACAATATATTGTATACCTAAGTGTTCTTAAGTCAATTGCAAACTACATAGGTAGAAATATAATTTGTTTCAAATAATAATAAATAAACAAAGTCACCATTTTAGCTAGATAAAAGCTGAACTTTAAAAACAACAGAACTTTTTTAGGGGGAAAATATTGATTTGTTATTTAGGTAGCAATTTTATACTACAATACATTACTTGATTACAATGTCAGCTAAAGAAATTCAATACTGAATACAGCTTACCTGTAGCGATGCACAAAGACAGACTTAAACATATAGGTAAGCATGTTTTTGATTTCATCCATGTTCTCCTCCAACTCTTGACGTTTACTCATGAGAGCTTCCAGACGATCACTGGCTCTCTTATCTCTAGTCTTCTGTCTTTCTGCCTCATACTGTCGCTGAGTGTTGTCCAGGTTGACAGACACAGTCAATGCAACATCCACGAGTGCAGTCATCAACTTCATGGCTGTTATTGTTTAATTGAAATTTTATTAATAGCAGAGCTCCACACACACAAATATAGGGGATGAGAAAGTGAGAAAGTGTAAAGAAAAGAAAAGAAAAGAAAAGAAAAGAAAAGAAAAGAAAAGAAAAGAAAAGAAAAGAAAAGAAAAGAAAAGAAAAGAAAGGAAAAGAAAAGAAAAGAAAGGAAAAGAAAAGAAAAGAAGGAAAAAAAAAGTTTGTAGGAAAAAATTGTTAATACTACTTACCAGCCATGGAGGCAGTGTGTCGGAAAGCTCTAACTTGAGAATCTGAGAGACCAGTGAGCAAAGAGATGACATTGTCCATAAGGTACTGGTCATAGATGATGGAGTATTGACACTGCTTCACTAATAGCTGAACAAACTCACAGAAATTGGTCCTGAATTTCTTCCACTGTTGACCTGTCATTGTCAGAGGGTACTCTCCACTCTCCTGCAATTACCAGATCATAGCACAATGTTACAATCAATAAAAGCTATGACCAGCAACAATTTAAGACAAACATTTTTAGTTGATTGAACTTTTTAGATGACAAATATGGGGCTCAGGATTTTTAAAACATTATAAATCAATGAGGAGGAGGGACAAATTCAGACTTTATTTTAACATAAATATACTTCTAAAAAAATAATTAGAAAATAGTTGGTAGAGATTAGAGCACGTTGAGAGATTAAAAAAAGTTAAAAAAAAAAAAAAAAAAAAAAAAAAAAAAAAAAAAAAAAAAAAAAAAAAAACTATAGGCCTATAAATTAGAGAATCTTTGCGTTTTATTAATTTTCAATTCAACGTGCTCTAATCTCTACCAACTATTTTCTAATTATTATTTTTTAACTTATTAATACAAACTGCAATGTTTTTTCCTTATACACATAAAAAAAATCAGCAAGGGCCTTACCACAGTATAAGTTCTATGGAGAGGTCAAGGTCTCACACGGCACAGAGTTATAGTTATAAACATTATAACTCTGTGCCATGTGAGATTTCAACCTCTCCATAGAACTTCTACTGTAGTCAAGCCCTTGCTGATATTTCTGTATTTTTCTATAATGCTTATGTTTTTGTTATTTTTATCATTAAATTGAAAACATGTAGTAATTATCTAATAAATTTTTAATCAAATGGTATTTTATCAATTCCTTTACCTCATCAAACTCCTCTGTCATTTTTCTGATGATGCCCGCGTGCTCCATGTGCAATTGCATAGCTCTGCTAATTTTTCCCTTGCACCCTGATGCATTAATGAAGAACTGCATCAATGCTAGCAGGGCGACATCTCTCTCAACCTTGTAGTGTTCAATCCAATCATCCACCACTTGCTGTAAAACAAACTAAGCGTAACACAAAGCACTCTTTATACCAAGCTCACAATATTAGTGTTCCCTGCTCTAATCAGGAATACATGATATTTAATTTGAATATAACTTTAGAAACCTACCTGAAGTCCAATCTTGCCTTGACGAATGATGCTGTATAAGCTGTTCTCATCCTCAACTGCATTATCAGGAGCTGACCTTCTGCCAGGGCGTTTCTTCTTGGCAGAGTCATCAGGGGAGGTAATGCTGACACTCACGCCTCTGCCAGCACCTGCTCCACCACGATAACTGCCTGAAAAATCAACACAATCAACTGTACTACTCAAAGTTTTGTTAACTGAAATTTTTGTCATAATGTACGTACCAATATAATATATTTTACCTTTCAAATGCAGTGCATTCTCATAAGAATAACATGGTACCTAAATTAAGAAGTTGCAGTGGCATTTCGCGGAGCCTTAGAAAATGTGATATATTTTAGCCCCACATCATCTTAGCACAAATTTGTCCATCAGCCCAGAAATTGAAAACATACTTTATCCAACAATATAAAAAACACAATCTTATGTCAATTAGTATTCGAATCATTTCACTTGTAAGTTGATTAATCTCTATCTCCATAAGATTAACATTGTGACTAATCAATACAAGCAAATAATATATATTTACGGCTTAAAATTCACCAAAGTGCTCCGTCAGCCCGATAGAAAATTTGATTGCAGACATGCAGTGTTTGTTGCAATTTAAATAAAAACGATACTTTTTAATTATATTTTGCTTTTAATTATAATACCTATAATCTCCATACAATTTTTAATTCCTATGGCAAACATCAGATGTCTCTACTAGGGTAAATTTTAGTTTTTTGACCAAAAAATGCAGCAAGAGTGCATGTGTGACTTTTGGCGGAGATTACCGAAGTGCAGTCAACGAAACTACCGCCCTCGCTTACCCTCTTGCCTTCAACTCAGCACGACAAGAGAGGCAGCTCTTGCAGTTTGCAAAGAAAAAGAGGGTGAAGATAGGTCCAGTGGCGTAACTTCAAAAATTTGGCCAGGGGAAAAAATCTGACACGGGCCCCCCGAAAGGGGGACAGTGCCGTGGAGGTGGGGAGGACGCGCGCCGCAGGCGAAAAATTTTGAAAAAGGGGGCGTGGCACTGAAATTTTAAGCTATTTTTATAATGACAATTAAAAAGTGTCACTAACATTGAAAAAAAAAAAAAAAAAAAATCGTTAAAATAGGCTATCATAAATGATTTTAATTTTGTCAATAATCAATTTTTACTATAAATAGAAAAAATACATATTTTATGATATTTGAAGAAGACATTTATAGAAAATTTAATTAGAAGGATGTGACAGTTAAAAAATGTAGTTAATATTAATACCCTCATTGAAAAGGAAGAGAGGGGAACATAATCAAAAACAAAATAAATATAAAAGAAAAGTAATTATTGGACGCGCACAGAAGAAATCGGTTCAAATCTGTCATATTTGCAAGTAATAGCGTGATTTTTTAAAAATGTTTTAAATATTTTTTGTTATTTTTATCCTTGCGCCAAGCATCAACGGGCCCCCCCCAGAAGCCGACGGGCCCCCAGAAGTCGACGGGCCCGGGGGAACTCCCCCCTCTTCCCCCCTGGTAGTTACGCCACTGGATAGGTCTAGTCCATAGTTTCCTCCATACGTAATAAACATATAAAATTACGTAAAAATTTGAAATTTTAAGCATAAGGAATGAAAATAATTACAATTTATCAAAGCCAATATAATTAAAGATATCATATGCGTTTGAATTTCTAAAAAAAAAAAAAAAAAAAAAAAAAAAGGTACTGCGTCTAATAATACAGAAAATAATGTAATTATAATATGAAAATAATTACAATTTATCAAAGCCAATATAATTAAAGATATCATATGCGTTTGAATTTCTAAAAAAAAAAAAAAAAAAGTGCTGCGTCTAATAATACAGTACTTTTGATAAACAAAAATACAATTTTTACGATAATATAATCCAATTTGAATTTATTTGCAATTTACTTGCAGTATGGAGTGCCTCCAATGTTATAATTTTGAATCAAAAGAATACAAGCAGGTTTGAAATACGAGATAACTTTACTACATTGAGGAGCAAGGCAACCGGAAGGGTATTTAGGGGAGTCACAGCATGAAACCGCAAGAGCAATAAAAATTAAATTGAAATGTTAATTTTCTTAAATATTCATTATGGACTGAATTTTATCATTTATTTGGTAGGTATTTTTGGGGAAAAATACCTCATTTTCCCGTTTCATTCACGGTTCTAAGACAATGGGTTAACTTGTTTCACCCCCTCCTCCTCGGTCGCACTAGGCGCGTGCAAATTGAGATTACCGAACTATGCCGAAGATGCCGGCAACTCCTTGCACATCCCCCGCATAGAAAAAAATGCATCGAGATTGCAGAGCGACCTCAAGTACATGTGTGCTCTAAGACGACCTGGCTCATACTAAATTTTTGCTTGCTTGCTTGGTGAAGGAAAAGGCACTGCATCCCCTTAAGTGCTAGTTTTTGAATGGTAAAATATATTATCACACTTGTATGTACTGATATTTATTTGAGAGAAAATTTTCTTTTAAAAACACTTCAAGTGTAAAATATGATACAGTATTTATTATGTATTGAATATATTTTATACTGTGGCAAAATGTCTCCATAGTTAACACTGAAATAACACTTTTTAAATATATTATATTGATACAAAGTATAAAAAAGTACAAATTTGTAGGGTATTGTAAATAATATTAAATAATAAGCCTCGATAGAAATAAAGGAATGGTGATGTGATGATGAAAGAAATGAAGTAGCTTATCAAAAATAGTTATAAATTTTTGTCCATACTGCCCCCACCTCTAGGCCTGCCTCGACTCCTTGTACGAGTGACCATGTTGACTGGAGATGCCACAGGCTGTTCAAACTGCTGAGCTGTTGCATCATATGAGAAACTCATCTGTTGTTGCTGCTGCTGCTGAGGTTGTGCATATGATGTTGATGGTTGCTGCTGACTGTAGCTTTGCTGCATTGGCGTTGGTGCCTCAAACTGTGAATGGTCACTGCCATACACAGTATCAGATCTAAAATTATACACAACACAGCAAAATAAGACTTTGTATGCACATATGTGTATGCATATTAAAAAACTTATATTTTATACAAAATTTATGCTGTGGCACATTTTATGTATACATACAATTGAAATTATAATTTTTTGGAATGTTTGCCTGTGTATAGGAAAAAACCCTGAATAACTTCAGTGGTAAATAGTATTTTATTTTAGCAACTGAATGCTATTTTAGTTTTCCTTTGTACAAACATAACGCACATTTGTACGTTATCATACTTTACTTTATTACATGATGACCCTTATATGTTATATGAGAACGGAAAGGGGGTGTGGCATTTCTATAAAACAATTCGCTTTCAAATATCTTGATCTGAACTTTATCTTTTAATTGGCAATTATCTAAATTTGATTTATCAGGATTAGTCTTCAAGTCAAAAGAGAAGCAGAGATAAAAGGTTAAATTAACCTTTAATTAAAGCACAAATGAAATCAAATCGGAGACGAGGGCGAGCAAGGCTAATGAAACACCATTGCCCGTAGTCAATTTTATCATACCCATGAGTAAGAGGTGTAGGTGGCTGTGTTGAATATGATTGATAGGGTGTATAAGGTTCTTGAATATCACTTCCAGACACATCCATCGGCGTCATTGGGGTGCAGGGGTTCTCATATTCGGGTGGAGGATCATCCATCCGAATCCTTTTCCCGCCCCTTCGCTGCATATTTATGCTATACAAAGAAAAAAGCAAGTGGTTAGTAAACACTTCAGTGTAAAAAAATGTACATTTGTATGTAAATTAAACGTTTATATCATTATAAACAGAATATTTCCACACCTTTTGCTCTAATTTTATAGTGAAATACGACAACAATTTGGGCGGTAATTCACTCTTCGCAAAGCGTCGTAAACACACACTGCTACCAACCAACATGGTTGGCAGATGCAGTGGATGCTCACTTCCCATAGAGGACGTTACACGTTTGTGAACCAAAAAAAGTTAGTTCGTAGCACCACCACTCAAAGAGCAGCACCGTCGAATGTGTGGCTTGAACCCCCAGCTGACGTCACATCGAGCTGTTGTGACGTCATGGCTGACGTCACCATACTATTCGACGGTGCTGCCAATGAAGTGGTGGTGCAACCGAACTAACTTTTTAAACGTGTAACGTCAATCTATGGGAAGTGAGCATCCACTGGGCAGATGGTTAGGTTAGTTTTTTCTTCTTACACTTATTTTGAGAAATAAAAAAATATATAATTAATAACCACTTTAAGAGGTTTTAGTTATGTTTAATTTAAAGCATAGTACTGAAATAAACTACAGGGTATTAGGAGTATTAGGAGAAATGTTCTGTTGGCTAACATTTAGCGCGCAAGATTTGAAAAACTGACAAAGTTTGGATGAAACGCAATGCCCCTCACATGTCTTCCAACTACCTATGCTAGCGCAGAGTCCAATATAAACGACAATGCGCCAATAGTAGCGACATCTGGAACTACAAAGCTTCTTAAGCTTAACATTGTAGTTCAGGTGTCGCGTGCGATGGCGCTAGTGTTGCGTGAACTACCAAGATACTACATACAAGATAGCGACACCAACTGGTCCCATGTAAATTTTAGCGGCATTGTGATTGGTCAATATTGATCACGTGACCTTTAACTCGGGCGCTGATTGGCTTAGAGGCTCATTTTGAATTTCGCGGCGGCCCAATTTGGTCGAGCGTGTCCTTATCTTGTATGTAGTATCTTGGAACTACAAAAATTGCTTGAAGTTGGAAGACGTGTGAGAGACACATCGGGGACACATTGGATGAAACGGATGAAATAGGACAGTGGACTAAATGTGATTACACAATTTAATAAATACAATGGTCATACCATGACACAATATATTGAACATAACATATGACATTTGCAAGCAGATATAGATACAAAATCCATGCAAACCAATAGCCACAAATACATAAACGTACATATTTTATTCTAAAAGAGTATTATTATTAATGCTCTGGGCATTCAAATTACACAGACAGAATTAGCAATCTGTCATAGTTATGGACATTAATCTGGGTATTCCTGCAGATTGAATGACACCAAACATTCAACATACATTCTATATGTTTAGCAAAAGTAGGCCTTTGTCGCCTTAGTTAGCAAGACTAAGGTTTGAGGGCCAATGCATGATAAGGCCTAAAATGTAGTTAAACCAAGCTAGTATAATGAAGATACGCCCACTAGGGTGTTGCGGTGATGTCACGTGAATCATTTTGTCCATAAGGTTAACATTGCTTTTTACGGAACGCTTGACGTCACAGCTGCTATTGAGCCCCCCCCCCCCTCCCGTAGTAAAACAAAATAATTAAGTCAATGACAGGGGTAGTTTTTTATGTGAATTATAATAACCCCCCCTTTTTTTTCTTCCTTTATTATTACCTATATATGTAACAATATATTATTTTTATTTAACCTGTTGATGATGGAGCACGTCATATATTGCGTACAAGAGCGGCTGGGCTCTCACGCTGACATACGTAATATTACGTTCTGTAGCTTACATGCTCACATTTTCCTCCAGTCAGGCGGACCATAGTGTATGTAGAGGGCGCTGTCGTGAATAGGTTAACACAAAAATAAAATGATATTAACCTGTTTAGCTATGGTCTACCCGGACGGAGAAAATGCTAATGCGTAAGCTTCAGAACGTTATATTTCGTAGATGTTGGCGCGAAAAGCTCAGCTGTCATATGATGTGCTACGTCATCAACAGGTTAAGAAAAAAAGTCAACTTTGGAACAATTGACAAAAATAAATAAATAAATAAAAAATAGAACACAGACAACTAATTAGGGAAAGGAAGATTGATATATTAGTTGTGTATCTCTATCAGCTAATTTAACTGATATAGGGACGCCTGACAGAGAGTCAGAAAATAATATCTAGGGCATGCCAAAATTACAAGCATAAAGCATACAAAGTATAGAGCACATAATTTTGGCTTTGATTCTGGGTTACAAATAATTTTCTCTCACAAAGTGTCCTACAATGTATAAAAATGATAATCATGATAATCAATGGGAAATAGATATGAAATAATTAACAACTAGCATAATTATTTTCAATTCGGTACATATCATCTTGCATTTATTATTTATTTTGAAAATACAGTTTTTACAAAAATTTTATTAATCAATTCACTTCAAAGTTTACTCACATGCATATATGCGTAGATAAAAAATTAAAAATTAAAAAAAAAAAAAAAAAAAAAAAAAATCATGAGCACCACAGTATTATTTAAAAATTTTGACTTAACAGAACCTTTAGTTTGCGCGAAAAATTTACTTGGAAGCATCTTATCCTTGGCAAATTTTAGAAAAAAAAAAAAAAAAAAAAAAAAAAAATTTAGAACCAAAAATTTGACACGTATTTTGTACCTTACTATGATGGCACATTCTAACCTGCACCAAAAATAAGCACCATGGTGTTAATATTTATTTTTAGTACGTTCATCAGTAGAGAGTTAGAAATCAGTTGAGTTTTACATTTATAAGTTTGTTGAGAGATAAAATCAAGAGATAGAGAAACAGTTAATAAAATTAGTATCCCCCCCCCCCCCCCCCCCCATTTACTCAAAGTCTGAAACAGACAAACAACATCACAAGTTTGTTAAATTGAGAGTATTAACATTCAAATGCCTACAAGATGTGACAAAAGTTAAATGCCACTTTTTCTTCTTCACTGAAATAAAAAACGTTTATTTATACTTAACTAACAATTTTGTTAACAATAGCAAATAGTTTTGCTGGCTCTTTAAAATATCATATGACAACAATTATTAGGAGTTTGTAGCATCAAATTTGAGCAACATGGAAGAAATATAACTTATTAACATACAAAAGCAATATTAAGTTTTTAAGAGTTGTAGCTTACAAATTTAAGTTATCTAAAAAACTATTAAGTATAAATGTTGTAAACAAACCACAAAAAAAAAAAAGTCTTGTGTTGTTAAGTGATATTATAATACACTTTACTAACTTGACAACTTAGTGAAATGTATACTAAATTTTTTCTATGAAACCACAATTATTCTTAGTCTTTAACTGTGTATTGAGAGTGAGAAATAGTGTATGTTTAGCTTAAAAAAATTATATAGTACAGTAGCATGGGGGAAAAAAGTTTAAAGATGATAATCATAAACTATAACTTAAAATGCTCTAATGGTAGTTTTTAATTATGAGTTCATATTATTTGCCAATGTTCCATAAAATATTTAATTTTCATAATTAAATTACTGTAAATAATCACAAGAACTAACATTTAAAGTTGTCAATGAATGAATAGACTAAATTTTATTGGCTACCCATTTTTTTTTTAATATAATTTTATCTTTATATATCAACAAAAAATTGTAGTTACAAAATGTAAGTTAGCCATTGAAACATATCGAGGGCTACGCGGCATTTCGGTACTAGTGCAATCTCCGCGGGTGCATTTATGGCACATGTGCATGCTCCGCGCTCATCTTTATACACTTATCGAAATGCTGCGTAGCCCTCGATATTATAATAAAAGAGGGAAAAAAATTGGTTCATAATGTAAATGAACATAAAATGTTACAATTAAAAATATTTATGATGTTACAATTGGGGTAATGGGGGAGGAGGGGGGGGGGGGGTCTGTTTAAAAATAAAAACTAAAACAATTTCAAAATAGGAAAGTTGCAATAAAAATATATTGATGTATAGAATCAATTTTACTGTAATAAATTAATTT
Organism: Ecdyonurus torrentis; assembly: GCA_949318235.1. Taxonomy (NCBI): domain Eukaryota; kingdom Metazoa; phylum Arthropoda; class Insecta; order Ephemeroptera; family Heptageniidae; genus Ecdyonurus; species Ecdyonurus torrentis. Next base: position 8,631,903 of record OX439131.1, on the reverse strand, counting down.
AAAAATTAAAATGTGCAAGTTCAAAGACAATGAAGACAAAACAAATAATGATCCTTGCTACCAAATACACTACAAACACACTCAATTCCATGGAGAGAGCTTAAACATTGATAAAACAAACAAAAAATAATTATTACAAAATAGGTATAGTTTAATGCATTTGTGAGGCATTTGTGCATTAATGCATTTGTGTATAGTAGATTCAACTGATCAAAAAAAAAAAAAAAAAAAAAAAACTTTAGGGCAAATCAACCACACTGCCACATGCAACACATAGCAATGCATTTTTTAATTTTCTTTTTTTTTTTAAATTGAGATTTGTTAAGGAAAATAAACCATCGCCTTTAGGTATGATAAATTTGAAAGAAAAGCATAGGAGAAACCAGCAAGGGCCTTACCATAGTGAAGAGAGTCCCATAGTTCGGTGAAAATCTTGCTAGCACAAATATAAAAAACTAACACATTGGAAATATTTCGGCAATTAACTCCAAGAGAGATGGAGCGTGTTATGCCTTCATCAGTCCTTACAGACTCAGAGAGAAACTATAAATGATCATTTATAATAAATTACATTAAATTAAATGATCATTTAATAATAAATGATCATTATAAATGATCATAAATAAATTCATTCATAGTTTCTCTCCGAGTCTGTAAGGACTGATGAAGGCATAACACACTCCATCTCTCTTGGAGTTAATTGCCGAAATATTTCCAATGTGTTAGTTTTTTATATCTGTGCTAGCAAGATTTTCACCGAACTATGGGACTCTCTTCACTATGGTAAGGCCCTTGCTGGTTTCTCTTATCCTTTTTATTTCTTTTTTAATTGTTTACCAACGCTCAAAATCCCTCTTCAGAGGTGAGCAACCACTGCAGCAATTACACATCTATTCTTTCTCTCTCACACTGTAAAATTTAATGAAGTCAAGTTAATATATATAATAAAGTTATTTGAGACATAAACACAATTTTACAATTTTTCTTTTTGAATGCTACTAGAAAAATTAAATGTAAGATGATAAAATATTTGTTTATGTATTCAAATGAAGTAGGTGCATATGAAAAATTAACAACATTAGCCAAGTCAATTAGGGTTTCTATAAATCATATCGGTTATTTTGTACTACAGAAACATATAAAAGATGAACACGATTAAAAGTTTGTATACCCCCCCCCCCCCCAGATATATTATTATTTATTTCCAGATACTATTATAAATCTCCTGTTAAATTAAGAGATTGATGGTGGCCATGTTTGTCATTTTCACATGCATTCTACTGATTTTCTTGTCTACTGAATTAATATAAGGAAGCAGTCTGGTTTAATTTTTTTTAATAATAATAATAATGGAGGGCAACCCCAGCAAACATTACAGTGTCACCAAACATACTCAGTTGTGCAACATTTCAAACATCACAGGGCTCTAAAAGTTAAATGCTAATATTGCTACATCATAAAAATTTAGACGTATGGAGCTATTTAATTTTTTGTAACACATATTGTAAATAACACTTATGTATATATTTTTTATCCCTTATTTAAAGGGTAAATTGACAATTAGGATTACATATACATTTATATTATTTATATTAATATATAGTATTCTCTAGTAATTAACATTCCATTTATATTATTTTAACATTTTTGTTTTCAAACAATTATCATAATATAATGTATACATTATACCTATAATATAAAAAAAAATTAAGATGAATTTAAGCTTTAACAAAGTTGTACGAGCACAATTTAAATGCAATGGAAAACAGTTAATGAGCCACAAAACATAGTTTGTGTTTTTCAATATCCTTCTTATTTAACACAATAATAATCTTGAGAAAATAAGAAGGAATTATAACTGAATCAGTTCTTATGCTTTGTAAAATTTATAATGTATTATATATTTTTTTGTACCTATATTAAATATATATTATATATATATTTAAAAAAAAAATGAGACACATGCAAATAGGTATTAAAAAAGTCTAATAGTATGTATATATTAAAAATATTGGAAATGGCAAAAGAAATATATAATTATTGGAAAACTGAGAGACAGTGTATGGTAAATTAAGTTGATAAACACATGCATGCAGTTTTATTTTCTGCTAATGAATGACCACAATAAGTTTATTGTTATAGAACGTCTGTCGCTTGAGTATTTTATTATCATTATTTATTTAGCTACAGTAAATCACAAGCTTGCATTTAAGTTTCAAACAAATTGGTATTGAACAGCTCTTTGCTATTTTAAAAAAGGGTTCCAATTGAAATTTTACAGCTAAATTCTTATCAAGTAATTAACAATAAAAATTATTCACAGCGATAGACATTCTAACCCAACAAGTTTAGTGAAGTAATATCCTATTTTTTATAATTTTTACATACAACTTGTATCTACAGTATATTTTTTATGGATACAAAATAAGGAATGGTATGGTATAAAAGCAGGGGAAGACTTTACAAATATTTATTTTGTAAGCAGAAAATACCATTATCCAATTAAAATGTCCAATTTTTGTTTTTCTACGAAATTTTACATGCACACACAAAAACTAATTAATACTGCTAAAATCTAAAAACACAAAATAAGTTAAAGCATAATTTTAGAGAAGTATTTTCAAATCACAGGAAAAAAAGCCATGAGGACTATCTATATTAATTCCTATAATAATAGGAAAAAAAAAATAACAATAGACTTATTTAAAATATTCATATTTGTTCAAAATAATGTAAATTAGTTACATTAAACACTTAAAGGCGTAGAACACCTTGAACAAAAAACTTGCCTAATATCCTAACATACCCAAATATCAACATTATTTTGGCCGGAGTCATTAATTTCTAATTTATTTTCCACTTACAAAATGTCAGTTGCGGGTTTACTACGTCACAGCTCGCCTGGTCCACGCGCGCGGAAACAGGCGAGCTGTGACGTAGTAAACCCGCAACTGACACTTTGTAAATGGAAAATAAATTAGAAATCAATGACTCCGACCAAAATAATGTTGATATTTGGGTATGTTAGGATATTAGGCAACTTTTTTGTTCAAGGTGTTCTACGTCTTTAATATTTATATTATATATTATTTAACTGCTTTATAAAAGTTTTTATGTTTTCAAAATTTAGCTTTGTATAACTTCAGAAACTTAATTATAACAATTTGGCATTAATAAAAATTATTATTTTCTTATACACACATAATGAAATTAAGCTATGTTGTATATATATTTTTAGGTTGCTATTGATGTATGTACATTAAAATAAATAGGACAATAAGAATTTATTGTACAATAGGCCGTATGTGACTATGAGCGTTAAAATTTGAGCCTGAAGCTAAGGGCTTGTTGGAGAAGCATCAGTCGAGTCAGGAAGTAGTGATGCTCGTGATGTAAGAAGCAGGTAGTTGTCATCACCAATTGGTGCATGTCTGCAACAGAGAATCAATAGCCCAAGATGTTTTACAGTCATTTTGAGGCATAACAACCTTTAAATGGTAGTAAATGTCAGTAGGTACACTAAAACTTTTAACGTTGAATATTGATTTGACATTGTCAAATACAAACCCATGAAGATAAAGTGAAAACTAGGCAGTATTTTGGGCCCAATTATAATAATAAAAAGGTAAGCGGAGAAAGAGACCAATTTTAAAATGATCAATTATTCACTGTACAGTACATACTTGAATTTATGGGAATACACACACACACACACACTCTCTGCACTCACATTGTAAATTATAACAAGTAGCATTAAAAATCCTGGATAGAAATTATTAATTTATAAGAAAAGGATGGAGGAAACCAGCAAGGACCTTACCAAAGTGACGACAGTCCTATAGCTTGTAAAAAATCTTAGTAGGAGAGATAATAAAGCACACAAATTTGATAGTTTTTGGCTCTTAACTCTCAAGAAAAATGGAGAATGCGATAGTGATTTTCTCAAGTCTTACATACTAGGAAAGAAACTATGAATCTTTCAAAGTTTATTCTTATTTCCTCTTTGAGTTTGTAAGGACCGACAAAGGCACACAAAGGAGTTATATGTTACAAGTGTATTCAACCCACACCATTTTATTGTATATTTTGTACTTATGATGAGTACTAACAGTGAGTTTAATTTACGAAAGAAAAAAGGTTACAAAAATTTATTTCAGGTACTTGCTGATTTCCTCTATCCTTTTCTTTAAAAAATAATCAACCTAACCATGATGATTTACTGCATATTTACTGATAATAATGATAAGAAAAAAATGCCTAAGCAGGATTATTATTATCAAGACTAAGTTTAGGACTCACTTTGTACCCAGCTGAGTACGTGATGCAGCAGAATTAACATGGATACGATGTCGCTGTGCCAGCACAAGCGTTGTGTCCTTTAGAGCACGTAGAGTACGGAAACATGAGGGTACATCATCAATCAGAGGAGGCAGAGAACTGAGAGTACTGCCTTCCAAGGATTCTTCTTCTCCTGCATAAACTGCTTGGTATTCGCAAGCAGCTGAAAACATGATAATGTCGTAAGTATCTTAGATAGCATTAGGTGACTTAAAATTAAATATTGTTACTCTATAGATATAGAAATGAGTTAAAATTATAGTGAAATAAGATATATGAAAATGAAAGAGTAAAATTATGAAAGCATATCAGAAAAAAAGAAAATGCTATCATCTTTTTATCCTATCATTTTAAATTTTCCAAAATAATAATAATATTATGAATGTTAAATACTGAACACCAAAAAGAATTGCCACAAAGCAAGCAAATTATACACAGAATTGCAAATAAATAAATAAATATAAACTGAAATAATAAATTTAATATTAGTTAAGGAAAAATTGACTATGTGATACGTGATTCATAATAAATAATAGTAAGTAATGTAAGATGTGTTAGCTCCACCACAGCTCTTCCTCGTAAGTACAATTTCAGAACTCACTTGTAGTATCCTCCTCAACCACAACCATAAGTATACCAGTAAATTTTACTGCTGCAAATATCCAATCATTCACCATTACAATTAATATCTGTACAAGTACATAAAACTTGAAATTCAAAATATTTTAAAATAGACAAGTAAAACAAATACTACTTCTAGTTTTTAAAATGCCATAGCAAATAATAATTAAAGAAAATTAATAAAATTAAGAAATGAAATGTTAATAAAAAAAGAGCATATTTTGAAGCGAGGACGAGCTGAAACTGTAGTTACATGGTGACTGAGGTGGGCTGGGGCTGCCAGGCTGGCACCCACCCTGCAGTGATTCAATCTTGTGTAAATGTGCAGCAAACAGAGAGTGAATTCTCTCAAGTTCTCGGTCAGGGTCCAAACTTAGCTGTAGTCCAGCACCTTGTAACCCGCTCGTCACATCTCTGCACCCTTCAGCATCCTCTCTCATTGCTCGACAACTGTAATACACAAAACATAATCAAGATAAATACCCAAACTTTGTTCACTCTCTCTAATTCATCCTTAAAGGCATAGAAAACATGAAACAAAATTTTATTTTTAATCATTAAACATAAAATGGGATCTACAAAACTGATGATAATTTTACCAGAATGTAAATGTGGCTTCACAAGAGACCGTGAAAACAACTGTCAAGTATGCAATTTGCGTGAATATTTCTGTTTATGACGTCAGAAACAGGCAAAAAAACTAGTATGCAAATGTTGTGCGGGTTGCATAAATCGAAAATTTCTGATCACTGCTTTGGCGTCAGTTGGGTTTTGAGACCAATTAATGTTATTTATGTAAGTCCCATCAAGTGTTTTGTGATGTAAATGCTAATACTTTCATGTATTCTATGCCTTTAAAAACATCACAATGTCACAATAACATATTTTTTTAAACACAATTACATAACAAGGAGGAAAAGAAATATTAATGCATTGTCAATAGTCTGTAAAATCACGTTTCTTTAAGAGAGCAATGTGTCTCTCAAAATATACAAAATCCAGACTAGTTTACAAACTTTCAGGAGAGGAGTTACATGTAATCAAGCTAAAATAAAAATTTAATTTGCCAGCAACTGAAAATTTTATTAAGTTTGCCCAAATCAGAGAAAGTAAAACGGACAATATCAATCTATCATTTTATAATACGCCAGCTTTTAAAAATGATACATGGAAAAATTCAAATCAGAGAAGCCGTAAACTTATCACCCGCTTTACGGCACACGGATTTCATCACAAAATTGTAACACTAAGGAATATCATATCTGTACTAATAATTGTATCTGTTCCTCATGTGGGATGTCATGTGATCAGTATCATCTCCCCACATGTACTACATGTACTAAGAGGCATTTAAGGATGGGCTATTATATCAGAATGTATAATGCTGTTTTTATTTTAATATTATTATATGTAATGTTTATGAGTATGTCTACTGGTCTATCAATTGAATGTCTAGATGTATGTTGTACACACATTGTGTTTAATAAAAAAATTATATATATAGGCCTATATATATATATATATATATATATATATATATATATATATATATATATATATATATATATATATATATATGTATATATATATATATATATATATATATATATATATATATATATATATATATATATATATATATATAGGCCTATATATATATATAAATGCCAATCTTACCATAACCAATGTCCATTCAAGTAAGCAGCTGGGTGATAATGTCGCAACCTATGTTGGTTTGTCTGACAAATTTTTGTTAGAAGATCCACCCATGCTTTTTCTTCCACACAATTGTTCGCCTGTAATACAAATACAATGATTATTATATTGTTGAAAATTTTAAAAGAATAGAGCTTTAAATATTATCCTTTTACTTCAATATTTCTACATTGCCAGTGTCAGTTAAAGAATGAGACCGGATCATTGTTTTAAAGCACTAGCCAATCCTTTACCATAAGGTTCCTGTAATAACAGGCTTCATTCTTTTACCAGAGAGGGTATATCACGGCCAAGGATTTTAACAGCTACTAACACAGCATACAATAAATTCAAGTAGTATTTCAATTTATTTATGACAAATCACAGTGATTTTATGACTTTGAAACTAAGTAGTTGCAAATTAGTTCTATGCCACACAACAGGATAATCCCCACAATGTATGATTTAACAGTAATAAATTAGATGAGGTGGATTCATGAACTGTCCCCCAAAACTTCCGACTTGGTATGGACCACGGCCAGGACTGGCTGAGACATGAATAGACGTGTCAAGCCTAATTACCTCTCCTACCAATTTACCTGTGATACACTGGCATAAGCACGGGCATTAACATGTGGAGAACACAAGAGTGCATTCAGTGTAAAGACCCTTAACAAAGAAGAGACATCCCCTGATTTTAGGCTACCTGGATGTACACGGCCGCACGACAAGGCTGCATACACTCGATAAACTGCAGGCGGCGATCGACAACCAATCAGCGCTTCACTTTTTGGGGTAAAATTCAGCGGCCAATCAGAGCGCATTGATGTTCCCGCTATGATTTAAACATCTCTAGCTTCAAGGACGAAAGTGAAAGACAACGAAATTAATATATTTACTCAACTCAGAATATTATTTTAGTTGTTGTAGGACGAAAGACATAAAAATAATTATCGATTTTTACTGTTTCATTTTGTCACGGCAATAAATTAAATACGACGGCTGTACCAACTGCCGTCATATTTCCCGCATATCTGTTCTGTCTGCCGAGTTGTTAGTGATCTTTTCATCTGAAGGAGACTGTTGAATTATAATTATTGAAATTTTAGTTTGAAAGAGAGGAAAACAAATAATAAAAATATGAACAGGACGGAGAGAGAGAGAGAGAGAGAGAGAGAGAGAGAGAGAGAGAGAGAGAGTCTGGGCGGCCGTGGGCGGCGGCGCTTGGTTCTTTCCCTGCTTGCTAAAATTATATACAGATGTTTCATACATCCATCTCAAGCCACCGTGATAGCTCACTTGTCTACGCCTAGATGACATGTTCGAAAGGTTATGGGTTCGAATCCGTCTGACTTTTTCCTGTCTCTAATTCTTTTTTTTCTTTTTTTTTTATTATTATTTTTTTGTTTGTTATCATTTATCATTAATTATTATATTATTACACAATAATAATTCAGTTATTTAATTTTACAAAGAGTAAAAAAAATTTAAATGCAAAATTATTTTCCTTTTTTTTTTATTATTCTTTATAATAATAAATAACTGAATAATTATTGTGTTATATAATTATTAATAAAAAAAAATAATAATAAAAAAAAAAGAATTAGAGACAGGAAAAAGTCAGACGGATTCGAACCCTTAACCTTTTGAACATGTCATCAAGGCGAAGACAAGGGAGCTATCACGGTGGCTTGAGATGGATGTATGAAACATCTGTATATAATTTTAGCAAGCAGGGAAAGAACCAAGCGCCGCCGCCCACGGCCGCCCAGACTCTCTCTCTCTCTCTCTCCGTCCTGTTCATATTTTTAGTATTTGTTTTCCTCTCTTTCAAACTAAAATTTCAATAATTATAATTCAACAGTCTCCTTCAGATGAAAAGATCACTAACAACTCGGCAGACAGAACAGATATGCGGGAAATATGACGGCAGTTGGTACAGCCGTCGTATTTAATTTATTGCCGTGACAAAATGAAACAGTAAAAATCGATAATTATTTTTATGTCTTTCGTCCTACAACAACTAAAATAATATTCTGAGTTGAGTAAATATATTAATTTCGTTGTCTTTCACTTTCGTCCTTGAAGCTAGAGATGTTTAAATCATAGCGGGAACATCAATGCGCTCTGATTGGCCGCTGAATTTTACCCCAAAAAGTGAAGCGCTGATTGGTTGTCGATCGCCGCCTGCAGTTTATCGAGTGTATGCAGCCTTGTCGTGCGGCCGTGTACATCCAGGTAGCCTAAAATCAGGGGATGTCTCTTCTTTGTTAAGGGTCTTTAATTCAGTGCACACCACAACCTCTGAATATGCCTCATATATCCCACTGAGAAATGAACTCGTGATCTCTGCCTATCAAACCAGCACTCATATCACTGCACCACAGGCCCAGATTAACATGCTAAAATAAGACGCTCAAAAATTGAAGTGTAGTTTCTCTCATAGGCTAATATATAACATCTCATAATATAACAAACCTGCACATATAGTGCCCTGCCTGTGGGTTGTATGATTTGAAACATGTTTTTCATCCTAAATGAGTCCTCCTGGAGTCTCTCCACAGCCAAGATGTCTTGCAGTGGAATACAGCACAGTGGGGCTTCACCTGACAATAATTATAATAAAATTGCATAAACATAAAGTAAGAAAGCAAGCAATAAATCTTTAATTACCTTTTGCCTTGGAATAACTGAGATCTTGAGTTGTCAGACGAAAGAAACGTTTCTTAAAATTTTTACGTCCAAACCTCTTGCGTCCTTGTGCTCTTTTAGTTAGTAATCTAGAAAACAATTAACGTTTGGTTTACTTTTGCTGGTTTGAGAAAGACATCTAAAATACATGCTAGGCATTAAACAGAAGAAATAACAAGGAGAAAAAAAGGTAGCACCATGTTTCTGATGACGTCTGATAACACTTTATATTGCCCAATTATGATTATGCACGCCCAATTTGTCACTACGTCACAAGTCAAAATCAGAAATGCTTGAAAATGTTCAAAGAAAATTTGTCCTCAAGTAAAAAGCTTAGCTACAATATAAATATAAAATACAGTAAATATATGTATATACATGTAAATATATGTATGAATTGACTTGTTCTACTCTGTAAAGACATGGAACACAATAAAATCTTTAATCTTTAACCTTACCCTTCCTTGAGCATGACTGGCTCTACAAGAGTCTGTGTGTCTGGGCTGGACGTAGCAGAAATGATCTCCAGGAACTGAAAATAAACACAGGTGTAATCAATATTCAGTGATGGACAGAATTTTTATGTTTTAAAATATTTTTTTGGCATGTAACATGAGTAACATTGATCATTCACTCCATTTCGATTTGATTTAACACAAAGATCTTATGAATACAACACTCACTTGTCTTGCTGCCTGGATGTGCTCCTCAGTATAGCAGGCCCTGTGCACAGCCGCCATGTATTCCTCCTTGCAGCCTGCACTCTGCTGCCTACAACTCACAAGGTTACCCAAGCTTTGCACTGTCTTGGATATTAAAGTGAGTGTGCGCCGTGTCTGTGGGTCCTGCCAAGTATCAATAAGTTGTTTAAAACTCAAATCACCATTAAATAAATGGCAATGAAAACTTACTATTGCCTCTGTGGTGAGATCAAACAAACGAGGACCAAGAATTGCTGGTGCAAAAAATCTTAGGAATATGAAGCCAGATATTACAGAGTAACGAACTTCACGGTTGTCTAAAATAAAACAAATATATATTTTAAGAAAATCAACTTAAAATGTTACGTCACAACTTAATAGAAACAAAACTGTGCAAATTTCTCTCACCAGGAAAACATGAGCAAGCAATTTGTTTAAGCTCATGAAATGCTTCACACATGAGCACTGGGCATTGCAATGCAGAACTAGTGATCGCAGAGAAAATCTTGTCAACATATTCCTGCAAACATAAACATGTGAGTTAGTGCTTGTAGCAATAATTTCCTTGTGTTTTCATTTCTACCTTGAGGTTAATTAAGTTTGAAGTGACGTCCTCTGGTTTCTCCAACCTTGTGGGGTCCACCTCACATGGCTTCTTTTCCCTCAGCACGTCGTCTAGGAATGGACGCAATGTGCCTCGCAGATAATGAGGGCCGGACACTCGCATTAATTCATCTACTAACTTGGATGCTAAGGAATTGCCTCGGAAGATTGTGTTGGCATCTCTGTCATTGAGAAAAAATGAATGAATGAATGAATGAATGAATGAATGAATGAATGAATGAATGAATGAATGAATGAAAATGCCATAAGGTATGAAGAAAAACAAGCATGCCTAAAAAGAAACAATAGGCCTAATAATAATAAATAAAAAAATTGATATACTAACTAGCTATTTGAATGATAAATTTATTTTGTGAATGTCAAGAGTCATATATATATATATATATATATATATATATATGTGTGTGTGTGTGTGTGTCGATCTTGTTCCGAAATAAAGGCCTATCTCGTATTTTGTCAGGGGAAGCAAAAGGCCTATCTCGTTTTTTGTCAGTGGAAGCAAAAGGCCTATCTCGTTTCCGAACGTTATGTAGATGGCGCTCGAGATAGACCTTTTGCTTCCACTGACAAAATACGAGATAGGCCTTTTTTTTCGCAACAAAATCGATATATATATATATATATATATATATATATATATATATATATATATATATATATATATCGAGGGTGCTCCGCTATAATGTCCTAAGTCCACTTGACCTTGATAAATAAAAATTCCTCCGATTGACCCCAAATTTTGGATTTTTCCATTTCAGATAATTTGCAGCAAACAAATATTTTTCAAGGTCAAATGGACTTAAGACATTATAGCGGAGCACCCTCGATATATATGTATATAATATATTTACATAAATGTTGAAATTCGGGTGTTAAAATTTGTAGAAGACGATTGAACTCCACTGCAAATTTGGGGGGGGGGGGGGTAACCCTAATTTTTAATTCATTAATTAATAACTGAAATCTAATTAATAAAGGTAAATATTGAATTCAATAGAATTTGCTAGTTATACTATTTCTAAAAGTGTGCTCAAATACTGTCCCAAAAATCATTAGTCTTCCTCATTTTGAAAACACTTTAACACAAGCACTTTTAAAGCAATAAATTAAATAACTTACGTAATTCTTGAGATTTCGTGTTGTGCTAGTGCTCGTATCAGAGGCACTAGTTGACCATGATGCATGAAAAATCGGACGAGAGGTTGAGCAGCTTCATGCTTGGCAGCACCAACTAGTTCACCCAGCAAGAACGCAGCACTGCTGGAAACAGGCTACACAAATTTGTGTGAGAAACATAACATTTGAATATTGATTTCAACAGACTACATACCTGAATAGTGGGACTACTGAGCATTAGTTCACGAAGGTCGGAGTATGCTGAGGAAGGAAGGACGTGGTCAGCAGTATAGTGAATACGAAGTCGTAGAGAGCCAAGATCCTGAGTAGGACTGGTGGCAGATTGAGTTCTATTGCCACTGGATTCACGAGGTTGTAGCATATACCTGAATAGCAATTAGTCATTAAGTTAGTAATTTAATGCAGGAAATTTATACAAAAGTGGAAATATTTGGTTATTATTTTACAGTAAGCTCTTTGGAAGCGGATGACACATTATATCGTCGTTGCCATGGTCAAATATCCATACAGGATCATCTTGATAGAAGCAACACACATTATGAAATCGCTTGTTTAGGGTTGACTCGTAATCAGAAAATTTTGAAATTAGTGTGGTTAGAAAGACAATATTATCTATAATAACATTGTCTGCAGGCGAATTTTTAAATTCAAAATTATAGGTACAGTAATTAAAAATGTATAAAATTGACGCGTTTTTCCACTTATTCTGTTAAAGGCGTAGAACACCTTGAACCAAAAACTTGCCTAATATCCTAATATACCCAAATAACATTATTTTGGCCGGAGTCATTGATTTCTAGTTTATTATCCATTTACAAAATGTCAGTTGCGGGTTTACTACGTCACAGCTCGCCTGGTCCACGCGCGCGGAAACAGGCGAGCTGTGACTTACATTTTGTAAATGGAAAATAAATTAGAAATCAATGACTCCGGCCAAAATAATGTTGATATTTGGGTATATTAGGATATTAGGCAAGTTTTTTGTTCAAGGTGTTCTACGTCTTTAACGTTTGAGTAAAATCAAAATATGCTTTTTTTAAAACTGTCATATCTTCCCTAATTTTATAGATATGGCAAAACTTGAAATACCAAAAAATGTTGCATACTTTTCTCCGTATTAATATGAAATTAAAAAAAAAATTTGGTACATGGAGAAAAAAAGTTGCGATGCCAAACTGTAACTGTAACTAAACTGTAACGCACGCCTAAACGATTAGTTTCATCACTATGAAATTTTCGTGAATAATTTAACACAATACGTTTTATTTGTCGCTATATTTTTTTTTACAAACCTAATATTATTTCAAAAGTTATGATTTTTTTAAGTTTGAGTAAAAAAATGTATGAATTATAAAGTCTCCGTGAAAAAAAGTTTCCAAGAGCATGACGTCATAAGTCATAATGGTGCTCGCGGTACTTCCCCTCCTTTCCTTCTTTTAGTCGCTTCTACTCGTGGCTTGCCGAGCTATGCTCAAGGTCTCTTTTACATATCGGTCTCACCTCTGTGTGTGCATCATCGTTCCTTCGCCTGGTTATTATTATGATAATGTATTGATGATAATAATATTTTGAGAAATCTATCATAATATAACATTTTCCAATGTGCAAATCAAGGGCATTTTGACAATAATATTAAAAATTTAACTTTATTTCTTGTATATATAATTATAATTATTAAATAAATATAATATAATTTTATAATCGGTAAACAAATAATACTAATAATTTATTGTTATAACAGATTAAGATGTTTCGGTAAAAAAAAAAATAATAATAAAAAAAAAATAAAAAAACTGGATTTGCTACCCATAATGAAATGGAACAAAAATATCTACATGGCATTACCATTTGCTTGTTAATTAGCAAAAGAAAACATTTAAATTTATAGATTTAGTTTTCAAAGCAAAACAAACAACAAATCAAACTTTTATTAATACGTTATTTTCTTGGTTTGCTTAGAAAAAAGGAATGAAAATAAAAATAATGATTATAATTTTTACTATCAAAATTATCCAATAGTTTTTTTTTTTTTTTTTTTTTCATTTTTTTTTTTCTTATGCAAGTTTATTATTATTATTATTTGCAACAAATGAAAGACAAAAAAATGAATGAATGTATATAATATAATGAAAACAGAAAAAAAATGATACATAGTTTATCAAAGCAGTTTAAAAAAAAAAACATTTTTTATTTCCATTCCTTTTTTGTAAGCAAAAACACGAAATTAAGATATTAATAAAAGTTTGATTTGTTGTTTGTTTTGCTTTTAAAACTAAATAAAGTTAAAAGTTTTCTTTTACTAATTAAAAAGCAAATGGTAATACTATATGTAGATATACTTTTTTTTCCATTTCTTTATTGGGTAGCAAATCCATGTTTTGTTTTTTCCCCTAATACGTATCTTCATTTATTATTAAAATAAATTATTAATATTATTTGTTAACCAATTATGAAATTATATTACAGAAAGAAGTAATTTCGCCGGTCCCGCCGAAATTTACATAAAACCCGTTATAACGAAATTTTGTTACAGTAAAGTCAAAAAATTATAAATTTTCAGCCAAAAAATAGGCAATAAATCTAAACAAAACAAGCAGATAAATTGCACTTTTTCTTACGACAAGTCTTCCTTAAACGCGTACGAGAAAAAAAAATAAAAAAACGCAAATAAATTTGAGTAAGTAAATACCAGCTCGATTGATTATCTCAAATTACGTGTGATGCATTGCTGCAAAATTACTCAAAATTTGTCCAAAAAAGAAAAGAAAAAGCAACTGTACAAATTTAAATTTTTTTTTTCCTTTTTTAAAACAATTGTTTAAAGTAATATATTATTTTATCTATGATATATCAATAAATTTTATTGATTTTTTTTTTTCGCACTTGAATACGAGATTGCTGTCCACGTAAATAAATAAATTTAGCAAAAAATCATTTTAATTTAAAAAAAAAAAATGTGCGGCGACTCCACATGTTACTAGACTCTGGCCAAAAGCTGTATCCGCGGAGCTAAACCAATCAGGGAGCGTGTTATAAACCTACCAGCCAATCACAGTTGACTTTACATAGTTAATTACACTATAGGGTGTATGCGGATGACGTCATATTTATTGCGCTTGGAGGCCATACTGGAGTAGTGAATAACATTGCTCAGCATAGGACAAACTTCATTTAAGCCAATTTTCTTTAGAAAATCGGTAAATTTTTGTTATTGCTATTTTTCTCACACACTTGAGATACTAATTCAACATATTTACAGCATCAATGCTCTTAAAAATTTTGCATAGTGTTTTTAATCTGGCAAAACAATTTTTTTTCCTATGCCACCCATGTTATTGAGTTATCCAACATGGCGTCGACTTTAACATGAATGCATAGACCCTCTATCCGCTCGCTCTAGTATTGGGAGAAGTGTATAGGGTCTATGCATTCATGTTAAAGTCAACGCCATGTTGGATAACTCAATAACATGGGTAGCATAGGACAAAAAATTATTTTGCCAGTTTAAAAACACTGTGCAATATTTTTGGGAGCATTGATGCTGTAAATATGATGAATTAGTATCTTAAATATGTGAGAAAAATAACAATTAGCAAAAAATTAGCCAATTTCCCAAAGAAAATGGGCTTAAATGAAGTTTGTCCTATGCTAAGCAATGTTATGCACTACTCCAGTATGGCCTCCAAGCGCAATAAATATGACGTAATCCGCATACACCCTATAGTAATTCTAACTTTTTCTTTTCATATTTCACGCAAAATTTACGTCACAATCACATTTTAAAGTACATATTAATTTGATTGCGTGTTGTAAAAAAAAAAAAAAAAAAAATAGTGAAAAAAAAAAAAAAAAAAAAAAAAAATAGTGAAAAGTGTAGCTGACATATTTATTTTATTTTTTAGGAGTCGCATCTTTGAACCCTTGCAAACATTAATGGTTCACGTTTATTTCTTTATTGCAAAATATGGCATACTTTACAGGTGCGCAGTATTTTTCTTCCCTCTGTGAGGTAATTTTCTAGGACTGTATTTATTAATACAATTTTTTTTATTATTATAAGACGTCTTGCTTTCAAACCGCTTATAAAATACTTATTTTATTATGCTCTAGAGGAGTCAATAACAATTTTTTGACGTAGTTTAGCGTCTTTTATAAATTAGACATGTAATTACGGCACTTTTCAATATAATTTCGTTATAACGAAGTGATGATTTTTGAGGTCCCTTGCATTTTGTAATAACGAGGTTTTACTGTATTTATTTATTACATTCATATGTCGCAAATAATAATAATAATAAACTTGCGTGAGAAAAAAAATACATATATTGGATAATTTTCTTAGTTAGCCAGTAAAAATTATAATCATTATTTTTAATTTCATTACTTTTTTCAAAGCATAAACCAAGAAAATAACGTAACCATTTGCTTTTTAATTAGTAAAAGAAAACTTTTAACTTTATTTAGTTTTAAAAGCAAAACAAACAACAAATCAAACTTTTATTAATATCTTATTTTCGTGTTTTTGCTTACAAAAAAGGAATGGAAATAAAAAATGTTTTTTTTAAACTGCTTTGATAAACTATGTATCATTTTTTCTGTTTTCATTATATTATATACATTCATTCATTTTTTTGTCTTTCATTTGTTGCAAATAATAATAATAATAAACTTGCGTAAGAAAAAAAATGAAAAAAAAAAAAAAAAAAAAAAAAAAAAAAAAACTATTGGATAATTTTGTTAGTAAAAATTATAATCATTATTTTTATTTTCATTACTTTTTTCTAAGCAAACCAAGAAAATAACGTATTAATGAAAGTTTGATTTGTTGTTTGTTTTGCTTTGAAAACTAAATCTATAAATTTAAACGTTTTCTTTTGCTAATTAACAAGCAAATGGTAATGCCATGTAGATATTTTTGTTCCATTTCATTATGGGTAGCAAATCCATTTTTTTTATTTTTTATTATTATTATTATTTTTTTACCAAAACATCTTAATCTGTTATAACAATAAATTATTAGTATTATTTGTTTACCGATTATAAAATTATATTATATTTATTTAATAATTATAATTATATATACAAGAAATAAAGTTAAATTTTTAATATTATTGTCAAAATGCCCTTGATTTGCACATTGGAAAATGTTATATTATGATAGATTTCTCAAAATATTATTATCATCAATACATTATCATAATAATAACCAGGCGAAGGAACGATGATGCACACACAGAGGTGAGACCGATATGTAAAAGAGACCTTGAGCATAGCTCGGCAAGCCACGAGTAGAAGCGACTAAAAGAAGGAAAGGAGGGGAAGTACCGCGAGCACCATTATGACTTATGACGTCATGCTCTTGGAAACTTTTTTTTACAGAGACTTTATAATTCATACATTTTTTTACTCAAACTTAAAAAAATAATAACTTTTGTAATAATATTAGGTTTGTAAAAAAAAATATAGCGACAAATAAAACGTATTGTGTTAAATTATTCACGAAAATTTCATAGTGATGAAACTAATCGTTTAGGCGTGCGTTACAGTTTAGTTACAGTTTGGCATCGTAACTTTTTTTCTCCGTGTACCAACTTTTTTTTTTTTAATTTCATATTAATACGGAGAAAAGTATGCAACATTTTTTGGTATTTCAAGTTTTGCCATATCTATAAAATTAGGGGAGATATGACAGTTTTAAAAAAAGCATATTTTGATTTTACTCAAACGTTAACAGAATAAGTGGAAAAACGCGTCGATTTTATACATTTTTAATTACTGTACCTATAATTTTGAATTTAAAAATTCGCCTGCAGACAATGTTATTATAGATAATATTGTCTTTCTAACCACACTAATTTCAAAATTTTCTGATTACGAGTCAACCCTAAACAAGCAATTTCATAATGTGTGTTGCTTCTATCAAGATGATCCTGTATGGATATTTGACCATGGCAACGACGATATGACTGTGAACAATGTTTTATAAAGTATATTTTTATGTGGTGAGAAAAAATTGAAGAGAATAAAATAATAACTCAATTAAATTTAGTTAAAAGTTATCAAGTTATGTCTTAAAAAAAATAACAATAATAATAAAAAAAAAGTTGACCATGCAATACTTGATAAATATCTATAGTAATATGTACACACCTTATCTTATATGAAATAACTAACTAGTTATATTGTATTGAAATTGTATTCTAGTCAGTAAAATAAAGTTTATACATAGTTGCCATTACCAAGCTTTGTGTTCTGTGGCAGCTGAGAGCAGACCCAACAGAGGTAGTCTCACTTCCCCTAGAAATGCAGCTTCAGTGGTACCAGCTGTGTCATGCCACAAAGCCACACACAGTTCTGTAGCCTCAGGTGCGCAGTCTCTTAGACGATACAGCTGAGAAGTTGATGATGTGGCTTTGGACCTAACTGATCCTCGACCTTCTTCACGATCATAATCAGGCAACTAAATGAAGATAAACATTAATAAACTTTAATCAGTAGAAGAACTTAATCTCGTACCTCAAATGTAAACAGTTCATCGTAAACAGGGCTGGTTGTCTTCTTCTTGATTCTAGACTTCCTTGACTCTCTACGATTATTGGAGAAGTGGAGAGTAACAGTTGCATACGGGTCACATGCTCCGTTCTTTACACTTAGTTCTGCACACTCCATCAACCTGACCAAACATTAACAAACATGATTATGTACTTCACACTGATAATCAACAGTATTTAAAATTTTGCCAACCATCGTGTTTGATATCTTTGGAGTAGACTTTAAGTTAATGTACACAAGTTTAGAAACATCTGAACACTTTTTTTACTCTTTAAAGAATAACAATGATCAATTGACATTTACAAGGGTCGGCAGTACATTTTTCCTCAATATATACACAATCAGGGGCGTATCCAGGATTTTGCGACGGGAGGGGTCCAGCCTATATTGAGCATAGGAAAGGGGGGGAAACCAAGACCCCCAACCCCCCCCCCCCTGGATACGCCCCTGTACACAATATTAAATATATAATCATGTAAACATAGTTAAGCAGTAAATTAAGTAATCTTACTTAACACAAAGTCTGTGTCTTGTCTCTCCATTAGGACTATTGGTAAGCACACGGTCCACCCGAAGTTCAATGTGACATTTGCCCTGCAACATTTAATACAGCCATGATGAAACACATAAAGGATGTGTTGCAATAAAAATACCACAATCATGCTCTTACTTGAACCTCTGAGTCTGCATCTACTGGACGTAGCGGAAACCAGTGATCTTTTCCATGTACTTGCAGCAACTGCTGGCGACGCAGAGCTGCCTTGCCAATCACTCGAGACGTACCTGGACCAACTCCATCCCTCACATACACAGCTAGCCAGCGAAAACGACGAGGGACTTCAAAATCAAATTCTTCACCATAAAAGGGACTAAAAAGAAAACAAAAAATAATAATGATAATATAACATTAGTACCGTATATACATATATGATGCTTGATAGCAAATTTTGCTCTTACTTTAATGTGCGTTCAACAATGGAAGTTCTATAGATTTCTTCTTGGTCTAATGACAATGTGCAGAAAACATCTCTACCTCCACCCACTGATCCATGAGACCTCGGTGGAAGATTCTTTGCTTCCCCTAAAATCAATAATTAATCCACTGAAGTTTCTTTAGCTTTTTGATACATAGCATTAACATTTATGTACATCCAATAGCAAAGTACAATATCAATCAATGATTGAAATTGTACATACATTGGTTCATGACAGGGAATGGTACCTTATGTGGTATGCTACTGTGTTACCATACCTATATGAACCCATAGAACCATTTAAGGTTTCATGACTAGGCAATTCATTTCAACTGTTCTGAAATAATGAGTAAATCTGCAGTGATACTTAATATTGTAATAAATGTTTAATACTTATGTTAAATTCATTTTAGGTTGGACTTATTGTGCAATGATGATCAGAATTTAGCAAAAATATATATTTTTTTACTATAATTAAAGAGGCTTAATAAATTTAAATTTACAGTTGCGATTTGCGATCACGATGATGGGGTCATTAAGATTTGATAATGCATTATGATGCACTTCCATACCAACAGGAAGGGTGGGGACTAGTCATCACGATTTTATGAATGGGCTTTGTTTGTATAGGCTTGCTGTTCATGCATCAAGCTTAGATTTAGAAGTCGTTTATTTACATTTTTTTGTAAAATACACAATCTACTTAATTTAATATTATTGTTTGGTTTCCATTAATGTTTACAGATAAGTTTCTAGGTTGACATTTGACAGAAATCTAGACGCTTTGCCGTTCTAAAAAAACGTGAATGGCATTGACATTGGCTGATACGAGCCACCTGTTGTACCACATGGCTATTTTTAAGGTTAATTTCAAGCCTTATTTAACATTTATAATACTACGATAATCCTTAATATGTTATTTTTCATTTACATGAAGAATCAATCGCGTTAATTTATATTAACATACCAATTTTAATTTTCAATCGTTCTTCGACGCGAACCAATTCTTCTTCGTCTGCCATGTTGAATGAATGAAAGTTGTGCTTTTTTTCATGAGGCACTAATGTAATTCTTATAAGATGTTAAGTAGCGCCATCAAGTGCCATAATATAGCTTGCTTGCGGCTAAATTTATAACTATAAGTTCCACAGAAACCAAAAGCTAGCTATAACCAGAAGCTTTTATTCGTTCATTGGCTATGAACATGGCCACCGAGCGCACAGAAAAAAAAAAAAAAAAAAAAAAAAACAGAAAAAAAAAACAAAAAAAAAAAAACAGACAGACAGACAGAAGACAGAGACAGGACAGGGACAGACTGGACCTGGACTGGAAAGAGAGAGGCAGTCGGCACTCGGCAGATCAGAGGATCAGAGATCTGTTTTGTGATTGTCTGTGATCTCTGGTTCTGTTTATCAGAAAGAAAGAACCTCTGGACGTGGAAAAAACAGCAAAAGACGGAAAAAAAGAAAGTGCTGCTTCAAAAATAACGTACGTGAGACGTTTGGAAATACATAAAATTTTATTTATATTTTTTAAACGTTAAATAAAATGAAAGAAGACGATCTTCTCACGGCCAAAATGATTGAATCTGGTGAAATGGAACGGTATGTTAAGATACATACATTTTTTAAGATTAAAGATGATAACCATAACCTCCATTTCTGATATAAAATATGTACATGCATATGATGTATGCATACATACCAGTATGTATGTATGTACATATATTACGGTAGTATGTATTATACATACATAATGTGACATAAACTGTTTGCACAAGTTTGTACAAGTATGCATGTAAACAGATATTTAAATGTGTGTTTTATACAGATTATTTTTGTTCTAATACATACCATGTCTTAATTTTCAGTTGGAAGGACCTGCTACGCTCTCGTCTAGTTGAATGTGGATGGCGTGACCAGGTAAAACTCTTGTGTCGTGAGTCACTGAAGCAAGGCAATGTGGACAACACCTCGGTGGAACAGCTTGTTGCAGACGTTACTCCTAAAGCAAGAAGTATGCATTTTTTTTATGTTTGACCTGCAAAAATAGCATAATATTACGTATAATCACTATAATCTCTATACCTATATCTCCAAGACATTTAAATCAAAGTATTATTATTATTGCTTAAATTGTTACAACAATAGACACTCACATAATCAGCATTTGTCATTGGCAAGGTTCATCTGGTCGATCACTGGCAACTAGGGTCATTAAAAGTTTTATGATAATATTGGCCTGGTATAGGGCATCACGTTGAATTGAGAGTCTTAATTTTTTAATTTCTCGCTATAGAATAGAAGACTTGCAAAAGTAGGTTTAGTGAGAAAATAAACAAACTCACAGCCCAACAATACTAACAAAGTGCTAGCAGACGATTTGGTGCATCCTGTCTCAATTTAACATGCTTTCTTATGGTGGAATGCAGCAGCTATAACTTGAGCTAGAGTTATTTTTCAAAGCTGAAATTTTTACTGTAGCTTACTGAGCCTCAAAGCTTTTGTTTTCCTGGATTTGAAGTCAATTGGGTGAATACATAATTTTTAACCAAATCACTTAAAAGCCAGGAAAACAAAAGCTTATGCTCAGTAAGCTGCAGTAAAAATTTCAGCTCTGAAAAATAATTCTAACTTGAGTTATAGCTGCTTCATTGCCCCATATGAAAGCATGTTAAATGTAGACAGGAACACTCTAAGTCGTCTGCTAGCACTTTGTTAGTATTGTTGGGCTGTGAGTTTGTTTATTTTCTCACTAAACCTACTTTTGCAAGTGTTCTATTGTTAAAACACGTTTAAACGGCACATCATCTTAAGGTTCTACTTTAGGGTAGCGATGTTGCATTAAAACGCAATTTTATATCATTTTTTTAAGGTTCATAATGAACCAAGGAACAATTCTCTATACTCCAAAAAGTTTCTGCTCAAATCAAATCTTCCGTAAATTAGTGTTAAAAGTCATTAGATAACGCCCACTTTAACACTTAAAACATTCAAAAGTTCAAGCTCACCGTGTGCCAAAATGTTCTTGATCAACTTGTAAACAAAAAATACTAGTGTGTTCTATAGATCAAGTTTTAATGAATTTGACTTTTTAAGCGGCTTTTACGAGACATTCATGGAGAAAAAAATTATTGAAGATTGCATACCGATCTTGTTGCGAAAAAAAAGGTCTATCTCGTATTTTGTCAGGGGAAGCAAAAGGCCTATCTCGTTTTTTGGCAGTGGAAGCAAGACACTGCTCAGTGATGTGCTCAAGTAATTTTCTCTTTTGATTGATAATGTCATTATCATATGACGAAAGCTCTCAGTTATAAAGAAACTTTTATAACATTATACTGTGCCATGCAAGACCTCGACCTCTCCATAGAACTTCTACTGTGGTAAGGCCCTTGCTGGTTTTTCTATCCTTTTCTTTATCATTATTTTAAAGGTTGAATGAGAAACTGAAATTTCGGGCAACACCCAGACCCTCATTTATAGTCAACTTTGAGCACATTTTTCACTTTGTTCCTCACACTGGGGTTCGTTCACGTCCTAAATACTTTTTGAGTTGTGCTTTTTACTCTTATGTTGATATGTGATTCAACGTGTTTTAATAATTCTGAAGCCAAAATTGAAAAATTCAAAACACTCAATTTTACAAGGTAAACCCTACAACAGGCCAAAATTAACATGAAACTAATGATGACCCTTGCCAGTGATCGACCAGATGACCCTTGCCAATGATATGTCCTGATTATGTGAAGTTGTCTATTAGCAGTGTGAAGACATATCCATGAGTTGTATTTTATGTAGAATATTGTAGACATGCCACTTTTCTGACATTTTTTTTAAAGATCTTGTTTACTATGATCAGTATGCATGATATACAACAAAATAATACATTTCTGTACGAATCATCTGTTTTGCTGGTTAAAATAGCATAATATTAGCAGTGTTCACAGTATGCTTTTTCTTATTGGAATTGTTAATTATTTGATCAAAATAACATGCATTCTTATGAAGCTCACTTAACAATTCCAATTTGAAAAAGCTTATTGTGGACATAAGTAAAAAAAAAAAAAAAAAAGAATGTGGCTTTGAACATTCAATTAATT
Organism: Ecdyonurus torrentis; assembly: GCA_949318235.1. Lineage (NCBI taxonomy): Eukaryota > Metazoa > Arthropoda > Insecta > Ephemeroptera > Heptageniidae > Ecdyonurus > Ecdyonurus torrentis. The sequence goes on along the minus strand of OX439131.1, from coordinate 8,608,471 downwards.
GCAAGGGCAGCTGCTGAATGAGTTTGAAATAGAAAATGCTGAGGTTTCAGCAACTTTTGCTACTTTCAGCTACTCTCCACATTTAAACCACATATTTGTAAGCATTTTTCTAGCATATTACCCATGATGACCATGCTATTTTTTTATTGTCAAATGATTGAAATGGTTTCAGTTATTGTGGACTTCAGTAGAATAATAATAATAATAAATGGTGCAAAGCTATTATTTTGGTTGCTAGTGTTTTAAATTTCATAAAAATCAGCCTCATAGCCACGGTCCACGAGTAGAGAAATTTTTATATTGTTTGGAACTGTTTATTTTAGGGCTAACACTAAACACAATGGAATGCTTAGGTAAAAATAAGACAATTTTTTACATGACGTGGAGCTGCGATGTAATCTACCCTCAAAATGGTATGCAATGCCATGACTCGGACTAATATTTTCTTTACTTTTCTTGATATAGGATATATATTATATATATATATAAATATATAGAGGGGAGACCAGGGCAATACGGGACACTTAAAAAATCTACTTTTTTAAATTTAAATTACTTTGAATGGTAGTAGGAAGTTCAAATTTTTACCAGTTGATAACATAAGCATCATGTGTTGAACTGTGCAATTTTTAAACATGAGTCTTTAATCATTTTGGTAAAAACCAAGAAAGAAAATTTGGAGCCAAAAAAGCAAGTTTTAATATTTTCACAATTTTACTAATAAAATAAAAAATGTTCATTCCCCAATCAAATTTTTTTGCAGGAACATGACTTCATATATCACTTATATTACTACATAAAATTTGTTTCATAGTTTATCTACAATTCTTGATATACATGTTCAACAAGTACTGTACAGCCTACCATGGGGCAATACGGGTCACTTTTATGGGGCAATATGGGACACCTTCATTGTGCTAATTGGGATCACTTTTTTTCAATTTTAGTAGCAGTAAGTCAAAACTCACTTATTTGAAGACTGATTCAGCTCAGTATAATTACCAAATCAATCAATGTATTGATGATTTCATAGCTGCCAAGTTAGTACTCAAATCAACAGTTAAATATCACATCGGATAAGTCTCAGATTTTTCAGTTGAAGGCGAAATTCTGTAATTTTTTTTCCAGGGACAGTTTGCATATTTCAGCCTTAAAATTGTGATATATTAGGAGATAATAAGTGTCTCCTTTCAAATAAAATAAAACAGACATCCTAAATATGCACATTATGTTTTTTTGGGGCTGACCCTATTGCCCCAAAAATGACCCATATTGCCCCGGGTTTTTGCGAAAAGCGAGTAAAAAGGCCTTTTTGTATTTGTAAAAATTTAAATACTGATACTTGGAGTAAAGTATTCAAAGTTCTAGGGTTTGTGTAAGAATAGATGAACTAAATTACCATGTTGTATATTACATCATTTATCAAAAATTAAAAAATAGAAAAAATAAAATGTGAAAAGTGTCCTGTATTGCCACAGTTCCCCCTATATATATATATATATATATATATATATATATATATATATATATATATATATATATATATATATATTTTAATCATGCCTTGAAGTTTTTACTTCTAAATTTTCCAATGTATAAGAAATATTTCTCTGTAATTATATTTATAATAATGACGATCCTACACCCTGTTTTTCGTGCCCCAAACCACAAAAAAAATGACAATCACCTAATGCATTTTAAATGGTATTGCGCATTTTTTTGGAGCAAGGGAACAGTAATGCTGTTCGTAAGCCCTGTTCTCTGCACCAAAAATGACGATCGCCTTTGTTTATTCAAATGGAATGCGCATTTTTTGGTGCAAGAGAACAGGGTTTACGAACAGCATTAGTGCTTACGAACATCATTATTGTACATAAAAAAAAATCCAATTTTGAAGAAAAAAACTTCAAATTTTCTCTCACACATTGAGTGATAGAGTGGGAAGATTTAAAACATTTTTGGCACAACTTAGCGTCATGAGTCAGGAGAGTTGTTTTCTTTTCTTTTTTTTTTTTAACTCTAATTTTAGTCCTGAGAAGAGCTAAGATGATCAAACCTGACCTCAAAGGTGCAGTTCCAGCAGAGAGAGAGAGAGAGAGAGAGAGAGAGAGAGAGAGAGAGAGAGAGAGAGAGAGGAAACTACTTAAGATCTATTGTGGTTAATATTTAGTTTAAGTTTCAGAAATTAAGTAGAATTGAGATAACTGTCAAGAATTCATAACTAGACCCTTATGTTTCTAATGTACTGATAATTAAGAACTTTTTCAGTAAAACTTGGAAAAGCTTCAAGTTTTAGAGTTTTTAAGTTCCCACTGAGCTAAAAATGCAATTACAAATTGTCACATAAAGCTAAGCACTGCAATAAACATGTGTGCAGAACTTGTTATGTGCCATACTATTCAAATAGTATGTGTTCAATTCAAATAGTTTCTTCTGCCCTTATGGTCTTTATAGTAATTGTGTCATACAACCCTGACCACTTTTTGACAACTCAACTCTCAACTTGGGCTCTCAACTTTTGGTTAATAAGAAATGTTTTTGTTTTGGGCCATTTAATATGAAGTTTACAGCAGCAATTATTAAATGTATTTTTTTTTTAATCCATTCTATTCTCAATAGAATTAAAATAAAAATAGATATAAAAAGTTTTTTTTTAATTGGTACATGATAAATAAAATCTATAAAAATACATTTGAAAGTTGGTAAAATAAATTTAATTCTCTGAAACTTAATGATATTTTTAATTTAAAATGATTTATTATTGTTTTGAATTTCAGGTTTAGTACCAGATACAGTGAAAATAGAGCTTCTCATGAAGATAAAAACATTTTTGCAACAAGAAACAAGTCAACAGTGACTGTGATGAATCTCAGACTTTTGAACTTTTAAGTATAAGTAGAGCTGTGTGTAATTGAGTATTAATTAATTTAAATGACCTAAGTAGTATGTACTGTACTTGCATTATTGTTTATTGCTAAAGTTTCTGCTCTAAATATCACAAATTAATTTATGCATGTCAATTTTACCTTAAATTCAAACTATAATTTTGTACTCTGTACTTCATTGTGAGACATAAAAAAATATACTAAAAAAAATGATGAGCACCACTTAATATTATTGTACAAAGCCTTTTGTTCTTGTAGACCCTTAAATAAGTTATTAATTTACTTTAAATATAGGTATAAATATAATATGAAAAAACCATCGCAGTTAATGCTACTAAAACAATAGGATAGAAATAGAACGAGAGAAATTAGAGCACCGTGTATTGAAAGATAATGCAAAGCGAAGTTCTATCTAATTTTGATAGTTAATGGGATAGGGATTGAAATTAATTGCTAGGACGTTTTTTATAAATTAATTTGAACCCCTATCCCATTAACTATCAAAATTAGATAGAACTTCCCTTTGCATTATCTTTCAATACACGGTGCTCTAATTTCTCTCATGCTTACTATTTCTATTTTATTGTTTTAAAAATAGGTGTAATTTAAATGACTTTGTTCTGCATGGGGTTGCCAAAAAACGGAATGCATGTCTTATTATGAATTGCTCATTTTACAACCCACTTGGAAGTTTAAATAGCTGCAATGGAGGGGGAGGGGGAGCAATTTTATTGCATACTCTGAATCGATCGATGTACCATATTCTTACTTTTGAGCCCATTAAGTATTTATAATTAATGGTTGAATATTGTGATAAGACCTCACGGTCATTATAAACTTGCTTGCATGCTTATATAAATTAAGTTACCAATCATCAACTGTGATGTCATATGACAATTTTCAAAAATTAATTAAAATATTACGGCCATAAAAGTTGCAACCCTCAAGTTAAACCCTGGTTATTGTTTTTTAAATTGTTGCAACAATCAATATAACTACTTAACATACTAAAGTAGAGGTTACAGATTACAGAGTTGCTAACTACGGAAATTAATGAACTAAAAAAATTGAAAAAAAAAAAATATATATATATCAATGCCTCCGCGTCAAAAGCGAGCATCTACACTTTCCAGATTTCCAACAAAACGATTATCTACACTTTCCGCCGCCGAGCATCTGCAATGTTAAGCTTATGGCCGCTAGTCGGGTTACAGTGCTGCTCGGAAAGTGTAGATAGTCGTTTTGTCGGAAATCTGGAAAGTGTAGATGCTCGCTTTTGACGCGGAGGCATCGATATATATATATATATATATATATATATATATATATATATATATATATATATATATACATGTGTGTTGTTAAAAGTTGCACATCACTCAATTTAAGATGATACTCTCTTTCAGAATATGCAATAATTAAATATTGGTCAATTGTTATAAATATATTATCTAAATTTTACTGTTTGTGAATACAATTATGAGCTATTGGCGAAGGAGGTTTGACACGTAAAATTTCCCAATGATTAACTCAGTGTGACTAACACTTACAAAATTATACCAAGGTATCCTGAAGAAGACTTCTGAAGAGTACCTTGGAATTACAAAGAAATTTGTACTTCAGTGTTCAAACAAGCTGTTCATAACAGAAACATGTACGTCTATATGGTGTACACAGTACTGCGATAAGATATTTTACCATTTAAATTCAGCGCGTGTTATTCTCGTAAGAATAACAGCAAATTTAGCGCAAGTTTTTCGATTATAAAAATTCTTACCATTACATATATTATGAGCTCAGTTGGGTTCTTGTGTCTAACAATAAGCACAGCATAATTTAATGTGAACATCATGTGCAAAAAAAAAATAATAATAATAATAAAAAGAAACAACTGTGCTGACTGCAATATGATGATGCAATAAAAAAAAATCAAAAAAATCTATGGCTTAAAACACGCAAAAGTATGTCTAGTATTTCGCATTTAAATTTCTACGAAATCACTGGAGTAGTTTCCCCATAAGCGTAATGTTAAATTAGGGGACCCTACCTCTTCCCTTGCACTAAACCAATAAGCTCCATTAACAAACTCTGTTGGGAACATAATAGAAAACAAAACAGAATAGCTCAATTTACACTAAACAGTTTTTAGTTTATTATAATAATTAATTATTGTACAATACAATTTATTTTAACATCTTAGCTTGGGTTCACAGCATACAAAAATAACATTAATATTTTATTTACAAGTTTATATAATTATTTTTCACTCATACACATTTCAAACATGGTTCCAAAAAATTTGATCCACTGTGTTAGCTTTCCTACATATCAGTTCTTCCGAATAGAAATGTCGTAGTAGAGTTTTTTTGCCATGCGACTATGAGCTCTATGAAAAGAACAGGTAAGATTCAAGGTCGCATCACAAAAAAACTCTACAATGACATTTCTATCCGGAAGACTTGATATAATATGCCATTTGGAGTCATGAACTACTGCAGTTGGATTGGAGTGAGGGGGCAGAGTACAGTGCAGGGATGTTATTAAGCCTGGATATTTTAATGTCGAATGTTGGGTAGTAATTTTTTTTTTTTTTTTTTTAATTTGCTGAGGGCACAACAACACCCAGATCCTCATCAGTCTCAATGCCAATTTCTTCAAACAAGGTTTTCTTGTTCTTTGGGTAATTTTCAAGAATTGCATCTAGAATTTCTCTAGAAATACGCTTACGTAAACGCCACTCTTGTTCAAAACGAGCCTTATCTTTCAAGATTTTGGCCTTCTCCTGATCAGAAATAAGGGTCACATTATTTGTCAATAAGTCATGTTTCTGCTTTAGCTTTTCGTACAGCTCTTGTAACTGCAACAAGGAAAAAACCATTGGTTTATTATATATTTATACATAATATAATAATAAACATACATATACATATATAGTATGCAATATGCATACACACACACACGAGATATATATGTGCAGATACATAATATGCATTGCATACCTCCTTGTGTTCAGTCATTGCTTGTGATGTAGTGCAAGAGCTCCTCAACTCCCGAAGTTTTGTTTCTTGTGCTTTGAGCATAGCCTCATCATTGGCAATCTGTTCTTCTAGCAATGCTTGCTTTGACTTTAGCTCGTCTACTCTGGTCTGGAATTCCTCCTTGTTGAATTTTCCTTCTCTCCTGATTGCGTACACTTTCTGTTTCCCATACTTCTTCTCGGTGACTTTTTCTTTCTGAAACATGAACATTCTAAATTTGAAACAAAGGATTCTTTAGCCTTTTATCTAGAAGCGCTTTTTGAGTAATATTAGGAATACAATAATTGTATTAAAAATTTGATGTCTATTGAAGGAAAAAAATAATAATAATTACATACCGCAACGAGATAGTCGAGAGCTTTCTGAATGGCGGTTTTACCAAATTCTTTGTGCAAATTTTGTACGACATCATTTGCACTATACGGTCTGTTTTGATCAGTCAGATATTTTAGTACTGTTTCGTTCACACCCATTATTGGAAATTTATAAATACAAAGAAAGAAATGAATTATTTAGTTATATCTGTCTTAGTGGTGCTGGTATCTGTCTATCTGTTCTGTGTTTACTGGTGTTTACGTGTTTATGGTGTGGACTGTGGTGTTTTGTTTGTTTATCGGGTTTATCCTGTTTTTTCCCGCCCACCTTGCACGCCCACTTTTAGTTTAGAAATCAACATCGGGTGGCAGCACTTACAAGATACAATGAGACCGCTAAATTCAAGTTTTCGAATGGAAAAAGTAGCAAACCTGTAAAGAACCAGGAAAAGGTAAACAAAAATTAATTATCTCTAGTATTTCTGCCTGAAATAGATAACCTTCGTATTTCTGAACTCTTTAAATCCTCTTCAAACATTTACATTAAAGAAAGCATGTATAGTTAGTATATTATTGTGTAATTTTTAGTTGGCCAACACGGGTAAACACAGAATGACTGTCGTCCCTGCAGATACAGCTCTGAGACATTTGCCATTTGAACTTCACAGAACCTTGTGTCTGAGATTAGACAATGAGGATGCGTGGATATCAATTGCTGACTACTTGACAGAAAAAGGCGTGTAAGTGAAAAAACTGACGCTTATATTTTCATATACATACACTTTACAAACAGCTTGGTTTATACTTGCTGGAGTATATATAGGAGTCACTGCTTGTATTGTTTATATACATACATATAAGTTCCGCCTGACTTATGTATGATAAATATATGATGCCATTCGCCATTCATGTAACATGTCCACTTGTAAAACAGCTATATAAGAGAGTAGATTTAATTCAATCATTTACATATACGTTGTTCGCCCAATGGTCCGAAAGTTGTTTCCAATGATATATATGACACATCCGAAGGTTTAAATTTTGATTGATGGCTTTTGGACAAGGCTTCAATCCAACATCTGCCATCTGTTGCCTATCCTGCAAGCTCCCCAAAAATGTTGGAATGGATGTTGGGCTTGGTTTTTCAGATGGGAATAATATTAGAAATAAATGACAGCATATACTGCCCGTCATCCGTCAGATTTTGTATCATTTGTAACCGTCATCAAATTTTCACTGGAAACAATGAAATATATGTGCAGTACATATGTGTCAGCGTCAATGGATAATAAGAATTTTTGAACTATATTGTAAACATGGTGTTACTCATAAAGCTGTCATATCTGTCATAGCTGTCTCATAAAGTGGTCATATCTTTGACCACTTCAATGCATTTGCAGTTTTAGCCAAAGAATTCCAAGTTGAAATTTCTTTTACATAATCCTTTCTCATGGCTTTTGTGCGTTTACAATGTTATCTACGTATTGACCAATAGGAGCAACTGTTTTCAAACTGCTTGAAGCGATTTTGATCTCATCCGTGTCCTTTTCAACGTACTATGTGCATGTGTAGTACATAGAAACGTAAGCGGATTTGATCAAAATCTCTTTAAGTCTGTCTCAAAACGCAGTTGCTTCTTTTATTACGATATATTCAATATAGAAAAGAATAATCAATATAATATTATACCCAGGGGTAGAAGTTGAAAATTTCTCTTGCCGGGACCATAAATTAAAGGAGGATGATATGCGGGGCGAAGCCGGAGGTACGCTTTTTTTAAATATCTATGCAATTTTAACGATTTCTGTTAAAAAATAATTAAACAATATTATAAGATCATAGTTTCACTTTTTACCTAATATTATTGCTATATAGCAAAAAATGTTTTAAGGTGACTAAGTAAATGTGTGCAATGTTAAAACAAAGCGTCATAAAACTTAGTTCGTTTTTTTTTTTATGTATGGAGATAAATAAAAGAGGGTTCCGATTATACTGTTTTCGGTTTTCCACAACTAGAAAAAATTCTATTCTTTACGTCATGATTCTTTTTTTCAAGATTAAAAATCAAATATTTTATTTTAGTTTTATTTTTTACATTTTGCATAATATTAGTGCATTAAATAAAAAACATGTGACAAACTTACTGAAATTATGTTCTCTTCAAAAATGATGAAATTTTTTAAACGGCAAAGCAGTGGAAATAAATGGAAAAAAAAAATCAATGTTTTTTTTTTTTTTTTTTTTTTTTTTTGCTTTACTATTTATTTCCACCACTTTACTGTTTTAAAGTTGTTAATAATTATTTGAACATAACTTCAGAAAAATCATACTTTTTTTTTTTTTTTTTTTTTCATGTATTTATTTTTGTCATTAAAAAAATAGCAATGAAGCTCCTGATATTATGTTGGCTTACAAAATTAGAATTTTGTTCATTGATTTATTTATGTCCAATATCCACTACTTCAATGTTTCAAAGTTGTTCATGATATTTTATGTGAACATAGTTTCAAGAAATTAATTATAATTATATTAATTATTATATTTTGTGGAAATTTATGAATAAATAATATCGAAAAATTGTGATGAGTTTTCTGAAATGATTTCTAATGAAAAAAAGCATGAACAACGTTAATGTCTTGCTTATATTGAACTTTTTGTAATTCAAATTGCTAATTACAAAAAGTTCAATATGAACAAGGCAAACCATGAGTGAAGTGGCAAAAATTAATGGAGGGGCTGGGGGCAGTATTTTGTTCCAAAATCTTCACAAGAGTTTTTGTACTTTTATGATAAACTTAAAACATTATCAGACAATTTTTTATTACATTTGATAATTTATTTTGATTTTTTTAATAAATTTAATTTCTCCTTTTTTTTTTCTTCTGCATTTGATTTAGTTCAAAATATTTAGCTATTGAATTGCATGCAATGAGACTGTAATATTAGTTAATTATTGTAAATACTGAAAAATAAAATTGGGGAAACATGATGCTTTCAGAACCCTTTATAGATTAAATCATTAATAATACACTTTTGTACTAATTAAGATAAATTTATAGAAGTAAACTAGTCATTTACTTGAATGAAATAGATTTGATTTTTATTATTACTTATTTAACCCCCCCCCCCCCCCTTTTTTTTTCTTTTCTTTTTCTTCCTTTTTTTTTTCTTCCTTTTTTTTTTTTTTTTTTTTTTTTTTTTTTTTAGTTTAGAACTTTTACCGAAACCTGCCGGGACCAAGTCCCGGCAGAATTTCTTATGCCGGGACTTGGTCCCGGCAGTCCCGCCTAACTTCTACCCCTGATTATACCTAGTAAATTAAAACTTTTTCACATGTGGATTGCAAGTACTTGTCTGATTCAAGAACAATATCACTCTACCAGTGACGTCACTTGAGCTGGGAGCGATTTTCTTCAATCAGACCAGTACTTGCAATCCACTTGTGAAAAAGCTGTGTTTACTGGGTAATTATTGAGGAATAAATAAAGCCAACTAATATACGAGCTGCAAACAATAACATTTTGACTTTTACGGAGGGGATTTTAAATCAGAAGCAGCTATCAAAATTTATAGTTGCATGGCAGCTCACAAGTTGGCTTTCTGTGCCCTTCAATTCTCTTCTCTTCAATTAGCATACCAGTATATTGTGGGACTTCTCTTTATTGCAGGTATATTAACACAGAACTACTGAAATCACATTCAAATTCTGCAGAGAGAATGCTGAATGAATTGTCAATCAGAATGTGTGATGTTGGCAGTCTTTGTACCATTCTGGAATCTTGTAAACTATACCATGCACTGTCAGTGTTGAAACATCCTGGTTAGTACTGACTCTGCTTCCATGGATAAAAAATCGATTGTGTTGCGAACAATATGTGTAACTCATAATTTGTCAGGTGAAGCAAAATGTGTAAGTTGTTTTTTGTCACGCTGAGCAATATGTGTATCTCATTTTTTGTCACGCGCGAAGCAATATGTGTAAGTCGAGCTCCATCGCCATCGCTTGAAAAAAAAAAAAACGAGATACACATATTGCTTAGCGTGACAAAAAACGACTTACACATTTTGCTTCGCCTGACAAAATACGAGGTACACATATTGTTCGGAACACAATCGAAATGCAATATTTACCCTAATATTATTGATTTTGTGTCCTTGTAGAGCCAGTGAGGGTTCTAGTTCAGCCAGGCGAAGGCAAAGACCACATGCAAGTAACATATGGAGGAAATCTGGAATTAGAATGCAGTGCTTGGAGCTTGCCACCCCCTTCTTATCAGTGGTTCCGAGATAATGAGCAGCTTTCAGAAGGAACATCTAGCAAACTTGAGATTCCTGACTTCAGGTAAATTAATGAATTCCCACTGTGGTCTAGTGGATGCGTGTCTGACTCGTCCGCGAGGGGTCATGGGTTCGATTCCCGGCAGAGGCAAAGTTTATCAGTAAGCTTTGTCCACCGGAAATACACAGTGCATTCGAGAGGTGGAAGGGATATCTCAGGGCATTCCTCTACCGACTTCCTGACCGAGGTTTCCATGGTTTCTTTGGTATGTAAAGGTGAATACCGGGAAGAATTTGCCAGACCATGGCCGACCCGCCATGGAAGAACCCAAATCTTATGATAGGGTTTCAGAAGTCTTGGGAGTGGAAATTTAGTATAAATGCATTGTAAATATGTAAATAACTAGCATAAGTTGTACCTCACCTAGCGGTTTGATAGAGAAAAAAATATACCTACATATATATATATATATATATATATATATATATATATATATATATATATATATATATATTAATTATATAATATAATATATATATATATATATATATATATATATATATATATATATATATATATATATATATATATATATATATATATACACACACACATTTTTTTTTATTGATTAATATAGGTTGGTTTGGCCTGGGTTAGGCTATATAATTTTAATTATTTAATTCTGAATTATTTATTATAATACTTTTTTTTTACGTGGAATTAAAATATACCACTATGTACAGCTTTGGCCAAAAGTTGCCAAACGATTTGCATAGGCAACCCGCAATCACACTATGTTATCTTTATGAGAAAACGCAGCGGCAGCCACTGCCCCATTCGGGAACTTTTGTCCAGAGCTGTATCTTTTATTATTTCTGTTAACTTTTAACAGGTTGATTATTATTATATTTGCTTTTATATAAAGTCGGGTTTGAAAAAATGAGAAATTTTCAAAAAGAATTGTTCTGTTTCTAGTCCAGATCTTGAGGGACGATATTTCTGCAGGATTCGATCATCACATCCTGGTCTAGCAGAAGTTTGCTCAGAAGAGGTTGATGTCACAGTTGCTCCTATATTTCCTGAGATTGTTGAGCAGCCTGAAGGAGTGACACGGCAAGAGGGAGAAACAATCTGTTTAAAGTGTGTGGTGGAGGCATATCCACGACCCAACTTTGAATGGTACAAAGGAAATCAGCTGCTTGACAATCATATAAAAAGTACACTTTATGTAAGTATATTGTGTTTTATTGTGGTAGCTTGTAATTACTAGAAAGAAAAAACAAATCTAAATTTGTAAACCCTCATAATATATAATTTGATGCATAGATAAACTACGCAAGACTAGAAGATAGTGGAGTGTATAAGTGTATAGCATCTAACAAAGCAGGGGACGTTGTATCAGAGGCAGTAACTGTCAAGGTAAATAAGTACTCATTTTTATAAATCAATATTATTTAATGAACATGCAACTGCATATAAAAATTGACAATTTGAATAACCAATAGAAAATATGAGAGCAAGCACTTATGGATAGAGAGAGAGAGAGAGAGAGAGAGAGAGAGAGAGAGAGAGAGAGACAGTAATAAGAGCTGTAAGCTTTCAAGGATATAGAATCTAACTGGTGGAAAATTATATTGACGTGGGTTAGAAATTGTTTTCTTTGTCTCAAGGTGTCCCTGTAGTGTAGCTTAAAACCATTCTTCAATTTCCCTTATTCCATATCGACGTTGTTGCAGCTAAAGCACACTTCTACTTTTAGCACATCTACGTTTATTGCAATAGCTATAGAAACACACATCTACATTTATCAAGACAGCAGGTATAAAACACTACACATGTGTTACTATGTAGAAGTGTTTCATAACGGGTGTCGCTATAAATGCAGATGTGTGTTTGTATGGCTTCTATCACGATAAACGTGATGTGTTAAAGTAGCAACTAGCAATCCTGCCTATGATAGAAGTGTTATTTAGCCACACAACATCACTATATGTTTCCATGCTATTAATTTATTATTATTATTAATGGTTTTTAATTATGATTCTAAAAAAAATGTGTTAATAGTCTATGCAGCTATTGTTTTATATGTAATGCAGTTCATTAAATTAATATGATTTAAATTTTATAAAACTTTGTCACTAATATATTTTGTGTATAAAAACTTATTTTCTGTTACCTTTATTTAGATTGTAAAAACAGACTTTCCAAGACTGAAGCTTGCTGAGAGATGCACAGGTAAGATTATCATGTATATTGTTTAATGATGGAAGAAAAGAGAGAAATAAAGAAATTTTGGAATTTATATAATATTTAAAGACCTGTTTCTCTCTCTCTCTCTCTCTCTCTCTCTCTCACACACACACACACACACACACACACACACACACACACACACATCCTGATAATTTTTTTCTTTATTGATATGGGAAAGATTTCTATATAATCAGATAAACGAGAATTCAATCACACCTAAATTATCTACAGAAATAAACTGAATTAAAATGTGCATTTATCAATATTTATTTTATAAACTATATTTTTAACTTAACAGCTAAGGAGAAACTTGCCCTGCTGATTGGCAATGTGAAGTACAAAAATCATGACCACCTGGTGAAGCCAGTTGATGACGTAGTTTTGCTTGCTAAGAAACTTACAGAAGTTGGCTTCAAAGTCATTGCTCTCTCAAACTTACGTCTTGTGGAGATGAGAAACGCTGTTCGACATTTTTCTCACCAGCTTGTACCAGGAGTTTATGGTATGTAATAAATTAATTACACTGGTTTGTATAGTCATTATTGGTCTGTTTTAGAAGTTTGGCTTGTGAAAGTGGGGTATTTTTAAAATGCCACAAGATAATCTAGATTAAAATCAAAGAAGAACAAAAATCAATATTGATTGCAATAACATTAAAAAATATATATCTCTCTCTTGCTCTTTTTCATCTTTATATCAGAAACAAAGACATACAAATCTTATTAGGGTTATAATACTTTATTTATCTTAGCATGATGGAGCATTCAATATAATGAGCATGAATGAATATGAAGTGGGAAATTTTGAATCTATATCTAATACATTTTTATTACTTCAGGTCTATTTTACTTTGGAGGACATGGTGTGCAAAGTGATGAAAGACTAATGTTGCCTGTTGATGCTCCTAAAAACTACAACCCTGAGCACTGCTTGTCAGAAAAAGAAGTCAAAGATGTTATGCTGTCAAAGAATCCAACTCTCCGAGTCATTATATTAGACATGTGTCTCCGTGCTCCAGACAGGTCACTTTTTAATAATAATATTTAATAGCCTACTGTATTAAATTTAGATGTATGTGTTAACAAACAATTTGTTAATTTTAACTTTCTAACACCATTATATCAAAAAAATAGTACATACATACATACATATCATGACGCTATAATTCCTTTCGGGGTAAGCCAACAACACAGATGTTTTATCCTGACCCAGTGATAGACCTCCACAACTTCCTATCCTGACATACTTCACTTGCTTCCTCCAGTCATAGTACTATGTACATAAATCATAATTTATACTTTTTATACTGAAAAATAAGGATCTTAGTTTTTAGTGAGAGCTCCTTGCACCATGGTTTTAGCCAGTTACTTGATTCTTATATACAAGGTTCACTGCGTCAAAATAAAACCTCATTGAAAGCAGATCCCTCATTTAATGATTAAAGTGATAGAATTTTTTTTCTCTCTTCAATATGTATATATATATATATATATATAGCTATATGTGTGTGTGTGTGTGTGTGTGTGTGTGTGTGTGTGTGTGTGTGTGTGTGTGTTAGCATCAAAACCCGAAATTGACCCAAACTAGGTATTTTTGCTCATTTCGGCTTTTGGTTTGTCGCCTTTTGCCAAAAACCGGAATGCCAGTTTATTTTGGTTTTTGGTCACGAAATTTTGATCCTTACTAATTTTGAGCATTTCGCAAAAAGCAAAACCCGGTGTAAACATTTATATCTAGTTTTGGTCATTGAATTTTGACCAGAACTAGTTGTGGTCAAAATAGAAAAAACAAAAGCCGAAAAATGAACATTTCTCAACTCAGAATTTTATGCAATGATAAAAGACTATAATAATTATAAATATAATTATAATAATAATAATTATAAATGCATGATGTTTTGGTTTTATAATTTAGGCGTTAAAAAAATATATTTTATTATTTTACTTGCAATGCAAAATATATGGTCTGAAAGATTAATTTGATTAGAATGCGCTGACCATAATCTCTAAATCTTATGGCTATAGATACGGAATATAAATTGAGACAGTACGAAAAATAAACTTAATGTATGGTCTAGCAATGGACCACTTAAAATGAGTGAACTTTTTATAATAATTTGAAATTTTCTTAATGCATTTCTTACAAAAAAAAAAAAAAAAATCATGTTCCCTTGTTGCAACAATTACAAACATTTTATTGCAAGTGGTCCATTTTCAGTAATAGTAGTAATAGAGTATATTATTTTTATTTTAAGGGGCTACTTACGTTTAAATGTAAATTAAGAGCTATGTATAAAACCACTAACTATGTTCACTTATAATTTGCGCACCAACAATATACGTGTGTTGTGAACTTTTTAAATTCAAACACTTTATCCTGTTTCTAACAAATATTATGAAATTATTGACCATGTTTTCAGCACAGAGACGAACAGTCAACTGAATATACGCACAAGAAATATTTTAAAATAAATCTTTATCACTGGATAAAGTAAGGTGGACTTGAACTTTGAACCAATATAAGGGAAATTAGTCATAACTCATATAAGTCATAATATATCACTCTTATTGTAAATTAAATTTTTATTTATTTAACGTGTCGTGTTATCTCTCTCTCTCTCTCTCTCTCTCTCTCTCTCTCTCTCTCTCTCTCTCTCTCTCTATCTCTTATTCTTATATCAAATAATTGAGTTGAGAAATGTTCATTTTTTCGGCTTTTGTTTTTTCTATTTTGACCACAACTAGTTCTGGTCAAAATTCAATGACCAAAACTAGATATAAATGTTTACACTGGGTTTTGCTTTTTGCGAAATGCTCAAAACTAGTATGGATCAAAATTTCGTGACCAAAAGCCGAAATAAACTGGCATTCCGGGTTTTGGCAAAAAGCGACAAACCAAAAGCCGAAATGAGCAAAAATACCTAGTTTGGGTCAATTTCGGGTTTTGATGCTAACATATATATATATATATATATATATATAAATATATATATATTAAAATTTCAGCATAAGTTTGTATTCCCACTACATTTAAAATCGATTTGTTGATTTGTTGGGGAAAAAAACAAACAGACATGGGAAATATAGGACGCCTTATGCTTACCATGTTATTTTTGTTCCTACAAAACCAATGGACAAATTGATTTGAATTTGGTACACATATGCTATTGAAGGTAATACAAATTTGTGCTGAAATGTTAAAAAAAATATCAAGTAAAGCAAAAAAATAAAAAATAATAATAATAATAAAAATAAAATCCATCATGTCTGAGGTTAATCTTTAAATAACAAAGTATGCACTTATGATGCATTATAATTTTGCATACTGACTGGCCATATATAGTGCTAAAATATAGGCGTGAGCATAATATGCAGTAACATATTGTAAAATCTCAACTATCTGTCAAATACTCGATGAACACGAGGAATTGATTAAGCAGTTAAATATTGTTCTTGTGCAGGCCACTACAAGCAATTGCACCAAAGCCATCATTAGAAGAGACAGCAGGTGACACTCCAGATATAAATCTAATCCTTGCATATTCCACGTCAGGTAACTTATCAGCATATGAACGTCGTTCAGAGTCCAATGGAACTTACATCAAACACTTATCTCGTTTCATTATTGAAGAGATAGCCATCATGGGAGTCTTTCAGAAAACACATGAAGGTATATGCCTACTACATTACTTAATTATACAAATTTAAATCATCTACTTAATTAGATTTTTTATTATTATTTTAATTTTATAGCTATTTACAATGAAACAATAAAAATGAAAGAGGTTCAACAGCAGCAAATCCCCATGCTACTAAGCAATGTATACAAGAAGTTCTGCTTTACTGATCAAGTGTCTGGTATGTATCTTATTGCCCTCTTAAAATATTAAAAATAATGAATATGTAACATCATGATTCTTTCAATCATGTCTTTGTTTTGAGAAATTTCTTGATTATTTAGAATTCCCTTAATTTGTAGTATCTTCTTTGATTTCCCCCCTTCTTCAAATAAATTAAGGGAAAAAATCAACTGTGATGATTGATAAAAGGATAATTTAATATAACACAAATATATTTGAACAATTGGAGAAGTGGAAATTGAGCTGTCTCTCATGTAAGACATCTTGCTCAATTTCCCATATGCCCCAATTTTTCAAATCTTTAGATAAAAATATTTTTGTGTTATTCATTATTCTATCAATTCTATCGTTTTTTTTTATCAATCAATCTTCTTCAAATTAACTTCTTCTTCTTCTTTTTTCTTACAGGTGATTCTGACATAGAACGATTCTTCAGTTCAATTTATTTACCTCCTCAAAGTGAACATCTCGACTTCAACCCATCTATTCAAATTGAACCAAGACCAAAAGTGTCTTATTTCCGCCACAGAGAATGCCTGTTAAATGCAATTGCAATTGAAATAAGAGGAATCGATCTTGATACTTGGCAAATCAAAATAACGTCTCAAAAAGAAATTTTGCAAATGGAGGCAAGTTCTTCTTTATTTTATTTATTAATTTATTTATTTATCATTATTATTACTATTTTTGAAGTTAAATAATTAATTTAGTGAACTGTTTTTTTTTTTTTTTTTTTTTTTTTTTTTTTTTTTATACCTATATATAATTTTTTTTTTTTAAATATCTAGGATGTTCCCATCAAAGAATGCAGGGAGAAAGATATTTTCCAAGTTGTTGTAGAAGATTTGCAAGGACCTGCAGCTGCTGTAAGTAAACTTGGATATTTTTAACGTCTATTTAAGACTTGTAAACAAATCAAATCCACTAAATAATCAAACTATATTAAAGCGATAAGCGATACTAAATCCTAAAAATTAGTATTTTTTGTTCTCTTCTTAAATAGTTCAATAGAAATTAGTTGCTTATTTGCCTTTTCTAGACTGTGGGATAAGCAAGCCCTACAAAGGTAAAGAGGAAAACTCTGGTGTAGTAGCTTTCCTTTACTGTGTAAGTAACAAATCTGTACACCTTTTCAGGTTAGCTAAGCAGGTAGAGCAAGGGGTACAATTTTTTTTACTCTCATAGTAGTGGGGCGTGTGCTCTTTTTATCTTTACCCTTGCGGGGCTTGCTTATCCCGTGGACTAGAAGTCAAATAAACGACTGATTACTATTGAATTGTTATAGAAAAGAACCCAAAATACTTATGTTTAAGGTAAAGTATATTGCTATAAGGTTGTATTTCAAATATTAAAATTGTAATGCTATTGTAGTTTGATACCACCTGTCAGTTGTTTGATGGACAAAAATATTACACAAACTATAGTTTAATTGTATATAGACCATTTGCAAAATTTATAATTTAATTAATTTATTTATTAATTTAATTTTTCCAATCTCCTACGATCACCTAAGGAAAAGAGATAACTTCATTTTTGTGTATTAAAAAATAATTTTGTATCTTACGGTTTTACACAATGTTACATTACATACATCAAATTTGTTTTATTTTTGATGTCCTTTTGCAATAAAAGTAACATTTACTAAATATTTTAAGAGCATGACCTAATATAGATATCATAAATAATTTTTATTTTAATTCAGGGTAACTTGAGTCTGACTGTAAACTTGAAGGATCAACAAGATTGTTTGATTGCATCAACACCTGTATTCCTCGACAAACCCTTGGTGGCAAAACTATTTCTTTGGTTTGAGCCTGATGCCTGAATCACATAATATAGTATCGATATATAATCATGGTATGTGCAATATATTATTATTTACATCATAATAAATATTTTTATAAAAAAATGGATTTCAATTTTTATTGTAACATAAATTCTAATTTTGATGTGATTATTTACTCCATATTAGGATAAAATATTATATTATAAGTAAAAATAATACTAAAAGAATGGATTTCATTATCAAAAGAATACAAATCGGAGAATAGATGGATCTAAATATGAATCTTGTCAGAAAATTATGTTTGTGTAATTTTTAAGTAAAACATAATATTAAAAGCTCAATAAAAATAACAATAATTTTTTTTTTCTTTCTTTCTTTGTATGATATTATACTCAAAAAGTCCCAAATTACTCAATCCATTTTTTGATAAACTGCACTGTAAATTTTGAAACACCAATTTTTAAGAAAATTAAAATTTATTAGCAACACAAATTATACAGTATACAAATAGAAGTCAACATTGTTCTACGCACATATTTAAACGTAATCAGATGGACGATAGTGATTAACAACATTCACAGTCCATTCTCCTGTTTTTCCTTTCGTGAATTCTCTAATGAAACGATAGTTGAGTATGAAAACTTTCTCTTGGAACTCTGCGTTGGCACCAGCACTTATAGGCATTTTACCTACTTGAGCTTGCAGTTCCTGTAGTCCTTTGAGAACATGGTAACACACAGTGATCTCCACAAATCTCTTCTGAAGTTGCTCCTCCTCTGTAAGATACCAAACACTCAATTGTATACACTGGTTATAAATAATTAAACTAAAATCTATCAATTATCAACATTAAAAATAATATTGGCAACAATAACAAACAACTAATAGTTCCTAATAATAAATAACACAATTAAAAATGAAGGCACCAATAATAATGAATGCATTAAATAAATAATATTTCTGTCTGAAAGTCTGTCACATGTGTAAAGGAAATAAATAAAAATAAGCACATAATAAAGAATATACTGAAGACAGTGTTACAATTAATGTATTATATATATATATATATATTATATATATATATATAATCATTATTGTGATAAAGGACGACTAAAGTGATTTGATGGTAAAAAGGCATAATTTTCAAATTTGGGGAATGAGGGATGGTAAACGTGAAACTGAGAGATCAAGACACCTTTTGTGGCAGAAAACAATTTCTATCCCAGACCGAAATAAAACTAATTTGTATTAGAGCTGTGCAAATCCAGATAATTTTATCTCCGGATAAACAATTAATTTTTATTCCTATTAAGAGGCCGTTTTACTCTCTGGAAAATATAAATGTAAACAAACTGTCTAAAATATCAAAATCTAAGATAAGGCAGGAAACTTAAATGACTGAAATCGAGTGGTCATACGTCATCAGAGTAACCAATAATCACAGGAAACGAATACAATAGATTGGTATGTAAGGCAGTGATAACAGGTTTCAAACCAAGCTAGAGCATTGCAAAGAACGAAGAGAATATTTTTTACATAATATTGAATCTATAGACAGCAAAAATTCTTATAATATAATATAACGCATTTATTTATTTTTTGTATAATATTGTAAAAGGAAAAAATCACATATAATCATAGAAATATGCAATTTGCTTCTTCCAAGCAAATATGATAATGCATATTACAATAAAAATATATTAACTTTTAAAAGTCTAAAATGATACAATATAAATAATAAGTAATAATATTATATAAACGATCAAAACACAAATTTGAAGAAGAAAATAAATTGCCGTTGATCTCCAAAATGTGATAGTTCATCAGAAAGGTGTATATATAAATTATTTGCAAGCAATATAATAATTTTTATTAAAATAAAAATAAGTGATTTTGTTCAAATATATTAATTAATTAATAATATATCCATTTTCTTATAGTGTGCCGATAATATCAATTTATTTTCTTCCAAATTGTTGTTTTAGTATAAAATTGTACTTTTATAATTATTTTATTTTATCATTATATATATATATTATATATAATATATATTGATATATTATAGGCTACATAATATATATTGCACGTAAATCTAAAAATATCGTGTGTATTTTTTTCCGCTTTTTTTTTTTTGTTTTTTCCCCTTCTTTTCTTCAAAAATTGTTTTATTTAATTATAATATATATGATAGTTCAATATTAATTAAAGGCGTAGAACACCTTGAACAAAAAAGTTGCGTAATATCCTAACAAACCTGAAAATCATCGTTGATTTGGCCAGAGTTATTGATTTCTAATTTATTTTCCATTCACAAAATGCCGCTGCCGGTCACTGACGTCACAGCTCGCCTGGTCCACGCGCGCGTAAACCAAGCGAGCTGTGACGTCAGTGACCGGCAGCGGCATTTTGTGAATGGAAAATAAATTAGAAATCAATGACTCTGGCCAAATCAACGTTGATTTTCAGGTTTGTTAGGATATTACGCAACTTTTTTGTTCAAGGTGATCTACGCCTTTAATAAACCTGTAGTTACCACAATCTTGATCCTTTTGATCAATTTTTTTTTCTTACTTCTCTCCTTCGTTTTTTTTTTCTTCTAATTATGGGATAAATAACTTTAAATATATTTTCTTTAAGATGAAAGCAACGCTTGACCTGCGATGACCATAACTATATCGCAATCATGACATATTTATAATAATTTTATAAGGTCCCAACAATATACGGATTATTGAATGTTAGCTTGATTATGTCTAGCCAGCAACTCGTATAGTTACTTTTTTTCTCATTCACCTATAAACTACTCTGATATTAGACGAGATAATATTTTACATAACAACCGCTGTTTTGGGAGTTTACTAAGCTGGCCTTCGCACACTTTTTTTAGCAATAATAAAAGTATATATCGTGATGATATATAGAAAATATTGAAAAATACTCAACTAAAAGCAAAATAGAACATACTTCTGTAACTGTCCACAGTGGCGCATTTCCCTAGTACAATAAATATAATATCGTAATTCCAATGTAATTAATTAATTAAGCATCGGATAGAAATTATTTTTAAACCATTGAAAAGCTATTAAAAAAACAAAGGCATTCCAAGAGCGCTTTTTTTATAAACTCAATAGCAACATTTTAATTGGTTAAAAACAGAACAAAAAAATATATCAAAAATTGGTTCCTTGAAAGTCTAGATAATATATTTGTAATAATGTGTTAAAAATTTGGCATCTCTAGGTGTATTAGTTGCGGAGAAATCTTGGAAGTACGATTACATTGATTTGAATGGGCAGCAAGCAGGCAGCGTATAGAGAGTAAAACGGCCTCTTAAAAACATAATTTTTATTTGTTATTAGTTAAAATTTAAATTATTTTATAATAATACTAATATTATAATTGAATTATATACGCAGTATGATATGCAAAAGGAAATGTATAAACAGGGTATGAGACTGGAGGAAGCAAGTGAAATATGTTAGGATAAGAAGTTGTGGAGGTCTATCACTGGGTCAGGATAAAACATCTGTGTTGTTGGCTTACCCCGAAAGGGATTATAGCGTCATGATATGTATGTATGTATTTTTAATCTTGCTGCTTTTATTTTCATTGCGAAAAGTATTTAATTACTAAACTTGTTGCAATTTTCATTTTGTTCTCAAGAGCAAGAATTATATCACATTACTCTTCAAACTTTTGCCTACACAATTTTCGTTTTCAAAATATATTTATGTATGTAATATATTCTTTTTACGATATAAGAATAAAGAATAATGGAATTAAAATGTATACTTTTTATTCCTTTATTCATAGAAAGCATATAAAATTATCTTCTTCTTCTGCTCTCTCTCTCTCTCTCTCTCTCTCTCTCTCTCTCTCTCTCTCTCTCTGTCTCTTTTTTTTACGTAATGCGCATAACCAAATAATTTTCAACTTCAGAAGAGAAGCAAAAGAACTGATAAAAATTATCCAGTTGTCAAAAAATAATAATAATAAAAATTTTAAAAAAAATAAGAATTTCATTACTGAAACAGATAAATATTATCTGTTTGAGAAAAGGGTTAAATTATTTGTTAGAGAAACTGATAAAAATTATCCGTTTTAAATCCGGATAAAATTATCTGTTATCTGGATAACAAGCTTTCTCAAAACCGGATAAAGGGATAAAAAAATATATGGATACATAGTTTATAACTGGATAATTTGTCACAGCTCTAATTTGTATCACTATTACCCTCCCGTATCAATTGCTTGTATATTAATTATTTTTTGCAAGCATAGACTTGCATTTAATTCAGATGGTGTTAACATAGCACACCAGTCTTTGTATTAGCACTTTATCTCTAGCCTTGGACAGCTGTTTCAACTTTCTGGGACTTGTCAACATGGCAAGGTGAAAGCTATTGTTGCCTCAAAGGCTGGAGGAGAACTGATGGTATGTCAGTCAGATTTTTATACCTGCAGCCCAAGTGTGTTTTGAATAGATCCCACAGTGTATCATAAATATAACCAGTTTTTTATTTATTTATTATTATTTTAATTTAATACATTTATTTTTAAAGAGCCTCAGCAGTAAAAGTCCAAATTATATGATGACATAAAAAACATCAACATAAAAATGTGTGTTGTAAATATTTCCAATAAATATTGCAATGCTTTCTTCTTGCCATTTTAACTTCTTATCTCAACTAGACTTAAAAAACTTTGGCATCTTGTTGTCAATCTTTTTTTCTTTTCATAATCTAGAATATAATATACAATAAGCACTTTTATCATTGTTGCCATGACAATGTCATTAAAGGGGTAGTCAACAATAGCTTTTTTAATAGTTATCGTCGAGTTATTAAACCTTCCGAAAACGCAGTATTAAAATTTTAATTATTAATGCACTGAAAGCAAAAGCTTTTTAGCAACGTAGAACCTAGAACCTACGTTACAGCTACAACTTGCACCCACGCTAGCTTGACGCCAGCTGGAGTTACTTATTTTATCTTTGTATAAATTATTTTAGTACATATCTGTTGCCGTAAAAACATTTCATATGTGTACATAAAATATTACGTCAAGTATAACTAGAGCAAAAATAAGAGGAACTCACACTCTCGTCAAACTAGTATGAGAGCAAGTTGTAGCCGTGACATAGGTTTTAGGTCCCTAAATGGCTTTTGCTCTCACAATCAGAGCGTTAGTAATTAAAATTTTGAGATCGCGTTTTCGGGAGATTTAATAACATGATGATAACTATATATTTAAAAAAAAAAAAAAAATATATTGAATACCCCTTTATTAAATGCATTAAAGACATTCACAATAAATTTCATGGATAATATAACATTCAAGGCAGCTGAAATAAAAGGCAAAATTCATTAGTCAGGTTGAGGTACTTACTCTCAGTTTCATCAAACATAACTCCTACTTGGTAAGGAAAAGAGAAAAATATGTCATCTTTGCACACTGCAAGATCCGCCCTCTGCTGCACAGAAAAGCGAGAAATGTTGCTTTTGATTTCTCTCAGAGCGTCGGGTGAAACCACATCCTCTAGTTTTTCGTAGTCTCCCTTGGCCAGACACTGGGACACAAACTCAACAGCCTGCAATAATATTATATTAGTTATAGGGATGAACTGCAAGAGAAATATACAAGGTTTTATACATATTGACATTTTTAACATCAATGCTTCATAACACGTAATGTGTATATATATGCAGTTGTTTTGATAAAACTCTGAAATATTATTAAAAAGCATATTTTATTGTGGTTACAAATGCTCAATAATGAAGTTCGACAATTGAAAACCCCATCACAACAAATTTTTAGTGATATATAACCAAAATGAACCATATACTGCGGTTACTATTATGGGGTACATTTACCTGTTTGGAACCATCAAGGAAGTCTTGGATTCTAAACTCTCTGTCAAAATACGGAGTGATTATGAAATTTGACAAGATCCAATTTTTGATCGCCTTGAATATGCTGGGCCATGCAATTTGAGGGAAATCCATGAGTCTGGGTAGCGGCTCGCGCTGACGTTCAGTGGAGCAGTGTCTTATAAAGGTCAAATTCACCCGCTTAAAAGCACTATAATTCAAGTGTCTTTGGTGACTTTCTTTATTTAAGACATTTTGACCAAAAATACCAAGAAATTTATAGTTGTCATTGCATGAAAAGTCATTATTTCGATAATATAAATATGTTGTTTTGCTGATCAGCTGGCGAGATCCTGAGTGGAACGCCCTTTTTCCAATATTTTTACCGCAATTATAGGCTTGTTTTTCACTAAATATTACAATATTAGGTAGAGATTTAGTGAGAGAATTTAAGTAGCTTTTGCTCAGCTCTAAAAAGGCAGTATTTACTGCATTTAACAATACCATTTTAACTGCAACTCAATGTTGTTATCAAATTATTATATTATATTTTTTCCTTTTCCCTCTCTCCTTTCTTGCTACTTTCTTCGTTTATTCTCCTCTACTCTCTACTCTCGTCTCTGCCCCTCCCTCCAATCTCCAGTACCCTCCCTTCTGCTCAGTGTGGCTTTCTGCTGTCTCTGCCGACTGCCGCTCCTTCCCCTCCCCACGCCCCTCGACAAGTTTTGATCGGGTGTTTCGCAAGTTGCCCGCTGCGAGGCAAACGAGGCACGGATCAGAGTACAACGTCGGAAACAGTTCATTTTAATGTCCAGAGATGGCCGTTGTCTTCTTTTTGTAATGCAAAAATTAGGCATTTGCGTTCATTGCAAGTTAAAAACTTTTAGTGGAAGCAGCCATCATGGCTAACCCAAGGAAATTTAGTGAAAAAATAGCTCTTCATAATCAAAAACAAGCAGAAGAAACTGCAGCATTTGAAAAAATAATGCGAGAAGTGTCTGATGCAACGAGCAAGGTAAATTTTGGGGTTGTTTTTAGCACCACTTTCTTCTTTGGTCCCAGAGTTTCAGCCCCTGCGCTGGTTCCCCTGGTTAACGTAAACATTGAAGTTATAACTGAAATTTTGTCACAAATGCTCGTATTTTGATTAAAATTCAGTATTTATGCCGAATAATGAAAACCTGAGTATGTTATCAAGTGACCAAAGTGCTTGGTAGTTTGCTTTTTTTATAATTTTCAAGTGTGAAGATTCAAGGGCATTGCTGCATTCACGACGCATTCGGGCGATCTTTGCTTCTCACACTCCCATCCCATCATATCATTTTACGTGAATTATTCAACAGTCTCTTTTTTTTTTTTTTTTTTTATTTGTCCCAAATTTATTTTATCTTTGAAATATATGAACATATAATTTTATGTAAATTTCGGTGTGATCCGTATTTTATTAGAGGTAAAGAAATAGACAACTTATTGAAAACGATGTATTATTAATTATTACAGATAAATAATACATACGCACAGTATACATAATATACTGTATGCTAATTTATGTATATATGCACACATCTCGTGTATCATATTATGTACCTACATACATACTATATAAAAATATTATATATTTTATGTATGTATAATAATATATACTGCACAATTTATCATTATAAAAACAAATTTATAATTCTGATTTTTTATCTCGAAAAAGTAGCAATAATGTCACACTATACACTATAAATATGTAATTTCATTTCTTATGGCCACCTTCAATATGTTTTGGTACCTGTAAAATGTATACAACAAAAAGCTATAAGGGCATGCGCTTATTTTTGCGTTATTATATAGAATTTTGTGTCGTTATAGCTGCTATATAGGGGCTATTTACTTCCCAACGCCATGCATCCCCATAATAGCGCGCGATTTCATTATTAAAATTATTATTCTTGCACAATAATATTAGAGAGATTTGTATATTTAGTAACAAGAAAGTAATATAAAACTATTATAAAGTGATAAAATTAAGAAAATTATATTTTCATCCTCATAATCAAATGATAATTATCCTATGCGCGAAAAAAAAATTATATATCTAATATGTTTTTGTTTTGTTTTTCTTACTTTTCTTGATTTTAAATTTTCAGGAGGTAATAATATTGTCATGAAATTAAAAATTAGTCCCATGATATAAGCAACAAGCTTAAAAACTACTTTGTTTTTAAGAATTGCACTTATAATTTTTAGACGAAATTATAAAAGTGAATAATATTAAAGTATGGTGTAAATAAATAAACATTTTAAGATTATGTATTTAAACGACGCTTGATAGTGATGTGTGTAGCTTGTGTAAGAATCTCCCAAAACTAATAGAAGGAACTAAAAATAGCGTTTACACCAGTTATTTCAGGCGACAAAGCATTACAACACTCGTAGTAGTGTTTTTTTTCGTTGACTTAAAGGGGGAGTGTCAGAGGCAGGGCCATGAGTAGAGAGAGAGAGAGAGAGCGGCAACTTGACTTGCATATCGAGATATGACGAAGCTTCATCCGTACATGCATATTAAGTTGACAAGTCGACGACAGCTGCCCAGACTCAAATCAAATTTGTTTCTTCTCCTCGTTTGTCCAAATTTGAGAAACCCAAATCTTTTTCATTCAAAATCCCATTTGAAACTTGCGGACTGATGGAAAATATATGTTTTTTTATTTATTATTCTATAATTTATTTTATTCAATTATATGTAAATAGTTTCTTGTATTGTACTATGGTATCACCACGTAAAATCAAATTCAAGTTGTGATATTAAGTCATTACGGTCAGTCGCTTTTGTTGTTAAAGTCAAACAGTTGCTGTATCTAAAATAATAATCCGCTTATTCACTATGATTATTTATTATGTTATTGTATCCAATTATTTAACTTATGATGATTGCATACTTCGATTGTCTCGGAATACATTGAAAGTTGTATCAATGCAACGTTATTAAAGAGGGGTGACTTGGATTTTTTTTCTGTTTGTTTCCACCACTACCACCTAATCATGAATCGATCAATATTGCGACATGCTTTGTGTGGATGCAGGTGCATCATCAGGTTGGTAAAATAAGTTGACGGTGCAAGTGCAACGTATCGATCTGTTGACTATAGTTTGTTTCTCCCGCCCTCCATCTCTCTCTTTCTCTCTCTCTCTCTCTCTCTCTCTCTCTCTCTCTCTCTCTCTCTCTCTCTCTCTCTCTCTCTCTCTCTCTCTCTCTCTCTCTCTCTCTCTCTCTCTCTCTCTCTCTCTCTCTCCCTCTCCCTAGTTTCGTGTTGATGGTAATGGTATCGTTGGTTGCATGGTATGTAATATGATGGACGTGTGCGCTTAGTTGGTCGGTCGGTGTGTCGGACACACGGTGGGGTGGTGGTTGTTGGAGATCGATCCGCGGGTCTGGCGCGTCCTTTCCCTCTCTTTAATATACACTTTTGCCCCGCCTTCTTTTTGTGTTACGTCTTTGCACATTGTAAGAACACTCGTCGCTTGTATATACACGTGTACCGTACAGGGGGAAACAAAATACTTTATATTATTATACATTATGTTGTTACTGTCATTATTGTTTAGATAATGTAAGGGCGCGTGAACTTGCGAGAGAAAAAGATAGGACTCTTCTCACTTACATTGTTATCTCGCTTCATCCCCTTGAGCGAATGAATAACGATTGCCAGTCTCTACATGTAGCCTGAATCCTGAATAAAAAACAAGATGTATAAACGCGATACTTTTTTGTTGTTGCAAATTTACTTTATTGTTATTGAGAACAAAGTTAAAAAAAACTATCTCATGGTACATAATAAAAAATTAAAAAGTAAAAAAAAAAAAAAAAAAAAAGTTGGAAAAACAACATCTTTATTTATGTTTTGCTGCATTGCAATTGCTAGTTAACGTAATTATTTTCCAGGCAACAAAATAAAGTCTAATTTAAAATTGAATTTTAATATAAAATATGAAATAATATAAAGAATTGCAACACAGCAATTATTAAGTCTGCGAGTATTACTGCATACAAGTTATTTTAAAGAAAGTTGATATACAATTATAGTTGACATGATATATACATAATGATTAAGTTGAGTACAATTATAAAACGTGTTTGTGTAAATCTGAAAACACGGTGTTTCTCTCATATACCCACATCCCGCATTCACGTATGTAAGCTCCCACTATCATACAGATAGATTAATAATAATTATTGTGATTTCATCATCACCTAGATGTGTGTGTGCCGTAGTTTACAAATTAAGTCACGCATTAAGAGCAACCAAAAGTGGCATTTGGTATTATGACATAATTTTCGCCACAGAGAAAATACTAGTTTACTGTTTGTTTTTAAATCAACCCAAAAAATTGAAAGAAAGAAAGAAAGAAAGAAAGAAAGAAAGAAAGAAAGAAAGAAAGAAAGAAAGAAAGAAAGAAAGAAAGAAAGAAAGAAAGAAAGAAAGAAAGAAAGAAAAAAAGAAAGAAAGAAAAGTTAATATTGATAATTATTTTAAATGGGCTGTTCATATAAATTATAACGTAATTTTACAAATAAAAAATAATGCTAATATATATATTCTGGTCAAAATTTGTTTGCTGTTGTGTAATTTTACAATTAATATACTTTGTATTTAAACATTAATTTTAATTATACTGAATGTTATGGTGCAATGCAGCAGTAAAGGAGATTGAATGTGATGAAATTTAAGCTGTGGTTTACAAGATACTTTGCATATCTGTGAGATTATGCAGTCAGCTGCTGGAGTTTATTGATTATGTTAAGTCCCCTAGTTGTATAAGTAAGGGTGATGAGGAGGGGGAGGAATGTTATTGAGACAATGCTTGTGTTGTGAGAGACACGGAGCGGAGAAGTAAACATCACGCATTTGCGGGATATGGCCGACAAGGGAAACTGACCCAAACTCCTCTTTACGAACCTCAAAATGACAGTGAATGGATTAAATTTGGGTGTGGGGGGAACTGATTTGTGTGATTGTATCAAATACCCTGCCTTTATTTTTATTGAAAAGTAATCTCTCTCGTGTTTGATGTTTCCAGTGGTCAGTGGTGTATGCCCTATGCAGGATTTTGGGGGTTATCCCCCGCAAAAAAAAAAAAAAAAAAAAAAAAAAAAATGAAATTTAAGTTAGGAAATACACGATTTGGTGCAATATTTCTAGTCAGTTATTTGGGTTTGCATTTTTTTCCTTTAACGTAACAATATTATAAGATCAGAAAATAAGTAACGTCCTAGCTAATTTTTAAAATCAGTCATCTAAATATATTCTCAACCCAGCCATCAAATATTTTTTTTGAAGTCGCACTAAATTTTGTACGAAATATGAACAAAACGCATACATATACAATTTCGTTTTAGACAGTTATGCAGTTATTAGTATCATGGCATATTTTATCATCTTTTCGTATTTATTTAATTTTTTTTAATTATTATTTTGTATCACTTCTTACTTCAAATATAATTTCACACAGTTTATTCAAAAGTAAAATAACAAAACGGTAAAAAAGAGAAGTATGGATTTATATTTTATACACAGATATTATTTAGTGTCTTTTTTTTTTTTTTTTTTTTTTTTTTCTTCTTCTTCTTCTTCTTCCTTTTCTTGATTTACGTTGCGTTTCTAAAGGTATCGTTTACATACAAAATTATTCTACGCTCTTCTTTCGTTTTGCCGTAGAAGAAATAAAATTTGCATGAAATTTGCAATGAATTTAATATGATCGGAGGCTTGTATACGTACATACATACGTTTGACCATACGGATGGAAGCAAAGCAAGCCAGCGTCTTGTTCTCTCTTTACTTATTCATGAAGGTCTGTACATGAAGTGATGCTCACAGGTCGATGACCTAACCCGCGGGTGGACATCACCGCCAAACCAGTACTACCTAATTAATTACCAGCCCAACGTCTTGCTTCTATATCAATCTAAATAACACGGTTTTGTAAAGGAAGGGGGGGGGGGGGGTAGTATAAACTACCTCAGTTCTACATAAATTGAATTTTAATATTAAAAAATATTAATGCTCAGTTTTTGAATTGCAAAATATAATCCCTACCCCAATTGGTGACAGTCTTTGCAATATTTTCATTTTGTTCAAAGTAAATTTAATCTTCTTCTTTTTTTTTTTTTTTTTTTTTTTTTTTTTTTTTAAGTTCTGTTGTTAATTATTAGTTTGTGTGTCTTCATGAGCGTGCTTCGTATCACAATTTTTGTCACTTGTACCTTGGGCTATACGGACGAAACTTGAGGTAGGGTGTCACACTACTTTCGAGTTAGAGAATGCGGGAGATAAAAATTAAAAATTTATGTTCAGTGATTTAATTGTTAAAAGTAATTCATTAAAATGAATAACAAGCACACGAATAAAATATTCAAACTAAAATAAATAATGTAATTCACTTTATTATTTTTTTTTTTTTAATTCCGTAATGTATAACAAAGAGATAATAAGATTGTTTGATTGTTATCTTTTCATTCAAACATTCTTATTAATTTCCTTTGATTGAATGAAAGGCGCCATTTATCAAATTATGTTGAACAAGTAAGTCATATAACAGAAATGTCGCATGCTGTCGAAAGGAAACACCGGTGTCATATCATAACCTTTTGTTTTCGACATGCTTCGCCTCCTTATCGTTGTAATTCATTAATGACGCTGCCGGAAAAATACTTCCGGCTAACTTTTCCGCGAGTAAATTTTGCGTTAATTGAATTCTAAACAGTTATTTATGTTATATGCATCGGTAGATATTATAGCATTCAAGCCAATAATTATACTTCATTTATATACTGCACTTTATTTAAGTGATCTTATTTGCTTTTACGTTCAATCAGGTACCAGACATACGAAGTTTTCAGTAAGCAGCCCGTCCCGACACGTTTTACCAATCATACTTTTTTTTTTTTTTACATGCTTGAATGCTCAAATGGAATATGAATAACTGCGTGCTTTTTTGTGAGGATTTTGTTGCCCAATATCCGCGGTTCTCGAGGCCCCCACGCCCACCACGTCTTGTTTGCTCTCACTCTCGCGGTGTTTACTTACACGGCGACGGAATTCCGCGAGATCGACTGACCTTGGCTCATGCATTGCACGCCACGCTCGCTCTCTCGCTCGCTAATTTGCCGCCGCCACCGCTCTTCTCTGTGTTGTACATATAGCATACACAATGCAGCAGACATAAATCTTTGGCAGACGCTGATATCGTGGGATTAAAACACGTGCACAACTCTTTATGTTTACAACTCTAAGATAACTTCCGGGAATTAATTAAATTAAATAAATTGAAGGCTGGAGTATAGATGCATTTCTTGTTGTTACTAATTGATATAATTCATTTATTGTATATCTAAACACTTCTATTCCTGAGATCTTCCAAATAAATATACGTAGACGTGTTAATTCCTTTCTTATGTATTGACTGAAGCAGAATACTCGCTTCCTTCAATGTCTATTTTATTTATTTGTATTTTTTCTTCTTATATAACCAATAATCATAACAATGTTGTTGTATAAATTTAAGACCAATTATTTGCTTATTTATATTAAAAGTATAATAGTGTATTTAAAAATAAAAGCGTTAATTTGTCAATACAATGGACGAGTTCAATGTTAATATTTTATTTTTAGTTTCGAGAAAGTAATTTTTCTCTAATTTATTCCACTTGTGTTGGGCAATATCTGCAACAATGTAAATTGGCAGCAGGCAGGCAGCGAGCGTAGTTGAAGGTGGATGTATGTATATATATGGTGTGCATGTTACTCGGGGTGTGGGGTGGGGTTGCCGCATAGCGACGGGTGGAGAGAGAGAGAGAGTGAGCGTCGATACTCTGCGACGAGGGTTGCGGCATAGCAGGCGCAGCACTCGCTAATTCTTGCTGTGCTCCACTCGGTCTAGTCACCGTATAGCTTCTAATGCTGGAGCCATAGAGCTACATGGGCCTACCGCAACAAAAGCACTTTCACACCCATCACAATAACAATCAAAATGCATTTTATTAATTGCTTGAGAAAAAAATAATAGTTCGCTTTACTGTACACACTATTGTGATATAATATAGTATAAAAATTAAATTAAGCACATATTGTTGTTTTCTTATAAGATGAAAATTTCAAATTAAGCGCGTGTTTTTGAATGATAAAATATATTATGGCAATCGTGTGTACTTTAAGTGTAGTTCACACTGAAAAATTTGTATGGCGCTTAAAAGTATTGCTGTGCATGCGCAGTTGAATCCACGTGCTTCGATATGGCATACAAATATTTGACAGTGTGGACTAGCCATTACGATAAATGAAGTGATTGAAAGTGCCATTTCTCGGTTACAAAATTGCCTCTCAGTATTAAAAGAATTGGCGCTATTGAACTCCATTAAAAAATATATATATATTATGATATGGTGTATTAAATGCTGAAAAAGTCATTCCTTGAATAAAATTCTCATCCCTTATTTCAACACTAGTTTCACTATTACTCAAAAAACATGCATAATTATGAAGTGATGATATTTCGTGAACTTTTATCGTAGTTTTCCTACTTATATGTATTCCTACTTATTCTGTTACGATTTTAAAACTATAGGAGAGAGAGAGAGAGACACGAAGAGGTACACAGTGAAATATTGTATTTTAATCTAAGATGTGTACCAATCGAATAATGTTTTATTCCCATATGACAGTAAATGCATATTATATATTATTATAATATAATTATAGAATTTTGGGATGTGTTTAAATGACAAATCCGCCATATAAGTCCCTGTGGACTTCTCTATTTTGAAATCCTAGAATTTATTGAAGAAAGAATAAAATTGTCCACGGAAAGCTTGAATACGCAGCAATTGCAGTTTCAAAGGCCTGTGTACTTCTATTTTGTTAGCTGTGCAAAAAAAAAAAAAAAAAAAAAAAAATCTTTTTGGTGCGTCTGTTTATTTGTTTGTTTACAAAATACTAAATAAATGATACATGAAAACAATATCTCCAGACATTGTGCTGCCTTATATAGATGTATCAGTATCATGCGTTTATATAGAGCTTTCAATTAACGTAACACTAATGGACATAAAATTATTTTATGCTTTCCCAACACTCGAGAGGTAAATTTTAAGTCTCCGTGTCCGTACATAGCAAGTATCATCTTCTATGCACTCTTGTATCATTAAAGTAAAGTAAAGTGAATTCACTTCAACGAATTTACAATAACAATGTCAATTTAGGATGAATTAATGTCCGGAGCTATTAAATCCTACATAACTTCATTTTTTCACAACAAAGTATAGAAATGTTTACTCCCTCGTCACTAAAACTCATTGTTAGAAAAATGCTTTATTTTGCCACTGATGGAATGAACAGCTCTCTCTCTCTCTCCTTTTGAATTTGGTTAGGCAGAGACACCGAGATATAAAATTTTACTCTATTGCCTTATGTTAACACTTTGCAAGGATATGGAGACAATAAAAATATCGCTCCATACATGGTATTACCATAAGACAATAATATAATTTTACATCACTTGTATGCATGTGTCATTGCAATGTTTAAACGTATAGTGAAAAGTTATATCAATAATAATCAATATTAACAAAATTATTGTTTTATTATTATGCGATCTAATTCTAATATTATCTTAATTTTTTTCGCGTCGCTATTTACTTTCTTCTCTCCTATCTTTAATTTTGTATAAATACAAGATTACTATTGTTAGACTATTTCAAACTTGTTTGTACATTATTAATTGCAATAAAATAAAAACAATACGTAAATAGTTCAACTTTATAATGTTGCCTTATTTTAGTTTTCCTGAATTTGAAAATAATAATCCTCGTGTCTGAATTGCGTGTGAACAGAGAATCAAAGATAAGTCGATAATTGCAAATTTTGGTTGTTGCCAAAAAATTAAAGCGTGGTGAATTGAAGTGGCTTTTTGTTTCCGTCGTGTGCTCTCCGCATCCACTCAAGCACTTGAATTCAAAGCTGTTTAAGTATTGAAGGAAATCGATATCCCAGTGAGAAGCGGGACATCACTTTCTTTCTTTCTCTCTCTCTCTCTCTTTTCTTTTTTCTCAGCTTGACTGCTTCTCTTTTGTGATCCCGCAAAACAAATTCACTTCTTCTAGTCATGTATAATAAATCGGCCTTGTTCTCCTGTCGTGTACGACGAACCTGCCTTCTTTAAATGTTTATATTTTGAAATATTTAGAAAATGAAAATGATAGGTTGCAGTCATTCGCGGCGACAACACACAGCAGCTGGAAATGGATCGATTTTGTCGATAAGTTTTGCTTGTTGCGCGGATGTGGGCCATGTGTCGGGGAGGAGGGAGGCTGCCTGCCCTCTCTACTGTATGTGGATGGTATGTAGTATAGTACTACGGTGGGGTGTAGGGCGGGGGTGGTGAGGATTGCCACCGCGCTATAGTCGAGATCGATAGAGCGAGTTGTTGTGCCTCTCTCGCCGCCCCGTGCGCCTGCCTGCCTATGTACCCGCTGCGGGGGCGGCGGCTCCTTTCTCTCGTTTCTCTTCTCTCACGCCACGCGACCATCAAGGTCAAGTCTCGGCGTCACCACGTCTAACATCTCAACTCACGTGACCCACACTTAACTCGAACTAGCGACCCCTATCTCTGTCACTCATGCGGGATATAGTACCACTTGACACGACCTGCTGCTAATTATTATACTCCAATGAATGGGCTGAAATTTTGAATCCAATTTGATTGTACACAAGTGGTTTACTCTTTCAAGTTGCTGATTTTGCTCCCGTTTTCAAAAATCTTATGCATATTATGTATTTAAGGAAGGTAGTAGTAGTAATAATAAATACTATACAAGTTAAACTAAAATTATAATAACCATTTTGATACATTATATTGCTTTTAAGGAGGTAGGGGACCGTAGATGGCAGCACAGTGTAATTTTGTTACGAAAAGTCATCCATATTGGATAACAGCTGATGTTTTCCTATTTCCAATGTAAGTAGATAACGTATGTAATCCAGAGAGGACTCCCGCTGAAAAGTACTGGTCAGCTGGAGACGTGTATTGCGGGTCAAAATTACATTGATCAAATGGGCAACAAAATATAACTTCCAGGATAAAATAAAATTAAAGGCAACAGAAAATTGAATAACGATATTCTCTTTAGATTATCTATCTATTTCTTACCTATTTCAAGATACTACATACAAGATAGGGACACCAACTGGTTCCATGTTAATTTTAGCGGCATTGTGATTAGTCAATTTTGATCACGTGACCTTCAACTCGGGCGCTGATTAGCTTAGACGCTCATTTTGAATTTTGCGGCGCCCTAAATTGGTCGAGCGTGTCCTTGACCGCTTATGTTTACTCAAAATGCGGAAAAGGAAGTGGCCGGAAGAGGAAACCACGTGATGGTAAAAGTGAGAGGAAGTTCAGGCCTACCTTGCTGCTGGCACCAACTCTTCTCCCACTCTTACCGTCACGTGGTTTCCTTTTCCAGCACTTCCTTTTCCGTTTTTTAGAGTAAACAGACGCACTCCATGATTGTTTATGTGTGCTTCTGTTTACTCAAAATGCGGAAAAGAAAGTGTGGAAGAGGAAACCACGTGACAGTAAAAGTGGGAGAAAACTTCGTGCCAGCAGCAAGCTAACCTTGAGCTGCCTCCCACTTTTACCATCACGTGGTTTCCTTTTCCGCATTTTGAGTAAACAGAAGCACACCTAGCTTGCCGCTGGCACCAACTTTTCTCCCACTTTTACCGTCACGTGGTTTCCTTTTCCGCCACTTTCTTTTCCGTTTTTTAGAGTAAACAGACGCAGTCTATGTTTACCCAAAATGCGGAAAAGGAAGTGCCGGAAAAGGAAACCACGTGACGGTAAAAGCGGGAGGTAACTCGGGCCTAGCTTGCTGCTGGCACCAATTTTTCTCCCACTTTTACCGTCACGTGGTTTCCTCTTCCGGCCACTTCCTTTTCCGCTTTTTGAGTAAACATAAACAGTCCTTATCTTGTATGTAGTATCTTGCCTATTTAAAAATACCGTACTGCCATCTACACTCGCCTGCCTCCTTAAACTTTTAATAACATGATAAATAACTACTAAACGCATGATGTACGGTACATGTTTTTAATTCTATAACATCGTAGTAATAATAATAATAGCTAAATAAAATATAAATTATAAATAAATATTAAGTTATTTAAACTAAATCTATTGTAAAAACAATTGGGCAACATATTTTAACAAAAGTTGATAAAAAAAATCGATCATACTTGTTGATTTTTGTGGCGCTCATGTTTAATAATTTATGTTTGAAAAAAAAAAAAAATCAAGGCAACGTATAACAAAAATTATATAGCAGTTTATGTAATTTATTACTTGAATTCCTTGAGGTTTTTTTTTTTCTTTTTTTCTCTCTCTCTCTTTTTCGTGTATAAAAATAGTAAAACCAAAGGTAATAACGTTATTCATGGAAAGTTATTACGATAATATAATTTTTATTTTTGTAGCGAGTGTATTATGTATATAAGATGACAATTTGATAATGCGTGTGAATGCAAAGTAAGAGAGGACAAAAAAAAAAAAAAAAAAAAAAAGATAAATGGAGAGCAAATGTGCGCCGATGAGACAACAAAATGCGTCATTAAAATCTTGATGGTGACACTTCCGGTTCATCTTTTTGTTTTATGTATATATATAAACTTAACATGTGTGCTTTTACTCATTATACAGTGTACCATGCATTTTTATTGTTACATACATCCCATGGATGAACTGTGCATATAATATGAAGGCATAATCTTCCCTCACTTTATCTCCTCAAGGCCATGAATATAATGTAATTTCAAGTATAATTATAATATCTTACGCATAATCAGCATCGTATCATCGTAAGGCAACATTGTGATCTAACGACCAATCCCAATCAATACAACTGCCAACAAACATGTTTTTCAATCTTAAACAAAGACGTCATCACAATTTTTTTTATAGTTTTTTTTTTATTTCATATATATATATATATATATATATATATATATATATATATATATATATATATATATCAGGGTTACCAACTATTTGAAGCATGAAAAGAGGACAGGTTACCCTATACTGAGGGGGGGTGCAGGGGGGGACACCCCCCTGCCGGGGGTGCGGGGGGGTCCCCCGCAAGAAATTTTGAGAAATTTGGATTAAAATTCACAATTTGGTGCTATTTCTGGCCCATGTGTGAGTATTTTAATCTTATTTTAAAACCATTCATTTAACGTAAGATATGAATATTTTTATTAAATAATTAGGTCCAAAAAGATTAAAAAATATATAATGTAATTTGGAGGTTGTCGGTTAAAAAAAAATCTTAAAAAATTTCTAGGCTTAAAACACGCCTATTATGCCTAGTATTTCTCATTTAAATTTCTCCAGAATCGGGCAGAGATTAAGTGTTCTCAAAAATTTAAAAAAATAAATAATAATAATAACTTTTTCTCCTCATTAGCGTAATGTTAAATTAGGGGACCCTTAGCTTTCCTTGAGCGTTAAACCAATAAGCTCCATTATTCAATATTTCAAGTTTTTTTTTTTTTTTTTTTTTTTTTTTTTTGAGCAGTTGAGGAATTTTTAATTACTTTTTAAAGTTGTGATGAGAGAGGGGATAAAAATTTGTGGCCAATATGCTTAATTTTTTAGTTATTAGAATGTACAAAATATTTAAAAATATTTAAATTTATAAACATTTGAAGGAAAAAAAAAGATATATAGAGAGAGAATTAAAAATTGAGCAATACTATATATCAGATTTTTTTCTCAGGATCTAATTATCATAAAATAATGTTTATTTCTAAAATTTTCTTTTTTTATTTTATGTTTCAATCATTGTGTTTTTGGCAATACCTATAAAGCTATTTATGAAGAAACTTTAATTTTTTAGTTTAAACTACCTGGGCCACAAAATAATTACGTGCTATTTTTATTAGAAAAGAGATGCAATTTTTTTTAATCATCCCGTGTGTCCTGCACCCTGAACAGATAAATCTAGAGATGGAACTTGAATAAAAAATTATCCAGGAATTTTAGAAAATGGCATCAAAATGATGCCATACATATGGTATAAAATATGGTACAAAATAACCCCCAAGTCAATATTTCTCAGACGGTTTCCTGTTTTTCAATCAATTTTACTATCGCAGCTAGTTTTTTCATTTAATAAGTATATTTTTTGTTAAATTTCTGTTCGTTTCATTTCCCCCATAAAAAAAGTAAACATTAAAATTGTGACAGGAACATCAAATCATTTGCTAGCACTTAATTAGTATATTGTTGGTCTTTAGGTGTGCTTATATTTTC
Organism: Ecdyonurus torrentis; assembly: GCA_949318235.1. Taxonomy (NCBI): domain Eukaryota; kingdom Metazoa; phylum Arthropoda; class Insecta; order Ephemeroptera; family Heptageniidae; genus Ecdyonurus; species Ecdyonurus torrentis. The sequence continues at coordinate 8,569,832 of OX439131.1, read as the reverse complement.
TAACTAACTTTTTTTTTTAAATAAAATAAATTAAATGCATTTTAGAGAAGTTGCGCAAAGTTTTGCTCGCCGCAGGCGAAAGAATTTTTTTGAATTTTCCTTAAATTTTTTCTACTAAATTAACTTTTTGTTGTCCTCTTTTTGAAGGCCAAAAAGAGGACAGTCCTTGTCCTTTTTGGTACTTGAGAGGACAGAGGACAAAAGCCCGAAAAAGAGGATGTCCTCTTAAAAAGAGGACAGTTGGTAACCCTGATATATATATATATATATATATATAATATATATATATTTATACATGAATCTAAAACCCTTTGCTTCCTATTATACTTGCAACAATTTTTATTTTTGTGCGCTGAAAATGTGCATCATATTGTGTTTACACTTTCCACTTGTTATCAAGTTCAACTGCAGACTTTGTATTTTCTCTGTAATAATATGCCAACCACGTCTTTGTAAGCGTTTTTATATAATATTATGTTTATATTTATTTATAGTTTGGTTCCCATGTACTGTGTATTTTTTTTAAAGTACTTTTATCACTTATTTATTTATTTGTGTCATTTTAACAGCCAAGCGGATAGTGACAGTTTATTTTATTTAATCAAGTGGTTAATTAGTTATAATGGTCGAGAATAATAATTTTAAAATGAAACACTACACGTATATTTAACTAATGGTTCAAAATCTATTTGCATTTTTTTAATTTTGCTATTTTATTGTTTATTTAGAAATAAATACGCTATTTTCATAGCATAAGGGAGAATTGGATCTCTGAATTGCTGCCCTTGGGGCTAAAAGTATTATTTGTAAATGTGCGGGTTTAAAAAATAGTTCAATGAAAATTTGGGGGGGGGGGGGGGGGGTACCTACTGTTGAGTAATGTGATGTCTTAGTTTAGAGAGACCAGTTCATTTTATATTTTTTGAACTTATTTAAGTTGTAAGGATGGATAAAGGATTAGGAAGCTTTGGTTTTTGACGGTAGTGATCCTTCCATGACCTTGGCGTTAGCCGTGTCCATACACTTGTGCACACAACACAATGCATAAGCCTATGTCACACACCCAAGAAGTGAGTGCATTCTTATCACCACGCAGAAAGATAGCGAAACATCATAATCGATCCTCAGTTCAGCCTTGACAACCCCTCTCACTTCATCGTAATCAAACACACAAAAAGTTTGTCTTCCTGCTCAAACACGGCTACTTTTAGAATAATAACATTATTATTTCAATTCCTCTCATATATTTATATATTATATATTTCCAAGGTTATAAGAAAGATTTTCAAGTTTTAAAATATACGATGACAGTGCAGACCCAGGCAGATGAAAATGACCAATCTGTGTTTTGTATAAAAAGAAGAAACAAAAATAAGAAAATCATATTGAAGGTCACATCATTTAGATATTCTGTATATTTAAAAAAAAAAAAAAAATCTATAGAATAAAAGATTTGCGATATAAAAAGAAGACAACTTCGTTAAATGATGCGTGACGAGAAGAAGTATTTACGTATCCATATACTTCTTATTGCAATTTTGCTTTGTACATACATAAAGTAATAGAATAAAAGCCCTTCGTATTTATGCTGTTACATTATAATGAACCTTTATCCCTGAACTGAAATAATAAAATCATGATTCTGCATTTGTTATTACCACGTAATTGCAGTCTAAACGATTTTTTTTTAATTATAACGCAGTTTTAATTACTTCTTTACATTAGGACTCTACATAAGCTTGTTAAAACACTAAAATTTAATTACAGTCTACAATTACTATTGTTTTCCATCGGGTATATAGTGAAGTATATTAGTAATGGTTTGTTTGACACTCACAAGTCAGAGTTACAGAAATATGGATAAATTTTATTATGCAAATTAATAGAAAATCTTAAAGTGACACATCATATAAAATTGTCAGTCATGTAATAATCAATAGAGAATTTTCAAGGTATTTTATGAATTAAAATACGTCAAGAAACTAAGCTGAAAATTTCACATTTTACGATTCTTAACTATAAGTGTGTTATTATTATTATTACTACCAAATTTTAAGATTGCCCGATTATTGAGTATTGTATATATATGTATTTATTGTAGCAATGAAAATAATACGTTAAAAAAAATGACTTGTCTTTTTTCTGTCTTTTTTTTTTTATTATATAATTATTATTATTATTTTTTTTCGTATGATGTAATAGCAATGATGCATTTTTTTCTTCTTCTTCCTCTTACAAAGCCTCTTTCTTTATTAAATTACTATCTTTAAAGTTGTATGGAGATATTATTATTTTCTTAACGACCCATTATTGGATGATTAAAACTTAATCAAGAATGAAGCCAGGAGGGTTACAAGTAATTAAATTGTATGTTTCAGCCTGCTGGGATGGAGGAGACTAAGAGCGGGCGCGAACAGGTACACATTTCATACCGCGAGCGAGGCCGTAGTAACCAGGTGGGGCCGGGTCCTATGAGGTCCACGAGACCCATTGAAAAGGCTCGTATCGATACCTCACCATATAGTAGTGGCACTTATTTATCACCACCCCCGGATACGAGTTGGCGGCGCACCAACTCCGATTCAGCCCTTCATCAGAGTGCTAACAACCCTGGTGACGGAGGTCTAAACCACAACCCTGGCTCCCCTAGCAGGAGAGGTGTGTACAGCCAAAGTAATTATAATTTTTTATTATATCTTCTGTGTGTGTGTCTGCTTGTATCGTGTTGTGAGAGGTAGTTTCAATTTTATTGACATGTTAATATTACCGCAAATGTTATACTATATTGTGTAGAATATTAATAAAACATAATATATCGAACTAAAATTAACAGTGATAAAAATATACGATTCCAAATATTACATTAAATCAATGCCAAATATTATGTTTTCGACAGGTACGTTATAGAAATTGTTGTTGCTTTTTAAACTTTTGTTTTGTTTTGAAAATGCATCCAGTTGACCTTGAACTAGTTCCTCCAAGCGCGTGTCAAAATAAATGCATTGACCTTTTGTGTACATGTGTTGTAATTTCGGAAAAGTTTTTTTTTTTTTATATATATATATATTATATTATTTTTTTTTTTTACCTGCGTTTTTGTATATTATACTTTTAAGTAGGTGATGTAAAATGCTAATAACAAACATATAACTAACAAATTATTATTATTATCCAATAATATGTTTTCAGTGCAATCAATAATTTTGTATGTTGTGAGTTGAGTTTGTATTTGCAATTTTACTTCATTTTTGATTGGAAATATTATAAAATTAGAAAAATAATTTTTTACGAACTTTTTTACGAAAAAAAAAAGATTTTTTTTTTTTTCATGTTGCTTGCTCTTTATTAAATAATTTGTATTTTATTATACTAGAAATACACATAGATACATACACAAACATTAAATAACTTCATTTTATTATTATTATTATTTTGAAATGTTTAATAATATACATTATGATATACTATACTATATATTATAAGTGGGATGCATTAATTTTTTTCATTGAATATACGATATTAATGTTTTGCGTAAAGTTACTCACATAACATAGTTTGCTTGCTTTGTGTTTGCTGAAATGTTTGTATGTTGCAGGGGGTGAGCACCACCAGCTGCTGATGAGCCACAGTCAGGATCACAATATCGACACGGGCAGGAAGCACCTCATGGTGAACCAACATGACGGCAGGCCGCGCTCGTGCTGCGATGTACCCAGGGTGCCCGGCATCAAGTAAGTACAACATTTAATTGTAACTCAATCTAATATTACCACAATATACACTTAAAATTGAAACACCCTTTTATTTTAAATGCTCGAAATTGTTTTTAGACATTTCGTAGAACCCTTGCCCTTTCCCCCCCCCCCCCCCTTATTATTTTAAACTTTTTACACATTTTGGTACAACAAACCATTAATTTCAATACTGAGTAGATGTGTATGTGTGCTTGTCCCATTGTATATCACATTACAATTACAGATATTGTAGTTTTTGTTTCCTGATTCTATGTTTTCTAACAGCTTCTCTCTGTTTATTAAAATTATTATTAATGCAGACAGGAAGACCGACTTGGGGCCGTCATTAGTCAAATAAAAAACAGTATTTTCACCATGATATAATAATAATTACTTTTACACAAAATATATATATTTTTTTTTTCTTCAAAAAACTTTTATCTTATAATTTATAATAATCTTTACATAATTGAAAAAAATGTGTTTGTTTTTTGTTTTGAAAAATGTTTTATTAATTTTTTAACTTAAAAAAAAAAAAAAAAAAACATCTAATTTGTCTTATAAGTTGGCGCTAAAATTTGAATTTTTTACATTACATGTTATCTTCAAAGTGGAATAACTTGAATGTTTGATCGCGTTTTCATGTACTTGGCTGAGACCCACTGGATCACAGGCTTTGGTTTGGCACAACTAAATGTTTTAAGTAACATTTTTCAACTTTTATATTAATTTTATATTTCACAGTTCAATTTGTAAGATATCAGCCAGTCAACTACTCCGTTAAAGCCCTTGTCAACTTACTTTTTTATCATTTAGAATACTAGACTAATAATTACCATACTTTAATATCCATGAATTAGACACCATCACATTGATTTTGTATTTATTTTCGTTTATTTTCCTTTTTGCGGTTATATCACGTATCTGACGTCACAATGTACCGCCGCCAATCACAGTCACCGCTCTGGTCACGTGATAAATTTAAGACCCTCCCTCAAGTTCTTAACCTCTATCACAGCCCCATCGGTACATTGTTACGTCAGACACGTGATATAGCCGCAAAAAGGAAAATGAACAAAAATAAATACAAAATCAATGTGTTGGTGTCTAATTGATGGATATTAAGGTATGGTAATTATCAGTCTAGTATTCTAAATGATAAAAAAAGTAAGTTGACAAGGGCTTTAAGTAATAGTTATTTCATATATTATGGAATACAAATTCTTGGCATAAATTTAAGATTACCATTCTACATGCTCTAAATAATAATAATAATAATAATAAATGCTTTTTTTTTTATTCTAGCTATGATTAATTTGGTTAGTAACAACAATTGTAATGTTATATATGGTGTTTATTTGTGCTTGTTTTAGCATCTTCCCCTCACAAGCAGAGCCTGGCACAGTGCAGATTCACATCGGGAACAACACGGGCTCACTGCCAGATCTCACCAACTTTCACTTCCCCTCACCTCTACCCACCCCACTGGACTTGGAAGACCAGAGCAGTTCACCCTACAGCACAGTAAGTCAAGGCAATTTTACTTGTCTTCAAATACTTGCGTCATTCAATTACATATCATGTGCATTATAATTGTAATGATAAGGAGACATATGGAATTTTTATATGCTTTGCTGTTAATTTAAAAATATCGTTTTATGCCAAATACATCTAACCTTCATAATATTGTACTATTGCTTTATAAATGCATTTAAAAACCATTTAATATCATTGGAATAAATAAATAAAAAAAAAAAAATTAAAAAAAAAATGTATGAAAGCTGTACGCCTGTGTAAATTTTCAACTTATGCAATATGTATTCTGTTGTCTCCGTATTTTCTGCTAGTCGGTTATTGCTATAAGGATTAAGATTTTGTTTTCTTGTTAAAACTTGTTGGTAAGGTGATAAGGTTATTGTGCATGCATGTGACTTGGGGCTTTGTTGACGCAGAGCCCCCAGGCTACCAGCCCCTCCACTCTCTCTCCCACAAGTCTACCCTCGCGCCCAGTGGGCCGCTTCTCGTTTGGCTCACAAGGATCTGGTGGGTCGTCTCACTCACCGCAGGGTCCAAGCCCTGGCCACTCACCTGGTTCTCGGCGGCGTCAGCCTCAGCAGCAGCTGCAGAACCTTGTCATTGGTACCCAGCAGCAGCAGCAACAGCAACAGCAACAGCAACAGCAGCAGCAGCAGCAACAACAACAACAACAACAACAACAACAACAACAACAACAAGGGCAGCAGGCCACTGTAAGTGCAGCCACGCATTTTGTTACCAACACTTACCCTGCCGCACCAAAGCGTCAACCAAACTTCAGCAAAATAAAAACTTATTTATTTTTATTCTTATTTTGTTGTTTGTAAAAATTGCGTTTCATTGCAATTTTTCCTCAATTAAATTAATAATATTATTAAAAATATTATTCCCTCCACTTTTAAAAAGTTTTTAATAAATTATGATGCATCTTAAATTGTTTGCCGCTTGTACGGTAAAGCCTGGCATTGTGAATTCAATTAATTTATATAGCTAAAATTGGTTATAATTTTTGAGGGTCAATTGCTGTGTTGGTAACACTGCAAGGCTGTCTTTGTGTGTCTGCACCTCTCTATGTGTGTGTTTGTCAGTGTGGTCGTGCTTTAACACCAGCCTAGCCGTAGTCACCTTCTCTCATATAGTTGCTGCACTTTGTACAAAATTACTGCTGTATTATTATTTTTATTATTTTCTTATTTTTTTATATATAATTTTATTTTTTATTGTTATTTTATTATTTATTGCATGTTTATTGAAGCTTTTTTTATGCATTTTTGTTTTTTTGTTTTAAATTTGTTGCAGAACCATCTTTTAGTGCCATCTCCTTATCCAAACTCGAGGTATAATCATATGTGCAAGGTTAGTTTGCAGTAATGCTTTTACCTTGCATGCTCTTCTTGTTGCTAATTGTGCATGACATTTTATACATACATTTTTTTTCTCTACTGTAATAATTGTTTTATAATTTGATATTTTTGTAGAGTTGAAAGTGATGATAATATTTTACATGATTTCTCCCTCTTTAGGCATTTTTGTATCAACTGATCTTCAAGCATGAGTTCCATTTTTTTTTTTTTTTTTTTTTTTTTTTTTTTTTTTTTTTTAATGAGCATTTGTATTATTTTTTTTCCCTTGTTAAAAAATTTAGAACATCTTTTACTTTTTCCTCCCCTTTCTGTGCAAAATCTGCCTTGCATACAAGTATGTACCACGTAAATAAGACGACGTGCAGGGTGGTGGCTGGCCGCTTGCTTCTTCGCATTGGGGAATGCAGAGGGGGGAGCGCGGCGGCCATCGTTCGGCACGCGTACTTGCCCCGCTCTCTCACTATCACACAGCGAGCAATGTGAACAACACGTATCATGCGGTGATGCTTGGTACAGGTGAGCACATTGTATTGCTGTGGGCTGCTGATGAGTGCCTGAGACCCGCGATGTTTTTTGTGCATTAATTATATAATTAGTGCATAAAATTCGGAACGGATATGGACGAAACGCGCGTCCAGCTAGATCGCGAGAGGTGTGGGTCGTGAGGATATTTGGTATGTATGGTTAGCTTCTGCACAGAATCACCCATCCTTTTAATTTCTTTTCATATAAAACGTCCTAGCCAAAGTGCTAGTGAATTGATTTGAATCCCTACTCCATTAACCATCAAAATTAGAGAATTTCGCTTTGTATTAACTTTCAATACACGGTGCTCTAATTTCTCTCGTCCTATCACTATCCTATTGTTTTAGGAACATGAAATAAAGTTCATGATAAAATTTTGCCGTGCTGGTTTGCTGTTTAAATCTTCCCATGTATAAAGTCCTTACATGAGAATTTTCTGCCATCAGCCAATCAGAAGTCACAGCAGATATGAATGCAGATGCAAAAGCAGACATGCAACATTCGCTGTGTGGTTCATTTCTTTTCCGCTAAGTAAGAGAAAACAACTCTTGCAACCTATGTCAAATGTCTACTTTTGCATCTGATGCGTTCATATAAGCATCTTTCATAAAATAACAAAAACAGAAACAGAAGTGAAAACCACATAATTGGAGAGTGCAACTGCCAGTTTAAACATGGACAGTGCTTTGTGCATTTTACTTTATGAATCAATTTATGGGGGGGGGGGGGGGGGACATCACAGTTAGGATCAATAATAAAGAAAAGGACAGAAATACCAGCAAGGGCCTAACCACAGTAAAAGTTCTATGGAAAGGTTGACATCTCATGTTGTACAGGGTTAAAGTATAGTAATGTAATTTATAATCAAAGATGAGATTTACTGGAGCACATCACAAAGTGGCTTGAAGTCTTGTACTGTCATGCTCTGCTGCTGGTGTTGGAATTGGTGGGAAGGGTGACGAAAGTTCTCAGTAATACAAACATTACAACTATAACTCTGTGCAACATGAAATCTTGAACTCTCCATAGAACTTCTACTTTGGTAAGGCCCTTGCTGGTATTTCTATCCTTTTCTTTAATAGTTTTCGTAACTGCATTTTTTTTCTTTCTTAAATTGAATTTTACTTTTTGTAGCAATACAATAACCTCACTTAAGTTGGCTTTAAAGATGAAGTAAGTAGGAAGTGAGCAATGACTTCGATATGAGCATCTGCCTGTTTGCAGATGACTTCTACTGTATTGTAGATATTAAAGTAAGAAGAAATACCACAAATTTAGGCGTCCTGTGCAGGCGTAGGTCATAGCGTGGCCTGCAAATGTAGGCAACTCTTTCAGTCCCCTTTGTTGTACAGGAAGCCTAAATTTGTTGGAACGTGCTTCTCTTCTTAAAATTCTCTACTTGATAAAATTATTTAAAACAAGTTTTGCTCAAAAGATGGAAGCACTGGGAGTAATCTGCCAAGCTAGAAAGTACATATAAATTTGAAATAAGTGTGAATTTCTCTCCACGTCTAATCATCACATGGTTTCCACTGCCAACACTTTTGTTTTTGGTATTTTACATAAGATTCCATTATAATGAATGACTGACATCTGCTGATTGATCAAATTTTTATGTAAGCTCTTTATATGAAATAAGAATGCTCTCTCCCAGTTTGGCCCTCCAACATTGTAATTGAGGCTAGTACGCAACTGTAACTGTATGTCGTTGGTTGCAGGGGGTTGCTATCGATAACAGTATGTTGGATGGCTTCAGTCAGCAGCAGCAACAGATGATTTACCAGCAGCAACAAAACAGGAGGTCTCCGCAGCCTCCACAGTCGCCCCAGCAGTCGCAGCAGCAACAACAATCTGCACAGTCGGCACAGTGCAGTCCACCACTAGTCACCAACTCACAAATGTCCTCTGTAAGTTACTACCACTTTCTACAAACCTCTTCTCTAATCCTTTTTATATCATCTCAGTTGCACTATACAAACTCTGTTTCATACTTTTGATCTAGTAAAATTGCAATTGAAGCATATCGATGTTGTTGCCAACAATATGTGTATCTTGTTTTTTGTTACTTTTAGCAAAATACCCATCTCGTTGTATGTCATGCATAGCAAAATGTGTATCTCGTTTTTTGTCATGCAAAGCAATATTAAATATGTAAGTCAAGCGCCATCTGCATAACGTTTGGATAGACATTTTGCTTTGCATGACAAAAAAAAAATACACATATTTCTAAAAGTGTCAAAAAACAAGATATACATATCATTCGCAACAGCATGGATAATATGTGTAGGTATTATATGCTTTTTTTTTTTTTTTTTTTTTTTTTTTTTTTTTTTTTTCAAAAAAAAATTTAATGAATTTAAAACTTAAAGTATTAAAAGTAAGGAAAAAAAAAAAAAAAAAAAAAAAAAAAAAAAAAAAAAAAACAGTCTTAAAGAAAATAAACTATCATGGTTAGATTGATAATTTAAAAGAAAAGGATAGAGGAAACCAGCAAGGGCCTTACCCTATTGAGTGAGTCCCATAATTTAGTGAAAATCTTACCAGCATAAAGGCACAGAGATAAACAATTAACATTTATTTCATTTGTTTTTGGCACTAAACTCTTAGAGAAAAGAATGTTGTGTGTTTGTGTGTGTCTGTGTGTGTACCTTCGGCAAGACACTAATATATGATTCATAGTTGTTGTTTTTCTCTGTGTCTGTAAGGACTGACAAAGGCACACATACTTGCTTCTCCCTTGGAGTTAAGTGCCGAAAGTGATCCAATATGCGTTATTTGTTATCTATGTGCTAGCAAGATTTTCACCAAACTATGGGACTCTTCACAATTGCTCCCTTGCTCGTTTCCTTTATCCTTTTCTTTTAAATCTTCAATAAATAAACAATTGTCATTGTTACAAAAAAAATAATGTTATTATTTTAAACATTAAATTTGAAAATTAAAGTATTTCTTACTATAGTACATGTGATTGTGTTTATATATTTTACCATTCTAAAACTAATTTTTAGTTGTTCTAAGTTTAGTTTAGTTCTAAAACTAAGTTTTCAGTTGACGCTGCTGCCTGGCGCCAACTCTCATCTGGTTTCTCCCTATCAAATTTTAACGTCACATGTTCATTCTAAAACTAACTCTAAATTTTTAAATAACAATTAATGTTTTGTTTATGATCTTGATCGCGAGGGTACTATAATAATTTATTGAAAATAAAAATTAATGAGCCCTAATGCTAATGTTATTCTAATAAAAAAAATTTTGAGCTTAATTTTAATGTTAAAATATATTATCACAAATGTGTGTACAATAATTTTACAAATCAAGCCAAGTTGTAAGCATACCTACCTACTTTCTAAAAGTTAAAATCAGTGTTTGTATCAACTTTAAACATTATAGAACATAGAAAACAATAAAAAAATAATAATAAAAAGCTTTTGATGCTAATTACAAGATGCATGATAGAATAGTAAAATTTAAATATTAATTAATCAAAAAAGTTAATGTTATTTATTATATCAATGTGATTAGTTAGTAATTGGCACGATGTCTTGCTGGCTGAACTAGACAATGTATAGCTAGCTCAATGTTGTAGTACAGTGACGGCAAGCTCACGACACTTGCTCTCACTGTCATGTATGTTTTGTCCGTATGTATGTATGTATGTATGCCTGTACGTCAATGTTTATTACAGCAACATTCTCTGAACACGTACCGATCTCCACCACCACTTTGTAGACCTAGTCCGCAGAGCTCCCCTGGTCTCACTGTACAGGTTAGTCTTTCTCTTCTGCAACTACAACAACAAATATTTTATATTTTTATCACAAAATTCTCATGTGAGTTTATTATTATTATTATTTTAATTAATTTAATAAACTGTAATAAATAAAAATGTGTATACTGCTTTATTCCCCACTTAGCTGCATGCTGTGATGTATTTCTTTTAGTTCCCTTAGTGAATAAAAGCAGATAAATAAAAATAATTACTGTAAATATTATAAGTTATTACAATTCTACAACCTTGGAGTGGGATTATTATTATTATTATTATTATTTTTTTTAATTTGATCCTGTACAATTTGTAACTTAAATTGCACTCCGAAGCATTAAAAGCAGAAGAAATGATACAAGTCAAGATGTGGAGATGACTCCACTGATGGTTTCCAACAATTACTGACTGGAAGTTGGATGTTATGTTACAGGGCAGTCCTCTGGGGTATCGCAGTGGCAGTCCTGCAGACACTGCAAGTCACAGCGCACCACAAAGTCCAGTATCTCAGAACCTCTCCCCTGCAAGTTCGCCAGGCATAAGCTCGGGAACCAGCCCTTTCTCAGATCAGAATCACTATTACTTCAGTCAAGCACAGACATTACAACTGCAGCAGAATTTTGAGCAGTTTAGCATGGTGAGTTTATTTAGTGTATTGTGTGTTGTATATTTCTATTCCATTGTGGATATATATTATAATAATAGAATTTGTAAGTATTATAATGCTAGTATGCCAGTTGTTAACTCCTCTCTTTTTTTTTGTTTGTTCCCATGCTACTTAGGGAGTGGTGAGTATTGCTAGTTATGTTTGTGTCATATTTCTTGTACAGGGTTTGCAGTGTGATTCTCAATAGTATGTAACTAAATAATTTGCGTTGATAAAACCATTGATAATCCAAAAGAGTAAAGTTGTTGCCTGCACTGTTTGCTCGTTAAGTATCATTCACATGTAACGTAAATTTGATCTCCATTAAGGGAAACTGACAGTTACACTAATTTGCACTGTTTCACATGATAAATACTGTGTGTGGAAAACTGGCCGAGACTGACTGAGGGAGCTGCTCTGATGTAAACATATTGACTCTCTCACATGTACCGTAATTAACAGATAGCGTCAGATAGTAATGCTGGGAGTTGACCATCACTGCTTGTCAGTATCTGTTGATATCTGTCAGTTTTAAAAACCATGTGAAAGGCTTAATTTGTTTACATTGCTACAACTTTGTTTATCTTTCAATAGATATTAATGGAGGTTACCGGTTTAAAAAAATGCTTAAAAATGACTATGGCTTCAAACATGTAAAAGTATGTCTAGTATTTCTCATTTAAATTTCTCCAAAATCGGTGGAGTAGTTTTCTCAAAAATCACAAAAAACGTGTTTTTCCCCATAAGTGTAATGTTAAAATAGGGGACCCTTAGCTTTTCCCGCGTCTCCCCGCGCGCTTAACCGATAAGCTCCATTGTCGATGCCATGTTAATGATACTTTAGAGTAACATATATTTATACTGTTATTAAAGAAAAATTGGGGAATGGGAGATAGTAATATAATGGGCTTAGACTGATAGGGATGTGAAAGTGTAGAGAAAATAATTTGTATGCTGATTTTTTTTATAAGCCTATGTACTAACCTCTCATAAAGATTTTCTTGGCCTGGATTAGAAATTATTTCTCTATACCATGGTGTCCGTGGTAGAATTAAGTTTATTACTATCTTGCATTCCCCAATTTTTTTACTAATCTAATTTTACTTTAGAGTAAAATATACATTAGTATGCGGAATTGACAAAGGTTGAACTTTTTGTTATAATTATTGTTTAAAATTTACTTCATTATTCACAATTTATTGCGTAAACACAAAATAATTGTTTACAATCAACTCGTACATGTTGCAATGGATAATTGACTTACATGCAATCAAGATCAGCGCTGTAAACCAAGAATTAACATAATGCTTACAAAGTAATGTTCTTTTATGATAAACAAAAAAGTTTAATATGATTCTAAGTTATATGCTAGTTGCACAAAGTGGTTTGCAATTCTTAGAAAATTAAAATACTGAAAATCTTTCAATATATCGTCCAATTAGAATTACTATTATTATTTTAATGCAACTTTAATTAAGCCTTAACTACGCTTCCTATAGAACTTCCAAGTCACAAGCAAATTATTTGCAAATACGTCAAAAAAGTTCTCAGGGGAAACTTTTCACTTTAGGGGGTGGGGGGAATGTAGAGCTTTTTTTTTTTTTTTTTTTTTTTTTTTTAATTATGTGTATTTGTGTTTGGTGTTTTACACTTTAAATAAATCTAGTGCTAAACAGAGAGTAACTTACGCAGGTGATTTCACTGAAACTGAATAGTTAAAAATATTCCCTCTATATGTACTGTATCCCAAAAGAAAAATAATTTGATGTGATACTTAAGTTAGCAAATGCAATGCAGTTGTGGGTGTGAGTGTGTGCCATACTGACAAGACATGTATGTTGTTGTTTGGCAAGGATTGGTGCCAGCTTGTTCACAGCTTGGTGGAGACCAACTGCAGCTGGACAACAGAACTGCAGGTGATTGTGAGAACAAGAGAAGCGAGCGTGCATGCTCCCTCTAGCAGTCACACTGCTTTCTTTGCATCTGCTTGCCATCTCTTTCACATTCAGTTGTTTTGAGTAGCAGGTTCCAATATCATGTAGATTTTCAACTACTTTTTTACATTCTTCTTTTTATATAATCCTACAGTATATTATATTATATACATTTCATTTTTTATTATACTGTTTCATATGCAAAATAATTTGTTCAGAGATTTTGTATTTTATTACTCCTGTATATACAATTCATTTTAGTTTTATGATTTTAATGAAGAGGAATTTTAGGGAAAATAGATTTTGTTTATAGTACAAATGATAGGCATAGTAGTTTAATAATTAAAATTAAAGCAGACATTTTTTTTTTCTCATTTTAATTAGCTCAGAGATTGTGGCCCTTTAGTCTAGTCAGACAATTATTTACATAGTTTTACTTAGAAATCTCTTATATTGTTCTTAAAGCAATAAATGTCATTTCTCTTTGTCAAGTTTGAAAGCATACTAATTGATTGTAAATGTTGTCTCCATGTTCATGAATTAAAACCTAATAATACAACAACAAAAAATGCAGAAAACTCTTAATCATTTAAGAAAGAAAAGTGACATTGACTTGCAAAAAAAATTAAAAAAAAAAAAAAATCAGTGAATGAGATATGCACGCAATTTTTTTTAAAAACTTTACCTTCTCAATTTTGTTTAGTTGCGCAGCGAGGTGTTTTCAACGTCAGCGCAGCATGTTATTATTTTGTTTTGTTGTTGTCCCTGTAGTCCCACTTGGCAAGGTACACGAGGCTGTGCTTTGTTAGTGAGCAAGCAAGACTGCAAACAATTTTACAGCTCAAGCAAAAGCTGTCAAATTGACTCTTATTTATGTCAGTTTTTTACTCTTTTTGGGGTGGATCCTATAAGCTGTACAACTTATTTTTAATCTTCAGTAAAACTGAATGGCAGAAAATGCTACTGCATAAAAATTATTAAAAAAAATTGTGGGGTAGTGAAGTAAATTGTTCTGCTTAATTGAATCCACCTTTACTTATTCCCTTTGCTTGGAGTAGCTAGAGCTATTTATTTTCAAGCTACAATCCAATTCCAAAATAAAGCTTACAGGCTTTTCTTTCCTATTTTATAAAATTATATTATGGATGTTCCTTGTTAACTTGTCCGATTACAATATATTTTAACAGTTAATGCCTGTTAGATTTTTATATTTCATTACAAATACAAAACAAAACTTAATGCGACTTTATTAGCTTTATTCAGCATATAATAAATGGGAAAATGTGGCATCAAAATATAATTTCAATGTAAATAAATGAAAAACAGGAAAAAATCATCTGTCCAATGCCTATCATCTTTTTTACTTTTCCTACCCCTATGTCAATAAAGCTATGTAACTAGCATGAACCATGATAAAGTGCAGCTGGTAGGCATTGACTAATAAAGGAACAACTGTTTTGAGGCCGACTACAAATGATTTCGGTCACATCCGCTTCCGTTTCGACGTACTGCGCATGTGTAGCAAGTAGAAACAGAAGCCGATGTGACCAAAATCGCTTATAGTCGGCTTCAAAACAGTTATTCCTTTATTAGTCAATACTGTTCTCGCCAACTTTCTAGAGTTGGGGAACTCTGGCAGGTGAGGGAGGACACATGTCTTGTTGGCTGCCTGTCTCACTTCCCTCTTAGTGCACATTTTTATATTACAGTAAGTGGATGAGATGTTTTAAATAGCAAGCCAGTTTGCAAGTGCAGTTGTTTAAACCAATCAGCAAATGCATTGGTGATGACATTACTGCCACATGCAATCTCAGCTCAGTCAGTTAGCAGATGTGGTGTAAGCCATCTCTAGCTGCACAGAGCTCTCTGCAGAGCATTACTGATGAGTCTTACTTAAAGGACAAAACTGGTCTATGTAACCTGAGTAAATCTGTTGCTGTTTTATAATGATGTGTTTTTGATGTAGAGTGAGATTGTGGGATACTAGGTATATTGTATTTTATTAATACAGTTTCCTTGTCCTTTTAATGTCTCTTTAAATAAAAAATATTTAGCATTCATTTACGCTGGAACATTTAATCCCAAGTCCCAATTTGCTATATATGTATATATACCCCTATATATATATATATATATATATATATATATATATATATATATATATATATATATATATATATATATATATATATATATATATATATAAGAGAATCTTCATGTTTTATTAATTTTCACTGCAATGTTCTCTAATCTCTCATACTATTTTCTATTGTTAATTTTATTTTTCAATGATAAAGAAAAGGATAGAAAAACCAGCAAGGGCCTTACCACAGTAGAAGTTCTATGGAGAGGTCGAGGTCTTGCATGGCACAGTATAATGTTATAAAAGTTTCTTTATAACTTGAGAGCTTTCGTCATATGATAATGACATTATCAATCAAAAGAGAAAATTACTTGAGCACATCACTGAGCAGTGTCTTGTCTTGTACTGAGTACAAGACAAGACACTGCTCAGTGATGTGCTCAAGTAATTTTCTCTTTTGATTGATAATGTCATTATCATATGACGAAAGCTCTCAAGTTATAAAGAAACTTTTATAACATTATACTGTGCCATGCAAGACCTCGACCTCTCCATAGAACTTCTACTGTGGTAAGGCCCTTGCTGGTTTTTCTATCCTTTTCTTTATCATTGATCCTAACCGCGATGGTTTTTTCCTTAAATTGATTAATTTTATTTTTAACATTTAATACATCAATGTAAATAAACTTGTACACATTAATGATTAAAAGGCTGACATTAAGTTTTGTTTCTTGTCACTAGATGAAGTAAGGAATTTGCCAGCATGTGTAGAGCACAAAGTGCACAAGTTCTCAATTTTGCCGTGTTTGGCTGTGAGTAAGCAAATACTTGGCAAAGACGAGATCTTGTGTTCTGGTGATGACCTATATCTGACTAACATGTATTTTGCTTGGTATGTTCACAGCTGGATAACCCAGTGTCTACCAGCATCAATCTAATCAACTCTCAGTCCAACTCTGTGCAGTACTCACAGGTAACTCATGCCGTGCATGCCATTTCACAATCTATTGACAAATCACACTCACTAAATTGTGCTGTTGCCCAATGCGTAACAATATTTTTTGAGTCAAAACTCTCAATCTAGCAGCATTTACCTTCCCCTTTGGCCACCCTGAACCACCCCTTCAACTAACCATCTCTCACCTGCCAGCTCTCCACAAATCCAGCTAGCATTTTGTGGGTGGCGTTTTTTTTTTTTTTTTTTTTTTTTTTTTTTTTTTTTTTTTTTTTTTTATACTCTGACAGTTTTTATTTTCTGTAATAGAAAACTTGCAAAAAGGAGTTAAGTGAGAAAATTAACAAACTCAGAACCCAAGTTTTATGTTAATTTTAGCCTGGTATAGGGCTTACCATGTTAAATTGAGGGTTTTGATTTTTAAATTTCGTGTTTCAGAATTGTTAAAACATGTTAAAACGCACATTATCATAAAGTAAACAGCACAACTCAAAAAGTATTTAGAACGTGGACGAGCCCCAGTGTAAGGAACAAGGTCAAAAATGTGCTCAAAAGTCGACTCCAAATGACAAATGAGGGTCTGGGTTCCACCAGAAATTTCAGTTTCTCAAAGCTAAATTTTTAAATTATGAATCAAAGTGACATGTTATACCATATTGGAAAGGTTGGCAAAGAGAAACTGATATTTCTGGCGGAACCCTCATTTGGAGTCAACTTTGAGCACATTTTTCACCCTGTTCCTTATACTGAGGCTCGCCCACGTCCCAAATACCTTTTTAATTGTGCTGTTTATTTTATGATGATGTGTGATTTAACGTGTTTTAACAATTCCGAAGTGAGAAATCTAAAAATTAAAACCCTCAATTTAATATGGTAAGCCCTATACCAGACTAAAATTAACATAAAACTAATGATGACCCATGCCAGTGATCGACCAGATAACCCTTGCCAGTTGCCAGTGACTTGTCCAGATTATGTAGAGTTCTCTATTGCTATAGCAAAGTTTATCACAAAGTTATTTCCAAATCAAACTCAAGCCTTTTTCTAAAAGTTTTTTAAGTATGATAATTAATGTGATCTTTGATTCAGTTTTAAAGCCAGGTAATAGAATTCATGTGGTGTTTTTAGTTTGTCACACTTTGTGGCTTTCTCTTTATTGCTTGTCACGGTCTATCACTGCATGTGGTCTTTTGCTATGCTAAAATGAATTTTTCTGATAAAATTCTGATACAGTATATAAGAATACAAAATAAGAACCTAAAAATCGACAGTTTTATTCAAATCTAAATAGCTTCTTTTGTTTGCTAAATTAAAAAAACACAATGAAAAAAAATGTTATTAAAAAAAAAGGTAATAATAATAAATAAATGAAAAATGAAAGCACATCAAAGAATAAAATTTTATTTCACCAGATCCAATGTGTTGACGTTACAATATTGGTGTTCACAGGCCATGGGTCAAGGCAGCCCAGAGGATGGAGTGACAAGGGTTGGCAGCCAAGAGCTTGGTCCAGACCCTAACTTTTTCAGTCAGTCACCATCACAGCTGCAGTACAACAGTAGACCTACCCCCATCAACCCCAGTGGTGGCAGTACACAGCAGACCACCCCTCAAACACCAAACACGCCCTCCAGTATCCCAGACATCATTCTAACAGGTGAGTGCATCTCTATCTTACTTTCGCACTACCGGTACCACCTTTTAAGTTCAGTGCAAAAAAAAAAAAAAAAAAAATAGTAATTATAAACTTCTTTTTTTTTCCCCCCCCCTGTTTATATTTTCTCATGTCAAAGTGAACAAACTGCACATTACAAATGTCACTCAAAATGAATGGTCTACATCTGGTGCTTCTACACGATTCATAGGAGAAGTAAACGGGTGACGTTGGAATTTGCAAAGTGTAGATTGATAATTCACTTTGAGTATAATTTGTAAAATATGTTTACTTTGATGTGAGAAGACTGCTACTATATTAAAAAAAAAAAAAAGAAAGTTACTGCTTTAAGCTATCAGATGTATTTTTATTGTAAAAAATTTTTTAGTACAGCTCTGGACAAAAGTTCCTGAACGCAGTGGTGGCCGCTTGTTTTCTCATAAAGATAGCATAGTGTGGTTGCAGGTTGCTTATACAAATCTTTTGAAAACTTTTGTCCAGAGTGTACAATCAATAAATATAATATACGTGACTAATATTCCAATTTTGTTCTCAGATTTCTCGTGTACTGGTGACGAGATGTCAAGACATGAACTCGTCAAAGAGTTAAGCAACGCAATGGCCATGGGATCTATAGACTCTGATATATTTCCCTCTGACGAGACTTTAAGAGAAGGCTTAGGTACAATACACTTTTCAGACTACCAGTTATTAACAGACCCAGACATGAACGTTGTTACAGATCCATCGACAGAAGATAATTTTCGGCTTGACAGATTGTAGTGCAAAGCAATTTATTGTTGCCTAGAGTGTAAAAGTGTTTCTGTGTGTGTCACACATATGTGTATATCTATGTGTGTGTATGTACATACACACATATATATATACAAAACACAATGCCAAATATCAGTACCTTTTTTTGCATTGGTCTGCTAAGTCTGCTCCCTTAAACAAGGAGGATAAACTCAACATTTAAATCAAGATGACAAACGAGAGTGTAAATATAATACAGACTAACTATAGTACCTGGGAAGGCGATCAAGCGGCAGTCTTTTTTATGTATACATACATATAAATAAGTACATAATTATTATAAATAATTTTTAATTGCTTTTTTTTTTTTTTTTTTTTTTTTTTTTTTTAATTTGCTAAGCTATCAAAAATACATTTAAAAGTTTGAAACTTTTTTTTCTAAGCATGTATTTTTGGTGGTGGTTGCATTTTATTTAATATCAATGCAAATATATTTTTTTCTTCTTTTTTTTATATATATATATATATATTAGCCTATATATATATTTTTTATAGACTTCAGGAAAAAAAGTTGGTATAGGGACTATGTATTTTCATTTTCACTGCAAAAGTTGCTTGTTTTGAAAGAGCAAATTTAAGCCGCTAAACCCTAGGCATTTTTGTACATAGTACTATTTTATTGTTGTTTGTGTAGATTTTTTATTTGTTTGTTAAAAAATATATATAAATATAGATCAATGTTATACAAATTGTGCTCCCTGCAAACTGTTAAACAAATTTTAAGTCTTTTTATTTTCTCTCTTTTTTTTTTTTTTTTTTTTTTTTTTAAGTTTGTTGAATGTGCTCAAAAATCAAACACAGACTAACGTGAGAATAAAGTTTTTTTATTATTATTATTATTTTAATTTTATTGCCAGCTTGTTTGGTTCCATAACCAATGTTAATTATAGTCCAACGTATCACAAACTTATCTAGATGTATTCAAATGTTTTATTGTCACCATCGTCTCACTGACTTAGCACTTTGGTATCACATCATTTTTTTTTCTTCTTCTTCAAATATAAAATCAAGACTATTTAAACTGTAAAAATACATTTGTTATAAAACTTTGCTTGTCCAAAGTGACTTGTCACTAAAATAAATTCTAAAGAGATTTCTGCAACATTTTCTAGTACATTGAAATTTTAAATGTTTGTCCTAAATAATTGTGCCACAAATTTTATTAAAAAAAAATGTTATTTTATTTTTAAAATTGTGTGGAATTTTATATAAATAATAGACTATTATTATAAATGTAACAGTATATACACAAAACTGTGTTTGTAAATATATTGATCACAAATTTTTTTTAAATGTTATTTGTGTTTATTTTCTTTTATTATTTTTTTTTCTTTTTTTCTTTTATTAAAATTATTGAATTTACAAATATAGGTCAAATATT
Source organism: Ecdyonurus torrentis (assembly GCA_949318235.1). NCBI lineage: Eukaryota > Metazoa > Arthropoda > Insecta > Ephemeroptera > Heptageniidae > Ecdyonurus > Ecdyonurus torrentis. The sequence continues at coordinate 8,549,444 of OX439131.1, read as the reverse complement.
ACTTATGAGTATTTATGTTTGATATCCCATTGGAAAAAAAAAAGATATTTTAAAGAGACTATTGTGAATTTCTGAATTTAAACTTCTATAGTTAATTGCAAATCAGATTTAAGCACTGGAATTTATTCCAAAGCTGATCCAACAAAGCATTTTAGGATGTTTAATACAAGAGAAGGGGGGGGGGGGGATATTAACATTATACTGGGAACAAAGGGGGACATTTATTTATTATTTTAAAAGCAAGAGGTGAGAATTGTCAGCAATATATTATATTTATATGTATGCATGTGTATACGTTATACGTGTTGTGTATATTATACATACACTTATCGTTAGGTTAGAGCACAAACCCGGTATCTACAAAAGCAACAAGGTTAAAAGCAATATACAAAAAGATAAAAGTTTTGACTTATCTGCTTTTATAGATACACGGTTTGTACTCTAACCCAACAATATATACATACATACACACTCATATTGCTGTTGTTCCGCTCTATTGGCCGATGTCCACTTGATCTTGAAAAAAATAAAAAGCGTCGGATCGACTCCACATTTTGGATTTTTGCATTTCAGGCCATTTGCAGCAAAAAATATTTTTCAAGGTCAAGTGAACATCGGCCAATATAGAGGACCAACAGCGATATATATGTCAATATTTCAAATTGCTATAAAATAACATTTTTGAACAAACTTTTTTTTTTTTTTTCTTTTTTAAGGGAAAAACAAGTGAAAATAATGCCATTGCCTAAAGTTTTATATTGTTTCTTGTTATTTTATTGGTACTTTGTACGTTAAATAGTAAAGTGCAATTTTCTTTAAAAATAAAATAAAATATTTCTTGTATTTTATCAGTAAAAAATTTAAAGCTTCAAATTAAATCCATAAAATAATAATTTCTTTAAAACTATTCTCATAATGTCACACTCTAGAAATATTTTATTATAATAATAATAATAGAAATAAAAATAGTGTATGCATGAAAAAAAAAACAACATTTAAAAAGATCTTTTTACAATGATCTTTATTATTGTTCTTCTATAGAATTGTTATTCATCAGACACAAATTGTGAATGTGTGGTAACAGTTGTTGTTACGTGCAATATTATAGAAAGGACGAGAAAAAGAAGAAATATAATTTAACTTAATTCTAAGAATTTAAGAGAGAAAAAAATAACGCACAAATTTCAAAATAAATTTATAATTATTATAATATATATAATATAAAATGAAGAAATACAATTGATAGAGCTTTATAGTTCTAAAAGTTTCTGTCAAACGTATAGAATTTAGATAAATAAAACATTTGTACTTGTTTAACTCCTAGGCACAGAATTGGCAGACATTTGATAAATGAAAAGAGAAGAAATAAAAAAGCCATTATAAAGAGGCCTGATTAAATTGTAATTGTGAGAGTGGGATAAAAAAGTATTTTAAAATACTAAAAGAGTGAAGTACTTAAAAACTTATAGTAAAAAAAAAAAAGCTGAAAGAAAAAGTAATTGCTAGGAGTTTTTTTTTTTTTTTAAAGAAGACCTCCTTTTAATAGTTAAAGAAAAAGGAATAGTTTTAAAATATAAATATATATTATAAAAGTAAAAGAAATTATATGATACAAGATATATATAATGTATATACATAAGAGTATATTATAGTAAAAGTTGTTTTCTCTTTGTAAGACTCCTCATATATGACAAGTTGGACTATAGAATGGAATGCTAGGTGTTAATTAACTGGGTGCACCTTAACCTATAGTGTCAATACTATCAAAACAAAAAAAGTGATACAAAAAAATTTGGAATAATTTGTTTTTATACCTGTAGATCAGGAAATTAAATTATTTAATATGCAAGAGGCAATGGTGAAGGTGCACTCTTTCAAGTTAACAAACCCACATTAATGAAATTTAATAATAATAATAAAGCTGTTCTCTCTCATTGTAATTCCTTGCCAGTTTAAAAAAACCATTCCTCATTAAAAACAAATAATAAAAACTCCCATAGATTTTTATGTGTGACCTTTATATGTCTTGAGGTGAGAAGGTTTTAAAATTATGTATAATACTTATTGAAAGAAAAAAAAGTGACCTTTTATCATCCTTTAAAATACAAACACCAGTAGCAGAAATAATGACAAAGTTAAACATTATTATTCTGCTAAAAAAAATTAATAAAAAAAAAATGCGCACTACTATTTTATAAGATCTCAGGAATTGAATATTTAAGTAATAACAATTAATGAATTCAATTCAACATTATGCAGGCTAAAAAATAAATACAGTGTAAATTTTTCATTATTTAGTTTAGTGTGAAATGCAGTTTTCCATTTTATTATTATTATTTTAATATAAAAAAAATTCAATTTTATAAAAATGATAAATTTAAATACATATATATTAAAGGTACTGTATGACTTTTTAAAATATTGAAAAGAAGTTTAGGAATTGAATATAGTGCTTTAAAAGTGCGCCATAACTTTTTTTTTTTTCTTTTCTTTTCTTTTTTGAGAATTTATCTTTTACAAACACATTTCAGCTCTGATAATAATTATTTTTTCATTAAATTTATGCCATGTTGCACAAACGAAAAAGTCCAAAGGTAAGAAAATAATAATAATAACATAATCTTCTTTTGAACATTTCACACAATCCTAAAGTAATGATATTTTACAGTAAAAGTTTCTTGAAAGTAAAAGAAAACAACAAAATTTGAAGTTCAAGTGCCCTCTGTACAATTAAGAATTTTTTAAAAATATATATGTAAAGATACTTGTGATGCTCTTTTTTTTTTCTGTGTATAAGAGTTTTATTTCTGTGCATTTTAAAGTGTTTAAAATAAATATATCTCTTTGCTATATGTGAGTCAGAATTGTAACACTTTTGACTGGGGAAAAAAATAGAAAAAGAAAAGAAAAACATTTTGTACATAGTATAAATATATATATATATAAAAAGTATATATCCCCAGTTTTAAAAATTGGAGGGCAAGCTACAAGCTTTCTGATTATTATTATTATAATAATGCAATGTTTTTTATCTTGTTGGCTTCCTTGATTATTGTGTCTCAGATGTAATTATGTCATTGTTAATATGCACTTTATTCTTGTCACCATTGTTTTTGTTGGGTGAATGAATGTCAGTCGTTATGTTGCTTGCATGATAATTTTAAGATTATGAAAAAGTGACGGAGTAAATGTCAATGCTGAAGAAAAAGTTTAAACATTAAAAAAATGTGTACTCAAAAATTATTTATCTTTTTTAATTTTATGATCTTGAGTCCTTAAAAATGTATATTGTAGCAACATTTTATGATTCATAATGATTTATTTAATAATATAAAAGTTATAAGTCATATTTTTTATATCACTGTATTAGAACCAGTTTATTGCTATCAATTAATTGCTACCTGCTATTATAGATTATAGATTATGGATTATAAAATCCCTGAAATGTCAATCAGTGATCTTTAACATTCATAGATTTACTTATATTAAAATTATTAACAATCTTAATATATCTTGCTTTTTTTTATTATTATTATTATTATTATTTTTTTTTTTTTAAGTAAATTACAATTGTGCATAAATATTTCTTAGTAATGAAAAATTATATTTTATAAATACAAATAACAAGATTAGTGGAAGTGGGAACTTAAAAAAAGAAGTATATATTTTGCTTGAAGGTTGACATCAGTAGTGCTTTAATATTCTCAATTTACAAAACATTCACACTATAATTACAATAACTTATAACTAATTATACATTGAATGAGATCTGTATATAGGCCTCTATATCAATACACATTATAGTTTATAACTTTATTGTGTAACATTCTAAATTTTTATCAAGATATTATAATGCAACACGTAATTACAAAAGGCCGATTATTTTTCAACTTTATTATAATTAACTACAGTAGTTGTTAAATGAGATGAATTGTGCATTTCTAAAAATTTAATTGTTTTATAATGAATACCTATAATTATTATTTAAAAAAAAAAATTGTGCTCTTTTAAAAAAATTACGTGTGTTGATTTTTTTTTAATTTAATTATTTAATTTATTATTATTATTTTCATTTTTTTTTTTTTTTTTTTGCATTTTTATCATTTAAAACTTTCTTTATAACTTTTATACCAAACTGGGGACAGTTGGACTTTTCACGATAAGATAGCTTGGGATGTAAAAACATAATTATAAGAGAAATCGATAATATTTTACATAGCAATAGTAACCTCGCCGTCTTTGATGTTTTCTAATTGGTATAATATCTGCAATTTCAATGTTTATTGTGACCGCCTATAAATAAAATTGGTGCTCGTTTAACAATAAATTTCTGAGTAAACGACTCAATCTTCTGTAAATTCAAATTCCAAATATTATCATTGTCATCTAGTATAAAATATTTGGTACATATACAAAATAATTATTTCTATTTAATTCAATTAATTATAACAATAATTTAATTTGTACATAGTCAACTTAAATATCTTTGGACTTTGTCTTAGGTTTTAGGCCTTAAATCATATTACAAAAACATTAACACCTATAAGTCATAAGAAAGGGTTTCTTTAAATAGATTTATATATAATTATATGATACTGAAATACACGTATATATAATAGGCCAATAATTTACAAAATGCTGCAATTTTATTACCACTTTTATGCAATAGCTAGTATAATTTACATTTTTTTTTATTCATTACTTAAAAATGTATGTACAAAGAGTGCAAAAACGAAAGCGATCGATGACTGCTTAATGATGACTTGGTATGGTGTGGTTAATTTTTGTACATGTCACAGAGTACTTTCTCCATGGGCGTGTTGCCAATAGTTCGCTGGAAAAATATGTGCTCTACACGTAAGGTAGCGACGTGACGTAATAGAGGCAACATCAGCAGCAAGCGACCGAAGCGTGCGGGTTGAGTAGGATGTTGTGCCCTCGTGTGCTGCCCAAGCATCACCTGAGCCTGGTCTTGGAGGTTCTCCACCTGGCCAGGGTCCTTCAGACCACGCGTCTCTGAAATATTTCAACATAAAATCAAACTCTTAATTGTAGGAGCAGTAGGAGAAAAAAGCCAGTCGATCAATCATACTGCTGTCAAAACTGACCTGCGCGGAAGAGGACGATGGCTTTGAGACACGCAAACTCCGCAGGGTCAACCGCCACAGCTTTGAAGCGCATGAGGCAGTCATTAAGACACCTGATATCGGCAGCAACCTGTCCTGCTTTACCATTCGGTGCAGCTTGCGCGTGTTCCGAGACCGAGAAGAGCGCACTCTGCTCAAGTGGCAAGCACCATTGAATGGCGTTCAGCAAGAACAACTCAGACCAAGATTCCTCTAGCAAAATCACCTGCAAAATATAACGTAAGTAATCGTGTAACACTAACAAATAATTTGAAATTCAGTACCTGGTCTCTGAAGGGTAGACTTGCAAAGCTGGGTAGATTCTTGGCCCATTTGACAGCCATGAAGAGCAGTCTGGCGGAGGTCTCATACACGGTTTCTTGTGCAGCTGGTGCGTAAAGTGGAGTGGCAGCATCTCCTGGTCGTGGAACCTGTGCAAGTCCCCCTGCCAGAGCGGCCAAGGAGCCCACAGGAGGTGGCACTGGGCAATGAGACATCGAGCGCAGCGGTACTGGAGTACTCTCTTCGTTCGTTACGTCAATGCTGTCCTCTGAAACATATCACACACAACGAATATGATTAGACTTTTTTTTAATTTTATATGTATCCACAGATAGAGTTCAAACGCAAAATTATATAAAAAAAATAATATAATCGCTATTAGCTGTTATTTGATATCCATCCTTCCCCCTCCGGGCCCCCCACCTCTCTTACGCAAATGTGAATGCAGATGAATATATTCGTATTACTAACCAAAATGTTAATTGTAATAATTACTGGCAATATTTATTGAGTAAAATCAGGCTTAAATTACAGCACAGACTGAAAAATTTTGATTTGTTACAATGCAATCATGTAATGCCACATATATAAATATAACTTCTTTTTTTTTTTTTTTTTTTTTTTTAATAAATAAATTTATAATTTTTATATTTTAATTGATAATACATAGCTATACACTACGTTTTTGAGCAATGGAGGTTATGGGTTTAAAAAATTCGCAAACAATTTCTGTCACTTAAAACACGTAAAAGTATGTCTAGTATTTCTCATTTAATTTTCTTCGAAATCGGTGGAGTAGTTTTCTCAAAAATCACAGAAAAAAAAAACGTGTTTTTCTCCATAAGCGAAATGTTAAATTAGGGGACCCTTAGCTTTCCCCGTGTCTCTTCGCGCTAAACCGATAAGCTCCATTCAAGATATTTCACAATACAACACATCGTGTTATAATGATTTTTACTATCCGCAAGTTTTAAATATTTGTCTTCTAAAATCGTCATCATTTCTTCCATTTTTATAAGGGTTTATGTTGTATACATTTTAAGTACAGTAAATAAAAAAAAAATAAATAAAAATAAAGAAAATAAAAATAATAATTGAAAATGTTTCATTTAGTTGTAAGAGCAGTCTTATATAGTTTTGTGAGCTATCAAAAATTTAATTTATTTTTTAGTCATTGTGAAGGGTTAAGCTTATAAATTAGTCTTCAAAAAAAGAACGTTGAGTATAAAATATAACAATAAGAGAAAAAAAGTCTTCAAGACGATACTAGTTATATAAGTAAAAAAAAAAAAAGGGATCTTCTCAATGTTTTTAGTTGGACGTTTGAAATTTTCATATAACAGACGCGCAGGGAAAAAAGTAGAAAGAAATTGGACGGCTCGTATAATTAATTAAGTTGCTTCACAAAGCGAAGAACGAAGTAAAGCCCTTGATTAATAGAGCTCAAGTAACCAGATGGTTAAAAATAAATTTTTTGATTAAGAAACCTTTCTTATATACTTTTTTTTTCTTAATATATTTTACATTTTAACTACGTATTAAAAATTTTCCCTTTATTTTATCGTGTATCTTATATATTCTTTTCTTTTGTACTTTTAGTTATATACGCAGCGAGATCTAATCTACTTTTACAATTTTAACTTTACCTCAAAGTATATACTGTAACTTTGATATAAACGATTTTTTTTCTTTATAATTTGCTAATTCATATGCAATACCAAGCGCTTATAAGAACTAAAAAAAAAGAAGAAAAATAAGTTTTAATACGAGTAATATTTCTGTATTGTAGATATTTATATATTTTTACTATTAAAATTTCATAAACTTGAGTACATGCAAATTAGGTGTATAAATCGTTAAAAACTCGTGTATAAAAATAGTCTAACTATTTAACTATTATAAAAAGCTTTCAATTTTTATTACATTTATATATTAAAGTAAATTTAACACAGAGGAAAACACACTTATTATAATTTTTCGCACGTTGTTGTGAGGGTTTGTGTGCATGAGAGAGCACGCTATAGGGCGGGGCTGGTGGCTGGAGTGAGAGGGCATGGCGGCCATGCTGGCGCCTGATCGATGCCACCTCGCTCTGCATGCGTGCTGGACCGACTGACGCCTTTCTCTCTCTCTCTCTCTCTCTCTCTCTCTCTCTCTCTCTCTCTCTGTCTCACACACACACACACACACACACACACACACACACACACACACAGATTGAGCCATCAAGAAGAGAGCCACACCGGATTTATTCTCAATACACATACAACAGAGGTCGCTATAGCTCAATCGCTTCTATCGTCTCACGTACCATAAGATAGATACCCTCCGACCCTCTTTGAATGACTTCTCTCTCTCTCTCTCTCTCTCTATATATATATATATATATATATATATATATATATATATATATATATGTATATATATATATATATATATATATATATATATATATATATATATATATATATATATATATATATATATATATATATATATATATATATACTTTTAAAAAGAAGAGGGGTGGAGGATTGCAAATTGATGAAGGCTTTTAGCTTTATGTAGAATAAAAGGAATATAAATCTGTATAAAAGATGAGTCACAAGGAGATCAGTTTTTTAAATAACTTATTTTTATTTGTGTTCATCTTTTTCTGCACTTTTATTATTATTTTTTAAGATTACAAACCAAGTAGAAATAACATTTTTTTTTTTTTAAACTTACAAAAGGAAACATTAAAAGAGAAGTTAACTTTTATAGTTAATTGAAAAAATAAATAATAATAAGCCGGAAAGTAAAAGAATAGTACTTTAGTTGAAATTCAAAATAGGCTTTATTACAAAATATTTTCAATTTCAAAATAAAATAAATAATAATAATAAATCCATGTAACCCCTGAATTTACGTAGCTATGCTCTCCCGCTTGACACATTGGTCCGACTGGTTGCATATATGCGAGGGGCGTCAATTCAAAATGGCGGTCGCTCGATGTTTGATTTTTCACTGCGCGGGTGTAATTAACATAACAGTAAATATTACACGTAAAATTGTGTTATTTTTAATATAATAAGGTTTTTATTCTCTAAATGTTGATAATTCAATAAAATTAAAATTTCAACCAGAAAATTCCTCATTAAATAATTTCCATTTTTACACACTACATCTAAAAATAAATTTATTGTCTAATGGACCTGCTAGTGTAAATGACAAAGTAACTTTTTTTTTCCAGTTTTATATTATATATAATATAATATATATATATATATATATATATATATATATATATATATATATATATTAATATGCTGTTGAAGATTTAGAATAGAAGCCTTGCAAAAGTAGGTTTACTGAGAAAATAAACAAACTCACAGCCCAACAATACTAACAAAGAGCTAGCAGACAACTTTGTGTTCTTGTCTACATTTAACATGCTTTCTTATGGGGCAATGAAGCAGCTATAACTCAAGTTAGAAATATTTTTCAGAGCTGAAATTTTTACTGTAGCTTACTGAGACTACAAGTTTTTGTTTTCCTGGATTTCAAGTGATTTGGTTAAAAATTATTTTTTCACCCAATTGAATTCTAATTGAGGAAAACAAAAGCTTTGAGGCTCAGTAAGCTACAGTAAAAAGTTCAGCTCTGAAAAATAAATTTATCTCAAGTTATAGCTGCTTCATTACCCCATAAGAAAGCATGTTAAATGTAGACAGGAACACTAAGTCGTTTGCTAGCACTTTGTTAGTATTGTCGGGCTGTGAGTTTGTTTATTTTCTCACTAAACCTACTTTTGCAAGTCTTCTATTTGAGAATAAAGGATAATGCCGCTCCAATGAAGTGTCTGGACAGTATAATTTAATTGCGTTTTCCCGCCTTCTTATACTACGTAAGAATTAAAATGCAGTGAGTGTGTTCAGTTGACCAGACACCTCCACCTTCACTCCTTATTTCTCTCTCTTTGCTCTTGAACTTGCTATGAAATGTTTGCTGGACAGGAAGTAACACCAAAGCGAGAGAGAGAGAGAGAGAGAGAGAGAGAGAGAGAGAGAGAGAGAGAGAGAGAGAGAGAGAGAGAGAGGAAGTTGAGATGTGCATGCTACACCAGCACAGTGAAAGAAATAAGGAGTAAAGTTTGGATGTTGGCCCCCACCTTTACAACACACACATGCATTTTGAATCTTACTCAAAGCAAGTTACAAGGAGGCGGAGAAATGCAATTACCGACAACCACTTCATTGGGGTGGCATAATTCTTTATTATCAATTTTTTAAATGTCAACAGTGTTGTTGTTGTTTTAATATCAACACACATTAAATTTTATAATTAAATTTATAAGCCATCTGTAAAACAAAGAGTTAACAAATTTATTTATGATAATATATTATTTGATTATTTATTTTATCACATACTCAATACAACGTATATAATAATTAAACCACAAATAAAATTTTAATGTAATTTAAAAGAGGGAATGGATTTGACATAATATTGAGAAATATATTTTAAAAATATTCACTGAATAACAATTTATTTGTGGCTGAATTTCTGAATGTATGGTCATTAAAAAGAATGATTTTTTTTTGATAACATTGAATAAAAAAATACACAAATTAAATTATGAAACTAATAAGGTTCAAAATTGATTTTTCCCGTATGAGGTTATACTGAAAATATCCCATATGCAAATTTTTATGCTGCAGATTTTTTTACTACACTTTTTTGAGGGTTTTTAAAATAGTTCATTTCTTCATAAGATGTGTAGAATAATAATAAGGGCATACTACGAATATCTTACAAGTTAGAACTTAATTTTGCATTTTATTGGCCTAAGATTTAAGGTGCAAAATTATTTGAATTGAGAAGAAGTATTTAAAAAATACTATTTTTTTAAACAGGCGAACGTCAATTTGAAACAAAAACAATAATAATTAAAAAAAAAATTAGGCAAGCAATGCAAAAAAAAAAAAGAAGAATAAGAATAAGAAGGAAAAAAAACAGATTTAGGTTCACTCGGAGCAATATTTTCAGTATATGCAGTAATTTTAATTGCATGCAACTGTAAAAAAAAAAAAAAAAAAAAAAAAAAAAACATTTAACAGACTAATGCTGGAATTTCTATTGTCATACAATATGTGGAAGATAGTTAATTATAATTGTATAATGAGCTTTGGGTGAGGATTTTGATAGAGTAATTGTGATTTCTCTAATTATGGTAAAAAAAAAAAGAAGAAGAAGAAAAATGGAAAGGTTACTTACCATCGTCGTTCTCGTGTTTGGGCATGTCTACTGATGCTGGAGCTACGGGCGAGGGAGCGCTCAACATGCCGGCAGCGGCTGCGGCGGCTGCGGCCGAGTAACGTGCGGGAGACAAGCCCATGGCGAGCGAGCCGGGCGGTCTGCAACACGGGGCACACAGACTACGCTAAACTAGAGAGACGCCCAATTCTTGCGCCTGTCACATCGACGGCTGCTTATCTACATACATATTGCCTCATGGTATTTCTCAACACCAATAAAATCTTATTGGACTGACCATATAGTGAATAATGGGGCTAAAATGAAATTTATCTCAAAATTTAAGTCTTTAGATTAAATGTTTACTATAGGCACTTCATAGTGAAGTGAGTACTAATATTCTTTTATAGCCAGTCAACAAGGTCAGTAATTTAGTTTCATAGAGAGAAAAAGGATAAGATAAGCTAAGATGATAATAATAATAATAAATAAAACTTACATTTTAACTTTAACGTACTTTGCATAAATATATTACTCATTTAATATCAATTGAATTGATTCTATTTATATAAAAAAAACGCTTAAATAAACAATAAAGCATTGCTATTTTAAGGCGGGAAATCAGCTACTACTGGATTTGACTAAAAAGTCGTAAATAAGGAAAAATCTGAAATTTTGCACGGTGATACATTAGGTTAAGGCAACTTCAAAAATGTAAAAAATTTGGGGAGTCACCATGCTAGATTTTGTATTATGATTTTTTAAAGTTTTCGTCCTATTAGAGGCCATGTTAATTTTAGTAAATTTCGGAAATTATTTTCTCTCTTATCTGATGGTTACGGGTATTGAAAATTTTATCATGGGTAGCTGTTATCATTAAGTTTGAGGTGACGTGAAAAAATAAAAAGGTTTTCTTTTTAGATCTTGAGATACAAGCCAACTATAAAGACAACCCTTAATGCTTTGCATTTAAATTTAAATTATGTTGACAAAAAAAATTGACTTAATATACTCATACAACAATATAGTTTATTATTTTAAATTGACAAATATTAGGGTATATTAAACCCACAACCCCATGAAAAATTACATATCATATGGTGTAAATAATATTATAATAAAAGGCATATTACAAGTTAGATATAATTTTATGATATAGAGAACAAGAGAGAGAGAGAGAGAGAGATGCGAATGTGATAGCTAAACGATATTATTCAATTTAGCGTGACAGATGTTAAAAATGATGATAATAATATTTGAATACGTTGCTTCTGCTACATAACATGATACTTGCATAACCTGCTGTTACTGTAGATTGTAATGGGCGTGGCTCTTAAGCCTTTTCCTTTTTGCATCCCCTTTACATTGCTACGCTGCGTTTGACACCCCTAATTCTATATATATATATATATATATATATATACTCACTGTGATTTAAATCTAAAAACTATGACCCTCTTTTTCAATGTTCACCCTCATTTTTTTTTTATTGATATAATAAAAATAATAATATTACATATTACAATAATAAATATTATTTTATGCATATCAAATAAATGATAATTTAATATTTTATTTGTATATCATAGATATTACTATGATTATAGCAATTGATATTTTAAAATTAAATCCATGCTTTATTTTTATATAGTAAATTTTATTTTAACTAATAATTTCATATATCCAAGAAGTTCCAATAAAAATATAAAATTGTCACATTAATAAAATTTTAATTGCTGACGATTATAAATCTCGTCATAATTTAAATAATTAAAATTGTTCAAAATTAAAGAAATTTAATGTGACTCACAAAACTATACAATTTTTTGTCTTCGAATTACAAAGAACATTTATACTATACATATCATTATTTATATTTTTGCCGAAATCAAGAAATTGTTTTTATTTATCACCCTCATCCTAAATAACTTAACTTCCTTGTTAGCTAAAATTGATGCCTTTCCAATTAAGCACATTGTTTTATTTTTACGCAAGTAACGTATAGTATAATCTTAATATTTCGCAGTGTATTTTTAAACATGACATTTGCTCTTGATATTACATTTTTATCATTCAAAATATAATTTACGGAAAATAATGCACATCCCCCTCCTATTAATTTATATGAAGCAAAAGACATACGCAAGATTACAACTTACAACGAACAATGCTTGTTCGTTTTAGTTAAGCTGTTGAATTATTTAATTATAGTTATAAATTAAAACTACATTACAAAGTGTATCTTAGTGTAATTTTTTTATATGGGACTTCCTTATTGAAAAATAAAAATAACATTAAAAAAAGTACGAATGCGTATGTTTGATTGTATTTTGGGAGCAGGTGTGGAGGGGGAGCCCATCTGTAGTGTCACCCCTATAGCTCTTTGTGAGCGAGCTCCCGCCACACGCGAGTCATTTGTCATGCTAATATCCTCTTCTCTTCCCTTCCCCCCCCCCCCATGCCCCATGTTCCTACAAGTCAGGGATTACAGTTGTGATTTAATAGTCAGAGTGATTACACTCGCCGATCTCATTCAACAACGTGCTACAGAAATTACCAAAGTGGAAAACCACGCTCACTTGTTCTCTCTCTCTCTCTCTCTCTCTCTCTCTCTCTCTCTCTCTTCAATGTAATGTGAGAACAATACAGTTTATTGTTACTTTTTATTGCTTTCTGATCAAAATAATATAGATGAGAGGTGAAGGACTCTTTACTAATGTATTGAAAAGAATTTAATTTACTTATCGTATGAACTTTCATAATTCCCTTGATAATTTTATGTTAATATTTCAAAACTTTGTTGTACTTTTTCAGGCGTTGAAATCTTCAATAAGCTACAGCAACTAATACTGAAATGACTAACAGATAACGTTAAGAAACGTTTGGATTAATTTCTACTTTTGTAAAGTAAAAATAACAGTTTGATAATTTGAAAAAATTTAATTAAAAATTTTCAGCCTTTTTAACATAATGGCAATTAAAAATAGTTTTCTAGACATTTTGTTTACTTATTGAACACTGAAAGATCACTAACATTTTCATTCACCTTTCATGATAATTTTATGAAATATCTTTTTATTGAATACTTAAATAATGTCTAATTATTAAATAAACGTATATTTGTGTTTGGCAAATGCTTGAACTGAAAAGTCTAACACTCCAGTAATATATATATATATATATATATATATATATATATATATATATATATATATATATATATATATATATATATATATATATATATATATATATATATATATATATATATATATAAACTTTAAAGCACGTTACAATTTAAAAAATACTAATTTTTAGACTAACAAAGAACATAATTATGTATTGTTAGTTGGATGGAAGAAAAATATTCTGGTATTCTAGGAGTATTTCTTTCCTTTTTTTATTTAATTATTCAATTTTATTATTATGATTAGCACTATTTTATTTTCAATAAATTACAATAAAAAGATTGTTGCTGTCTGGCTTTCATATATAACTACTAACGACTTTGGTACGTGAGACAAGTTTTAGTGTTTTAGACTAGCAGGTTCGAACTCACCCGAAAACACCGACCGCGACTGCCGCCTCCCTTAGTGCACGACCCTGCTCCATCTCCATCAGTGCCTCGGGACGTATTGTGGCGGTATTACGTGGTTGTCGCTCGTTCTGCACCGCTGAAACACAAAGCAGAGTGATCTGTCGTCATCGTCTTTGAAATCCATAAATAAGCTGTATAATAGAAAGCAATGACAAAACAAGTTTAATTTCAGTGGTAAACTCACAAAGGTCATTCTTATTCTGACTTGGTGAGCAACGACAGCAAGGATCTATAACTGAAAGCAGAGTGATGGAATAACTTTTTCCTTAAAGAGATCAAGAATTTGCTAATTTTTTCATTTAAAAAAAACTATCAATATTTAATTGAGTAAAATTCAAATTGGTTATAAAGACACAATTGATTGCATCTTACAGGATACATCCATGTGTATCCAAATAGTGTGTAATTTATCATAATGCTCCTGTCCATCAATTGTGTAATCTTTTGTAATACCTTTACATATTTTGACGAAACACTTTTAATTAATAGTTACAATTAATATCAAATAATATCATTATGGTTTATATATATATATATATATATATATATATATATATATATATATATATATATATATATATATATATATATATATATATATATATATATATACATACATTAATATATATTACAGTATATAAGCTGTGAATATTTAATAAATTTTTATTTTGATATTTCTTATTAAATCAACTAATAAACATGTTCAGTATTTTTTTTATATACGTCATATTTACTGCTTTGATATATCTATAGTTAAGAGAAAAGCTTAATTTTATGTTTTAATTCGCAAAATAATTGTAATAAAATTCATATAAACATAAACTCTAGTATTATGCAAATGAGTTATATTTCAATTAGTATGAAAGTCAGGTAGCATCAGTGTTAATTCAAAGCTGATAAGTTGAAGCTGATGTGGCAGTGCTATATAGTAAGGGAGAGGGAAGCTTTTATTATGCAAATATGTACAGAAGCAAGGGGAGCTTTCTCTCTCTCTCTCTCTCTTGCTCACTCACTCGGTGCTGTGGCAGTGATTGCTCTCGAGACAGCGGCAAATACCGCAGGTGAGTGAGTGAGTGCACAGCAACCTCCTGCCACCAACACACGTTACCGCACTAACTCTAACCATTGTCTTTATCTCCCTATCTATCAAAACAATGCGGAGAAAAAAACAAACAAACAATTGAATAAATAACTCGTTGGAAATTGATTGATTAGTTATCTCTGTTTTTTTTTTTTTTTTTTTTTTTTTTTCTTTCTTTTTTTTTTATAAATTTTTCCCTAAGCTGCAACGCTAACTAACTAGTTGAAACGTAGTTAAGTTGTTATTTTGATTGTTGCAACAATTAAAAAAAGATAACTAAGGTTTAAGTAGAGGTTGCAAATTATTACTTTTCTATCATTATATCATTATGCTTATGTTTCTAATATATATAAATATACGAGCAATATAATGATGATTTTTTTAACCCCACACAAAACTTTTTTTTTTTTTTTTTTTTTGTATGGTTTCAAAATATAGTATAATAAATGATAATAATAAAAAAAGCATCAAGTTTACAAATATTTCATTTGACCTTCAGATCTTCATATCTACCTCCTATGTCTCGTATCTATTGTAAAAGTAACAAATGTAACTGTAACAAAGACGGATAAAAAAACAAAATCCCTATTTAAATAACAACAAATTGAAATTGAAAAATGCACTCTATATGTACCTATTTTTTTATAATATCAAAAAATTCAATTTAAATTTATAAGTTTATTTTATAGAATAATTGATTTTTTTTTCCTATATCTTTAGAAACTGTAAAATAATATTATTTCAATATATCAATTTTATGATGCAATTTCATTCAGTATCAAAAGTATAATATCGTCAAAGCATTTTGCCATTACATACAGTTTTTTTTTTCTTGGGATTTCTTTTTTTCCTAAGGGAAAAAAAAAAAGAAATAAGAGCTCCCTTCTTTTACACAAACGATCCCCTTTCTTCCTCTCTCCACTAGCTCTCACTCTTAGAGATATTATTTTCTTTCTTTGCTCAGAGATATTATATGAAATGATACATATAAACCACACCATCGTTTTGAAATGCTACCATACACTTTTATTGCACAGATTCATCCCTCTGTATATAAGTACAATAATGAAGAGACGTCTCTTTTATGTAACAAATAAAAAAAAAGTTTTCAACATCAGAAGAGGAAAGTTGATTTAAATGTTCTATGCATAAAATCCTCGTTAAAAAAAAAGTTACTTAAAAAAATAAAATAAAAAAGTGAAAAAATTATATAAAAGGGGTGGCACATTATATTCGGTGGTTGGTATATAGCAAGCTATATATAATCCTATTAAAGTGTCTTCGTGTATCTGGTTTGGTACGTGCCGGGGCTGAAAAGTTTGTGCTTTGTTACGGTCTCTAACTGACACCCATCATTATGTAACCCTTCTCTATGTTCATCGTTAAACTGAACTCATGAGCCGCGAGCGATCAAAACTGTGGCGGCGAGACGAGGAGGTATATAGGAAACAATTATTATTTGTTATAATGGGAGGAGACACGATCAAGCAATGACATGCAAATGAGGCGTGCAAACTTGTGGCTGACGAAACACTAACGACGCCAATTACAAACGTTTATTGGAAAAACCATCTATAATAATAATTATTATACCACGAATAAACCACGAAAGCTTTTCTACCAAAAGCTTTACTGCCTCCAGGATTGATGTACATGATTATTATTTTGCTGTTACTCTCTCCTTTCTTTTTATATACATATATTTGTATCTTTTTTACTTTGTAGAATAATATATATTTTTCGCGCGTGCTATCATCAAAAGGATGAGACAAATCACATGTTTCAGTATTATATAATAATCTCTTCTTTTACTTATTTGCTTCAAAGTAACGTTATCTAATATAGGACAAAACCAAGAAAAAAGTAAGAAAAAAATCTTGTATATGACTCTCTTGTATATAAAGTTAAAAAAGAGTAAAGGAAAAATATAAAGATAAAAAAACGTGCCGAGTCCAAGTTGATTCAGATTTACGCTTGGTGAAGCAAAATCCATTTTTTACAGACTTTTTTATGTTTTCTCAAAGAAAAGGAAAGAAAAAAAAATGAGATAAAAATTTTGCTTGCAAAGCGAAGAGTGGTCTTGTATTAAAAATGATTTGAGACGAAAAGGAAAAGAAGCAGAGCACGCCCCTTATATAGAAGAAGAAACGTGAAAGAGGCAGTATATTTCTGAGAAAGAGAGAGAGAGAGAGAGAGAGAGAGAGAGAGAGAGAGAGAGAGAGAGAGAGAGAGAGAGAGAGAGAGAGAGAGAGCAGTAGCGAACGTTGAGATCAACATAATGCGATTGTGCTGGAGCACAAACAAAGCTTTGCCTTATAGAAATGGCTGACAAATTCAATTCTCATTTTGTTTTTACTTACTACTCACACACAAACACTCTCTTTCTCCTTCTTCACGTAATAAGAACTGAAGCTTGAGAGATCTTAGTCGCTAATGTGATAATGTTTTGCTTTTATATTATATAATAATATATACATCTTTCCTCCTCAAATATATAACATAGTTATACAAAATGCAACGTATATAAAGTAATAAAGTATTCAAAACTCATTGAAAAAAATTAACTTTATTTCAAAAAGAGGGTTGAAAGAGTGAATATAAGAAAATTTAATTATAATTTAAAAATAACGTTATGTAAATTTTGTAATCTTCTTTATTTTATATTATATAGAGCTTGTTATGTGTTTTGTTTTATTATATTTAATACACGTATAATACAAGAGAGAAAGAGGGAAAAATAATAAGAAAAAAAAAAAGGGAATGTATTTATATAGCAAGAAGAGAGGATTCTCTAACTTGTTAAAGTTTTCTATAGTTTGACATTAAGACACATGATATGCGTGAAAAGTAAATTCCATATCTTATAGATACACAAAGTTTGTATCGTAAATTTTAAGTTTTTGACGGCCATTAATCAGTTGAGCATCACGTTGGATTTAAGTGTGGTGAAGGATTACCTGAAGTTAGTCGGTGTTGCGTGTGGAGCGCTCGCCTGCAGGGGTAGAAGAGAGGAGACGTAGGGTCTGCGGCGAAAAGTTCAGCGTGTCCAGAGTCGCGCACATCTGGGGGACACAGAGAGCGCATTCAATGGACACACCACACTTTCGCCGCAGAACCTACATGCCCTGACACGTACCATAACCTCTTTATATCATAACCTTAATTATTACTTTCGGATATTTTATCAATCATTTTTATAACGATCAATATGATATTTGTTGAAATTTCATTATAAAACTGTTTCTTTTTCATATTTAAAAAAAAATCAGTTTGAGAAAATATCCGGAAAAAAATGCACTCTCAAAGTTACAATCACAAATATTTAAATATTTAATATGATTGCAAACTTACCATCTTTGTTCATGCCCATCTCGAGGCATTTCTTGAGTCTGCACGCTTGACACTGGTTGCGATGTGCCTTGTCCACCACGCAACGGCCCGTACCTGCCTGGCACCTGTTATACAAAATTATTCATATGTCTGGAGAATCTTACACATAACATAGAAGATTAATTAAGTATTCAAAGTAAGATAATGATGTCATAATATTTTATAATGCATTTGCTCTAGTAATAAACTAAAACTTTACAGTACACCATATTTTATACATTTTGTAAGACGATATGAGTTCACACTAAATGAAACAACCGTGTTGGGACAATGAATTTTTACGTTGAAAAATATTTCGTGTCATATTTTTGTAATGATAAATATTTATATCAACATTTTGCAAGCACTTTTGTCATTATACAGAATTTTTCAAGGATAATAACTATATTTTAATTATTTTTTTTATGCCATTGGAAATAAAAATATAAGCCACGAAATTTATTTTATAATTGTTACGTTTTAGTGTTGACACTTTAACTGAATTGAAGTATAATACAATTTATTTTTGTATTGCAATAGTCAATGAACATTGATAGGATGGTATTTCAACATTAAATTGCGACGTGCTGTGTATCTCTATTATCCTCATTGAACGTCGAGATTGGAGGACACGACATGCCTCAAGTGATCAAGATGAGCAGCCGCCACCCCTCAAGGGACGATATAGAGCTTTACAGTCGCGGAGCGCGGGGGTTGATTCATGGCTGCCACCACACCGGCGTGGATTACCCGTGCCAGATGGGCCTCTAATCAATTCCCCTTTCACACTTACTGATTTACTACATTTTGAACGGGGGGTGAACGGATTAAAAGACATGGATTAAGGTAGAAAATAAAGAGAGCGAGTAGAGTGTAATATAATAGAATATAAAATAGATGTTTGATTTAATTTCTATTGTGTTTGAATTCAGTAATTATTTTTTAACTTTAACATACTCACTATACTATAAATAGTTTTATTGTGATTCTATCCATATGCGATGTAACTTCAATGAATCAATTTGTAATGTTAAGCCAAGTATCTTGCATTGCCCTTGGGGATATGAATTAATTAGCTTTCTAATATATTCAACCAAGTTTAACATAAAACATCATGAAAAAAAATTATATGCAGTTTTAACAGTATATCGTATACGGCAATTGTTCAGGACTATTAAAATTGTATATCATAGATGCTAGAAATATATTTTTTTCCGACTATTAATTATTTAGTATCAAATTTCTATACGGCTAAAATTGCCTTTATTTAGAAATATTATGGAGTGTTTTTATAGAAAATACTATACATCTAAATATTAGAAGGTTAATAATTGTATTTTTCTTGAAAGTTGTCCTAAAGAATATTATGGTTTTGCAAATAAAAAAAGACGTTTATTTGTGCTATTTTTTTTTTTATCTAAAAATGAATATTATAAAAGGGATTTTTATTACCTGTAAATGAGGCGACGTCTTACAGATCGCTTGAAGAATCCTGAGCATCCATTACAAGCTAGAATGCCGTAATGTTTGCCCGAGCTGGTGTCTCCACATACGACGCAAGTTAGTCCAGTGGGAGGCTTCTTGTTGTTTGGTGAGGTGCTACATGCAGGTGCAGTGTGGTGTTGAGAGCCGCTGTGTATCAGATAACCAGGAGGTGGCGAGCGATTGGCTTGTACCAAGGTGTGTGGAGCACATGGAGGACAAGGTCCCATGGGACCATGTAGACTTGTGGCTAGACATAAGGGAGGTGGGGGTAGTGTGGGTGGTGATTGACACAGCCGAGGTGAAGGTGACCGAGAGTTTGTTGGACTAAAGGTCGAGTCCGCACCAGGGGAGCCGCGTCTGCTGCTCACACCATCTGGTAACACATTTTTTTTAAATTAAGTAATACGTAATACGATACACTGATGTAACGTAATTATAGATTGAGTGAAGCTAGGAATTATATTTAATCAATAATGCAAGTTTAATTCATCGTAATGCTTTAAATTAAAAGTGTGTTAACCTTGTCATGCATAATGTTATTAGAGACCTAAGACTCTAAATGTAATATGTAAACGGTTAAAGGTAAAAAAAATTGTTATAGTATTGAAAAAAAAAGTTGCTACTTGAAAAATTAAAACATTCATACAGTATATAATGCATTTTCATAATCAGCATAGCAGCAAAGCTTGATAGGGAGGAATCTCTGATATAAAATATAATTTTAAAATATATCTTTTCAATACTGGAAACTATATTTTTGGAAGCATATTTGAACACTGAAACATACTCTCTCCTATATGTAATATTATGATAAATAAAAAGGATTGAGTTAAAATGAAATAATGAGTTTAGTTGCCATGTATGCAATATCTATATATGAAAAAAGAAATGTCCATACAATTTTATTTATAATTAATATTATACGTCTATTAACTTTGCAATAACAAAACATTTATTAATTAGTGAAAATTAAATTTGATATTTTATGAAATAACTTTACGTGATAAAATCAAAATAATTATGACAATTAGTGTAGAGGTAGAAAATATACAGTTGATAACAATTTATAATTTAATTTGCGGTGTATAGTATGGCTTAATCACAATAATCCCGAGTCTCATGTGCGGGAGCTCATCTCTCTCTCTCTCTCTCTCTCTCTCTCTCTCTCTCTCTCTCTCTCTCTCTCTCTCTCTCTCTCTCTCTCTCTCTCTCTCTCTCTCTCTCTCTCTCTCTCTCTCTCTCTCTCTCTCTCTCAATATACAGAGCAACACAGGCAGCGCCATCTGCCGTGCGTGGTGCCGGGAATTACACAAGAGAATAAACCTCCGTACGGTAAATCCCTGCTAGGATTTAGCCACGCACACCAAACTAAAATTGTTACAGCATGGCTATCATATAATTCCTAAGTGTGGGTGTCAATAGATATGAAACAAAACAACAAACTTATTATATACCAATGTGTAATCCTTTTTGCATTTAATATATTTCTTTTTCTTTTTTTATCTTCTTATTTGTGGTATAAGTGCCAAGATTGGAAAGCAATCGAAAATTAATTATCCTCAAACGAGGGTCCCAGAAGGGCTTGCTGTTTAATCAAGCTGAAGGGTTTGTTACTATAATATATATATATATATATATATATATATATATATATATATATATATATATACGCACGCTATCTTGCTTGTTGTATATCCCTCCGGACGCTACTTGCTATATAAGGGTGTTAGGCGGTAATAGATATGCTAATGAAATTTTGCAAATTGCTCTATATACCCCGAGTTTGCTGCTTTTACTCCCTTCCCACTTTGCTTGATGTAGCATCTCTCTCTCTCTCTCTCTCTCTCTCTCTCATACCACGTGAGAAATGGGAACAAAAACTACGTGAGGACTAAATTACAGCAATCCATTGCAAGAGAGAGAGAGAGAGAGAGAGAGAGAGAGAGAGAGAGAGAGAGAGAGAGAGAGAGAGAGAGAGAGAGAGAGAGAGAGAGAGCTCTTTCAGAGCAAATAGCGTAGAACTTGGGATAAAATAAACTGCCTCTTTTTATATATAAAAGCTACTTCATAAATGTTGCTTACATTGATGTAAAGGTACAATTACATTAAAACAGTTGGGATTACTTCGTTTTTAAATACAGCATAAAAGTTATAACTTTATACTGCACAACAAAAAAAGGACTTGTTTTATATTAATTTTAACTGCTTTTTATATAATAACATTATATTTTATATGACAAATTGTGCAATTTAATACTACGCATTACTTTTTTAAATTTACTGTATTGTGATTTTTTTTTTCTAAAAGTTACAACTGCCGCTCTTCTGTCAAAGTACTTACACTTTAATTAATTTCAATTCATTAATAATAATTTTAATTAAAATTTCAATTACAGATGAAAATATCGAAGCTCTAGTACTCTAATTATCATTACGTATATAGGGAATTAACGTTTTTATATATCTAAAATAATAAAAAAATTTACGAATAGCCAAGTAATTTGAATGAGTGAAACTGCGTATTATAAAAATTATATATATATATTTTTTTTAAACGGATGAGCTTAGAGATATAATATACGTATACTACAAGGTATGGTGTACATAATTGAGTTTATTTATTTTTATTCATTTGTATTTGTTTGTTTATTTATTTACTGCCTACAGAAGTATATGAATGAATGAAAAAAAAAAAAAAAAAACTATGACTAGGGACTAGGGGCAGAAAGAAACATGTTATTGGACGCAGTGCAGGTCAACTGAAGTGACCCGAGAGCCGTGCTCACTGATCCATGAAATTCCTCCGGGATGTTGAAGAAATCCTATCGCCAAGCAGTATATACTTGATATTAGAGCAGATTTCTCGTGGTACGCCCCAGGGGAGCGATCAGAGAGTGAGCTACCGCCCGTATACCATCTCCCCACATATATGCTCTGAGCAAACAACTAAATTAATTCAAATTTATTGACATTGTAAACTTAATTAGCATATTCCAACTTTTTTATACTGATGTTTTCTCTTTTTATAACTGTTTTGATTTAGTACACTATCTCTTACAACTAGCGTATTTTTTTTCTTTAAGTTGATAAGTATTTTGTAAGTTTTATTGTTATTATTAAATATTTGTCTTTATAATGATTTATAACTTTTAAAAACTTTAATTAGTTAAAAGAAAATTAAAATTTGTATTTAACAATTTGTATTTTATTAAAAATCCCTGTATGAAACGTACATAATTATATTTCTTCAATTTGAAAAAAAAAGTGTTAATATTAAATATACTATAATATGTAGTATAATATGAAGTTTTACTTTCACTTAAATAATATATTTAAAATAAGCATGGAAAATCAATTGAAAGAGAACAGTTGGTTCTCTCTCTCCACCCCTTGCAGTCAAGTTGGTGGTCTAATCCCTGCAATAACATTTGTCATTCGGCACTCGCTCCTGTAGCACTGGCTAATCCAGGGGAGATTACCCGCGCGCTAGTGTCATCAGAACTGAACACTTACATATAAATATTTATGAGGGATGATCGAAGAAGAAAAAAAAGATTTACCATTTTGATTGCCGTGCCATCTCTGATCGATTTTTATTTGTAATTTTAAGGCTTTTGAGTTAGAGATCTGCGTGTAACAAGTGAGAAAACAACGGAACAATGTATTCGTCACGCTTTGTTTGTTAACTAGGAAATAATATAGAGGTACAAAAGTATTCGGAAGAGAGGGTATAGTTTATTGTTGAAACATTATATAAAGAACGAAAGCAGAACAAAAACTGTATTTATTTCAAAGTACTGTATGCGACTCTTTATCTCAAAAATTCAAACCATGCCATCTATTTACAGCGCTGTGACTTCTAATATATCGCAGTAGTAAGCCCCTGCATCTTTGAGAGGTATGCAACATGTTGGGCATTTCTGTTGTGCGGGTTGCCTAACAACAAGGATATATACTTTCTTGTTCTCCGTTTATCGTCCAATCGAAACAAGCAGTTATCTGCCTATTCATATTGTCTTAATGTCTAATAGTTTTTATTAATTTATTATCATTATTTACAAAATTAAAATTACAAAAACTGAATGTATTTTGAACTACCAATATTTATTTTATTTCTATTAAAATGTCAGAATTCATTCATACTATTATATTATTAAAAATTATACAATAGATTATAAGTCTTATTATAGAAAGTTTATTTGTATTTTTAATGTGTTATTAACTTGTTACAAAAAAGAAAAGAGAGAGAGAGAGAGAGAGAGAGAAAACGCGACTAGAGTGTATATTATTTAAACATTATCTATTTAAATAAACAACAGTTCGACGGTAAATTGAAGTATGAATGTTAACTGTAATGACACGTTAGATGCCGATCACGCACTTGAGCTCATCATTTGCTCGTTATGTGATGATATTGCGACCCTTGGGAACACCTAATATCATAACCCTTGCAACTCTATACAGTACGCGGTGTGCGCGGCAATTAGGCCTGCTACCCGGATTATATGGATATCAAAATAAGTAAACAGCTTAACTACAACACAACTCGCTTAAACATACAATTATGGGGTGACATATCAATACACTGCATACAAATTATTTCAGTAATTTGAATTTTACTATGAGAAAATTGATTTTTGTATATACAAAACTTTATGTTTTTATTTTATACGTTCATTTGTTTATGACAGATAAGACATCTTCCAAACAATTTTATCATATTTATGTAACAAAAAATAATCTGTCAATGTCACAAAAAGCAAAATCCTATGAGAAAAGTGACGTGTTTCAATTTTAAGCATCAATTCTTTTTGTTTTCTTCTTTACATTTTTGCAATAAAAAATAATTGATTTATTTAAATAAAATTATAATATATTGTTAAATAAAATGTATAAAGTTTTATCATAAAATATCATATTATGAATAATTAAGAACAATAAGAAACTGATTATATTTTTTAAAGGAGTTGCATGATGTTGTATGAAATTAGACATGACATGGTAACATGCGTGACTGTGATTCAAGTTATCACTGTTATGACAGCTTTTACACACACTGTAATATTTTGTAAATACCGTAAACATTTGTTACTCTTAATGAATTAGCCAAGATTTTTAAACTATTAAATCTTATTTCTGAAACTATCTATTTAGATATGAGCTTTCGTTGCTTCATATCAGTTTCTAGTCTAACCACATGCATTGTTACCAAATTTAAAAAAAAAATAATAATAATAAAAAAAAGCACACGTGCACTGGACTTACCAAGGGTGTCTTGATCGTGGTGCTGAGGTTCCATCTCGTGATAATGTGTTATCGAGAGCGCTGCAGCTGCCTGGTGACTGAGGAAGTGAGCTAGACCACCAAGCCTCATCAAAAGTCCGTGTTATTATATGGTCCGCGATATCAGCACGCTAATCTTGCCGGCATCCAGCAAGCAAGCAAGCAGGCGCGCGCGCGTCAAAGCTGAGAGAACGAGCAAGCAAGCTAGCAAGCAGCCAGCTTTTGGGTGGGAGGGACGTCAGGCAACTCAGGGGCGGTACCATGCACCACGGCAAAACATACACCAAGTCACCACACCAAAATATGTGAACATTACCCTTCAATCACCTTACCTACACTTAACATCGCTGTCATCGTGATTTTGTAATGAGCATTTAATGTAGATGTAATTCGTGTATGTTTTATAAGTTTAACATTAATTTAAAATTAATTAATACTTAATGATTTAACTTTGATCTTGTATTTCCATTGGTTTATATACAGTTCATACTGCTATATCCACAACTAATCCTATTGGTTGGTGGCTGGTGTCGCATTCAGTTTGACGTCGTGATCTCATTGGCTCGCTGAAAAAGCAGCAGTAGAAACAGCAGCGATGGTGCGGGGGGTTTACTTCGCTTGCTCTGTGAGGGTGCTTCGTGGTGGGGTAGTTTTGAGATACGATGTAAAAGCGAGCGAACTGTGGCGCTAGGGGTAACAAGCTTAATCCCCGTCATTCGCTGTAAATGTGATTTCGATCGAACGAGAAAAAGAGGGCGAAAAGAGTGTGAGTGAGATAAGCAAGAAAATACAGAAGGAGATAGAGGGGGTGAACTTGTCTTGAGAGGTTCAAAGAGTGGGTGGTATGGGGGTAACTCGGTCCCATTTCTCTCGATTTAATGCTCCTTCCTTTTTCGTGAGATATAGCAAACGAGTGCCAGGGATAACGAGATTATAGCATCGCAAGTTTATACTATGTGTATATGAATGCTGCCATTTTACCTCCTGGTCTCCTAGTTACCATGGCAACTCCTCTTGCATTCACTTACTTGCCGTGACTCTCGATGCACGAAATTATTCTACTCATTGAATAACTTCACTTTGAGTAAAGTGAGAAAATTATTTTTAAATTAGGTATCAATTCTCACAACAGCCCAAGCAATGAAGAACACCGCGCAAGTTGTTGTTTATTATATTTTGCATAAAATAAACAAGTACATTATAATCATAAAAATACATGAGTAGGTCTACATAAAACCATAAGTATGATAAAAAAATGAACATTAATAAAAAATATATATTATCATATAAATAAATAGGATTTTCTACAATCTGGTAAAAACCTATAAGTTGAAATATTTTCGAGAAAATCTCTCTCTCTCTCTCTCTCTCTCTCTCTCTCTCTCTCTCTCTCTCTCTCTGTGTATCTACCTATACCGTATTAAGCAATTATATGAGATGGTATATTGCTCATAAAATTAATTTAAAACATTTAACATTTTGAAGTTTATGACATTTTTTTTTAGAGACTATAGGTTGTTACGTCTTCTAAATTTTTTTTAATAAAACAAGATATTTAATAAGTAAGGCATTGAAATCGATGCAGTATATTCTACACATGAAATTAATTTGATTGATTGCATGTAATCTTAATTAAACATCATTAAATATTTGTTATACTGAACATAGAAAATATCTCATCCTGTGCACAAGGATAAGAATAAACTTTATTTACTAATACTTACACCGTACACCAGAGCTATAAGTGCTAATTAAAATTACAATAATGATAATTCAAAGCTTTTAAGCCCTGTTCACACAAGACAATATTTTATATGCATGCAATAAATTTTAATGAATACAATTTTCATTAAAAAAACATTAATTTCTTATGCAATCAAAGTTATTACAAAGTGAAAATATGCTTTATCTGTTTTATTATGAGCAACTTACACATACAAGTAAAATTGCAAATAATATTTTTCAAAAATAAGTTTTTATTCAAAAATAGCGTAAAAGTGCAAAGTGATGATGAAGATTATAGTCCAGAACTTAATTCTGTGGTTCTAAGCATGAGTGATTACCTGCTATTTTTTAAGTTTCTTTCAGCAAATCAACTCGCTGGAGTTATTACATTATTGTTGAATTACTGAGCAATTTAGTTTTTATCTCCATGTATAGATTACAATTCTCCAGGGTCATTTCTTTCGTCGCAGATCAATGCACATAGCATCTCACTAACAATAAGTCGAGTTTTGTGAGCCCACTGCTCTGCCTCAGTAATTACTCTGGCTAATGTGCGGAAAATTGCTATAAACCCACAAGTGAGAGCCGACCTCAAGTTAATGTTTCTCTTTCTCTCCGGAGAGGAAAAAAACATCCCATCTGGCATACAATCAAATGAGTGACCAAATTGTATATAAAACACTATCAAATATATCTGTGTTCAAAATAAAATATTATGATATAAAAGTGTATATAGGGAGAAACTATGATGGAATATGTGATTTAAAAAAATATATAAAGATGATGTTGAATATTTCATATAGAAATAAATAAAAATAATATCAACTCAAGTGAGATTTGAAAGGCGTTTCTTGTACTAGGCGTGTCTAAAGGCAGTAAAGTTGCCGTCAGGCAGGCAAAGAAGGCAAGCAGGGAGTGAGGCTCATCCATCAGGCGGGAGGAAAATGTTATTTGACGCGGTCGCCCCTGCTGACACTTTTCATTTCCTATACCACTCCCGTAGATTGCTTCTTCGCAGCCAACTTTCTTGCAAACTTCTCTCTCTCTCTCTCTCTCTCTCTCTCTCTCTCTCTCTCTCTCTCTCTCTCTCTCTCTCTCTCTCTCTCTCTCTCTTGCTTCCTCCCTTTTCTCCTTTCTCCTACAAAGATATTCACATGAAAATGTTAATGCGAATATCATAAAAAGGGGTTTAAATGGGGTTACGATTTCTTTTATCATTCATAGAAGAATATTGATTTTTATTTACGACTAATTTAATTGTAATTATTATTTTTATTGTTATCATAATAATGAAAAGGAAGAATAGAAAAAAAAAATCTGCTGATGCCCCTGCAAGAATTGAAGTTATGCAACCTGTATAACATATATAACCAACTGGTTGCCTATGCGTGCAGGATAAAATGTAAAATAAGTAAATTTAAAATATAGTTACTGAAAACCCTTTGAAACTTAAAAATGAAAATTTTATCTATACGTATTATAAGTAACTTAACAAGGAAGAAAGGATTTTATTTGTCTATTTCTTTTTTACTTCCTTAAAACTAATTTGAATAAAATTAATTTAATAATGTTTAAAATTGAATTTTATGTATTTAATTCAATGATTACATTTTGTAACCACTAAGAGAGAGAAAAGGGGAAAAAAGAGGCAACGTAAACATGTTCATGAATAAATTGAAAGAAAACGATAAAAAAAAGAGCGAGAGAAAGATAGAAAGAGTGTTTTGCGGTGCCTGCCTGCTAACAGTTTGCTACTGTGATTGAAGTTGTGTGGCAAGGCAAAAATAGAGAGAGAGAGCTGGTTTGGACAGCCGATGAGATTTGCCGCGCGAGTGAAAACAAGAGTGCACAATGCGGAGATGCTCTCTTTCTCTCTCCCTCCACAAATTCCAGTTGAGTGAACGCCTGCCTCCTGTCGTGCCTACAGATTACTTTTGACAACTTCAATGCAGGTTGTTGTGACACGCCAAGTCTATCTGTGCTGGCATAAACTACACCGAATGAGAGGTATACCCCCTGCCGCGTGTCTGATGGACGCATCACGTAGCCTCCCACGTGATTTTACCTCAGTGCTTTTGTTTCAACTGGTCAATACACATACGTACCAATGAACACGTCATCAACATATCTCATAGTGAAACCAACCACACGCCACTTTATTACTTAAAAAAATATTTACATTTATACGTTTTTCTCTAATGTTTTGGAAGCTTTTTAAATATAAGTATTTATAATTAATTGTAGTTATTACTTTCTATTAAAATAATTATTTCATATTATGCAAAATTATATGTAACTATTTAATCACTGAACTAATATTAACATAAAAGATTCAGACTTTATCAAACTTTTATTTTCCCAGCTCTAAATTTCTTTTTTCTTTGGATATAATAATTCCGAAAGCCCTTCTAATTTTTTTTAACCAAAATTATATAAACATGTAAATATAATAACTTTTGTATACATAAGTAAACACGGAAAGATTACTGAACTTGTAAACTTTGTTGTTGTTTTTTAACTTGTTTATAAACATAATTTATTTCACTTTATAATTTTTGTTGTAAAATAAACGCACTTTGTGAATAAAATTCTAACTGCAAAAGAGCAAATCAAAAGCTGTTCATTTTCTACAAAACTATAAAACTCTTTTTTATTATTTTTAATGCTAAAATTTAAATATTGACGCAACATTTACAATCACTAGTGGATTACTTGTCCCCCTCCCTTCCTGTCCTAGCCTTGGTGAGCTACAGATGGGACTTCCAACCCCATCTCCTGCTCCCGCAACTATCAAACCTTCCCGATACATCTATCACAATCTGTCTCACTTTGAATTCCGACTGTTCAAACTTCTTCTTTTAATTTCATTATTATGTAAAATTTTAATGGTACATTTTTTTATATAAATACTGAAATAAACTTTATTAATAATTTTGTTCTATAACTATTGTGTTTTGGATTTATTATCATCACACTGGGAAAGTTTTCAGTAATTAGCAAAAATAAGTTTTATTGAACATACATATTTACATTAAATCATAAATATCATGCCTTATTAAGTAGCTAATAGATATGAAACGCAAAATATATAAGATTCCCCTATAAGACTTAATAATTGTCAATGAGCTTATCTTTTTGTTTCGTATATTTTATAGCATGTAGAGAAGAGAAGTTTTAATTTAACTTATAAAATCAATTAAAAAGCTATACACCATTAGCTGTTGATAACGTTTTGAAAGAGTCTTGATGTATGTACATTTTATTATATATATATATATATATATATATATATATATATATATAATATATTATAGTTATTATAATTATTATCATTATTTGAGACATTAGAGTGAAATATTTGTAGCTGTCACAGAAATCAGAATAAAACTGAACTAATTAAAGGAATAGACCAGAGAAAAACATAAGCATTTGTATCACAAAACACTTGATGGGATTTACATAAATAACTTTAGTTTATCTCAAAAACCGAACAGTAGTCCCGTAGCAGTGATCAGAAAATTCGATTTATGCAACCCGCACAACATTTTCATACTAATTTTTGCATGTTTCTGACGTCATAAATATGAATTTTCACGCAAATTGCATACTTTACAGTTTTTTCACGCTTTCTCGTGGGGCTACATTAACATTCTGGTAAAAATTATCATCAGTTTTGAAGATCCCATTTTGTGTTTATTTATTAAAAAGCACATGTTGTTTTGTGTGGTCTATGGCTTTAAGTGTAAAAGGATTCGTAATTTTAATAACAAAGCATCCATAAATTTATTTTTATTTGTTTATATATATATATATATATACATACATATGTATACATTTACAATTAAGATTAATCTGAAATAGAGTAATTATATAAAACGATTATTAATATTTAACTTACATAAAAGAGATTTTTTTTCTTTCAAATTTTCAAATAAGAAGATATAAAAATCAAATATAGTATTTTCCTTAACTAGAGCTATAATTTAGAACTAAATTTCATGTATTTCACTGCAAAATTAAAATTGTTTAAGCAATCTCTCTTTATAGAATCCTGAAAAAGAAGTTTTACAGATTTATTCATTACACAAAGATAAAAATTAAATCAACTCTATATACGTACGCTACTTTAAATAAAAGTTTTAAATTAAATTTTAAATCTCTAACTTTGTCAAAGGATAGCTCTTTGTATTTTGCTTTGTACAACACATCCATATACATATATAATACTGTGTTGTTCTATATACATAGTATATTAAAGCATGGTATAGAGTTTAAGTCCAGTCTGTCAGCAGTTGGGTAGCAAAACTTTAGTGAATTACACGCAGCCAACAAGCCAGGCAAGCAAGCAGGCAGGCACAAAGCACCAGAGGAATCTCATTCAATTACCAAACTTTGTTATCCTAGCTTCTCTATATAGTAGCAAGCAACCAACCACCGTCATCCATTAACGAGTATATAGGACAGTTGAAAAGACTAGAGAGAGACTCGATTTTGATGCTAAGCCTTATGAGAGAGAGAGAGAGAGAGAGAGAGAGAGAGAGAGAGAGAGAGAGAGAGAAGGGGAGAGTACTAGACTTTAATACCACACAAGATACTTCTCCTTCACTGATTACTGACATCCCTGTTCTGCTCTCCACACGCCTTTCTGTTCTTTTTTTCTCTCTTTTTCTCTCACGTGAGACGTTAACATGCATGCAAGGGTCAGCACGTTGTTATTAAGTTAGCTAAAGAACAAAAGCATGGTGACAAATCTATAGAAGTACGAGTTCACAAAGTGACTACAAATCGAGCTCGCTACTCGTTTTATACCATTGTACACTTCTATGAACTATAACAAAAAAATTATTCTCCACCTCTAATAAAATCATCCTATCATCAATTTATATACCACCCTTACATACAAACACACAAGTATATACTGTGTATATATATATATATATATATATATATATATATATATATATATATATATATATATATATATAATACTATGTTACTTTTAAAGTAAATTATGGTCATTTCACAAAATCAACTTTATACTTTATACGAGTATATAAAAGGAGATTTAATATACATAGCACGGTATAGGGTATATATAATATCATTAATATAGAGGGGATGTTTTTAAATTTAAATGAATAAAAATTATGATCAAAGTAAAATCAATTATTATCCGATTAAAAACAGTATAATATATTGAAATTACTTTTTACGTTTACTGACTATGAGTATTAATGTACATAACTATCTGCTTTCGCATTTTATTGTTGTTGCCGTTGTGTTCTTTTGTTTATAATGTTTTCAATGGTACGTTTTGTATTTTTTTTCCTTCTTTACTCCGTACGTGAGAGAGCAGAAGAGATGACAAATAGTGGGTGTGACAGTGAGTCCCAAAGTGTCAGAAGAGAACAAAAAAAAAAATGCTGTAGGCGATTTCAACGTGTTACATAATTACATCATCACGTCCCGTCACCCAACAAGAGAGAGAAAGAGAGAGCGTCCTCGCTATAACATGTATTGCCCCGGGGTTTTGCATTACAGTGGCCCGGCAACAGCATATAATATAGAGTGTTCACACCGGTTCACACGAGGCTGCACAAAAAGCCAGACAAAGTCAATCAATTGTCTCCCTCACACATAACATAAAATAATGAACCAATAATACAAAATCTGTTTTCCTGTCACATGCAGTAAATATAAATATGAAAAGGGCGTAAACTTTGTTATAATAATAAAAATTCACTTAGTTCATTAGTTCGTCATGGCGGTCAATACACTAAAGCACTTCTTGATGGTTAAAAATGCACTCAAAAGATCACAGCAGGGGTCACTTATTGCATAAAGAAAGGCACACACATAGATTCAATACTTTTATATTATATTAAAAGAGAACATCCTATGTAAACTTGTGACGTGGAAAAGTTGTAAATTTTGAACACTCCATTGCACATTGTGTTATTATAAAATAAACGAACAGCTAGCTAGGTCATATTTAATGTCGGGTCAAGCATATGATTTTCCGTTTTATAACATCGTTGAATTTAATTTTATCTCATTTTATCTCTCTCATTTTTATATATATTTATATATAAATTTTTTTAACAGAAAACTACAAAAAAAGGTATATAATATGTAAAAGGGTTCTTTGTGCACAAAGCAGAGTTGTGAATTATGGGCGCGGAAAATTGATACAACAACGTGAAATGAGAGAGAGAGAGAGAGAGAGAGAGAGAGAGAGAGAGAGAGAGAGAGAGAGAGAGAGAGACAGAGAGAGAGAGGAGCTAACTCGCGGCCTGGGCAGTTACAAACGAGCACAGCTTTGA
Organism: Ecdyonurus torrentis; assembly: GCA_949318235.1. Classification (NCBI taxonomy): domain Eukaryota; kingdom Metazoa; phylum Arthropoda; class Insecta; order Ephemeroptera; family Heptageniidae; genus Ecdyonurus; species Ecdyonurus torrentis. The sequence continues at coordinate 8,515,937 of OX439131.1, read as the reverse complement.
TTCGTCACCCAGTTCATGCAAACAGCCCCACATACATAGGTATAATAAAATATAATGTGACGAACAACAAACCAAGCGACCAACTCATCGTGTGTTTCAACAAAATATACAAACACACGTAATACACAATGTAATTATAAAAAAAAACATGCACACACACAAACACATTTTATAAAGTCATTTTAGACATAAGTTTTGACTCTCACGCATGTAAGCAAAATCAGATATCAGTGGTGATTACAATTAACAAAAATTATTATTTAACTCACATAACAGAGATTTGCTTTATTCCATATGTTTATTTTTAACGGTTATACTCTCATTGAATAAAAAAGCTTTTTTTTTAATTACATCATTGTGCTGCTTTTATTATTATATTTGCTCACTTTTTCTTGTAAAGTTTATTATTTACAGTTAAGTTAATTTAAAAAAGGAAGTATTTTAATCTTGTATAATTTTCTAATGAACTTTATACTAACATATTATACTTTTGTAATCATGTTTAATGTACATCCAATATGTGATGAAAATAAAATCAATGTTTAAAGCCTTATTTACATAATATAACTTTTTTTTCTCGCTCTCATTTTCAAATCTGCAATTCAGATTCTAAATGCATTTATAAAAAAAAAGTGTTTTATATACGACAAGCAATATTGAGTACAGAGGGCAATACAGTAGTATGTAGCTTTTGTTGTGTGGGACGTGGCGAGAGAGAGAGAGAGAGAGAGAGAGAGAGAGAGAGAGAGAGAGAGAGAGAGAGAGAGAGAGAGAGAGAGAGAGAGAGAGAGAGAGAGAGAGAGAGAGAGAGAGAGAGAGAGAGAGAGAGAGAGAGAGCGAGCGAGAGAGAGCAGGGTGGTGGCTCGATCAAGCAAGTATAGCAAGCCAGCCAGCAGCAGTAGCAAGCAGCTAGCGTGGTACTTCATTTCATTGCTGCCACTGCACAGCAGGGATAAAGCAAAGCAATGCGCGGGGCTTGCTGGCTCAGCTGCCACACTCGATCCTCGAATTAACCCCGGCCCCTGGCTGTTGCTACATCAGATCAATAGCACACCACACCAGCTAGTTATTACTTTATTATTATTCCATATAAAAAAAATTCAATCGTTATAGGTTAATTTATAATATTGTTTTTTTTTTAAATGCATTGTAATAATAATTAAAAGTAGTTGTCAAAATTTAATCATAAATAGGTCTTTAAGCAGAATACTGTATAAATATATTATACAGCATACTAAAAAAAAAAAAAAAAAAAAAAAAAAAAAAAAAAAAAAAAAACGACTGACTGATCGACTGACAGTATTTTCCTTACACCTATCCATAAATGCACAATTTGAAACATTAAATTTGAAATATGAAAACTAATCATTAATGTAAATGCTTACTTGATAAGGGGAAAAAAAAAAAAAAAAAAAGAAAAGAAAAGAAAAAAAAAAAGGACGATGCCCCTGTGACAATTGTGGCTATGCAATTTGTGCGACAGATGTAACCAACTGGTTGCCTATGCTTGCAGGATACAATTTTATTTCGCTATGTAAAATTTAAAACTTGCGTAACGTAAAATTTAGAATATTATGATTAAATTTTATCTGCTTACATTAGACATTCTAATTCTTTGAATTATTGAGTTATTTTTATTATTAATTATCATTATAAATGTTTAATGTTTGTTTTGTTTTTTAATATGTGATTTTGAAATAAAGGTTAGTTCAAATACAGAATATTTATATGTAAATTGAAGTTTTAAGTTTTATTTATTATTATTATTTATATAATGTGTCATTTTTTATCATTACGTTTCTCATGTTCTATTTATTATGTTCTTTAATTATGTTGTTAAGATTGACGCTGTGATCATGCATGGTATGCCACTGATTATATAACAAAATAAATAAATAACATTAATATTAAGTTAACTTTTAACGTCTATGAAAATAGTCTTGTTTAGTTTCTTTTTTTTTTTTTTTTTTTTTAATATAAACTAAAAATAAATTGCAGTTTTTATGAAAGTGCGGCATATTGACTGGCAAATTTTTTTTTGGGGGGGGGGGGGGGCAGAAATTCAAATTTGTTACTTTATAAAATTAAATTACAGAAGCATTATTAAAAATATAGTTTATAAAGCAAGAATGTGAAAAAACAAAGGATATATAAATGGAGAAAAATATGTGTTATTTGACAGATAGGATTGGCTGCTTGTTTCTTTCCTTTTTTTATGTTTTTTGTGTGATTTCCATTGACGCACGCGCACTTCTTGTTTACTGGCTATCAAATTACGCTCGTTTGCATGTCACATACAGATTCCAAAAATTAAATCATTAGGAATACCCTAAGGTTACATATTAAATTAGTATTGTATTTTTTTATTTTAACTTATAAAATATCATTTTTAATAGATAGGAGAAAAAAAAAGAGTAAAATATAAAACTTATTTTTTTGGTAACATTATTTAAAGAGTAAACAAATAAGTGTTTTTCATCATTCATCGTTGCTTGAAGTATATGATCACTGGAGATACGCGTTTTATCAAAATTTTGATCACTGGAGATACGCGTTTTATCAAAATTATGATCACTGGTGATACGCGTTTTATCAAAATTTTGATTAACGGAGATACACGTTTTATGAAAATTTTGATCAATAGGGATACGGTGGTTTACCGCGACCAGGACGATATTATATATATATATATTATATATATATATATACATATATATATACACGGTACTATCGAAAGATTAATGTATATTATTATCTTAAACTGTATACTACTCTTACAATGAATTTTAAGCTATTATTTATATTTTTATTATAAAATAAATGTTTACTTATCGTTACTTTATATGTATCCAATAGTAACATCAAACCAAAACAACTTAGGTTTAATGCACTGAATATTAAAAAAAAAGGTAATAATATAGGCAATAGGAATAATAAATTAAAAACTTCACCGCAGAATTATTATTATTATTTTAAAATTTAATATAGACAAAACTTATGTGTATATTATATTTCAAGACTGGTTAATTAATATAAAACTAATGTTTCATTTAACTAATGCTTTATCTTACTCTATTTCAATGTTAATACAATAAAAAAACAAATGAGGTTACTTTGTCAAAACTACATACGCCAAAGAATTGATACAGTACAAATAAAGACTACAAAAGTATGATAATAAATCAACAAATCTCTCTAGAGTATTAAAATAAAAAGTAAAATATATAAAGTTGGACGAAAGAGAGAGAGAGAGAGAAGTAATTTATCTAATGCAGTATTCGTGTCACGTGAACGGCATGCGTGAACTCTTTATATCATTTTCATCCTCTTTTACATATAAATATATTGTTGCAAACAAAGTTATCATTCTCACGTGAAACTTTACACATAAATACACCTCTCTCTCTCTCTCTCTCTCTCTCTCTCTCAAATGATTTATTTAAGTTAACTCATCCTAACTTATGCACAAGAATAAATTGTATTGACAGTTATTATAATCTACGTTAGCGTCGTTAAGTCACGATTACTTGACATACACGCAAATTCAAATGCGTGTGAACACGAAAAAGGATTTAAATATACATACAGTATATTAGTACGTATGTGTAAATAGGGGTTGTGAAACACTTTTAACTTTGCTTCAGGCTATGTATTTTGTCAAATTCATGTTTGTGACGCGTGCCGCTTTTAATATCTAACACGTGTCATCCATATAAACGTGTACTCAAAAAGAATACAATAAGACTTTATACTTAACAACATGAAATAGTTATTTTAATATTTTCATATCAAAATTTCATATATCATGAATCATGAAACAGCAAAAATTGAAAAGAAAGTCTAATTTTTAGGCTTAATAATTTATTGAAATTTAAGATGGTGCAAGCACATTGAATATGTTTCTTTAAAAAATTGCTTCTACAATTTTTGTAATCAGTAAACTTAAATATGAAAGCCAAATTGATTGTTTAAATTCTATATGTATAATTTGCAAATTTCCTTTCACATCGAAAATAGTTGATGGGGAAATTGTATTGATGGTGTAGTTAATTTAGATCAGAATATATGTAGAGATCTTTTCAAAATTTAAACATACACACCTATAGTGTTTTTATAATGGAAAATGCAATGGAAGTCAAACATAATTTTGGATTTTTTAAAAGTCAGGAGATCATACATAACCAATGGTTATTAACCATGATAACTATAGAAACAAACAATAATAAAGTTTAAAAGTATCAAAAAGTTTCCTTTTGTGTGGTTGTCTAAACATATTATATACTAATTTGCAATATAAGATATAACAGAAAACAAACAAATTTTATTTTATTTAAAATATAACTAAAGGTTTTCCGATTAAATAAGCAATATTAGTTGATTGAGTAATTTTTGAAGATGGCACAGCTTAATTAAATACAAAATTGTATGTGTTTATGAATATTTTATTAATAGTTATATTAATCATTTAAACATTGTATTATTTTGGAGCAATAGCCTAAGCTAATACATTGTATTTCGTATTATGACTGGAGAAAGAACGAAATGAATTTTGAATTCAATTTTTCTATTGTATTAAAATTATATCCTTTCTTGCAGTTTTTTTATTTAATCAAAATATCGTTTGGTATGGTAATATAGTGATTACTGATTACAAAAATAAAGATTGCAGGTAAGATTTACATTTAATATTTAAAAAGTTTTAACATTCATGACACTATTATATTTAAAATAAATATTTGTTTATAAGATAAAAAATGAAACAAGTACTGTACATTTAATACATAAATTAACACAACAATTTTTTAATTATTTTAACTTTTTTATCAGCTTTTTTTTATTGTACATACAATACATGAATTATGTAATTATATAATTATTAAGAATTCTTTGTTTTCAAACTATTTATTTTGAATAATTTTTACATTATTATTAATGGTAACTTAATACGTGTGTATTTTGGACATTTTTTGCACTTGAGGACTTTTTTGTAATGGCAGTAAATTTACTTTCTAAGAATTCAATAAGTGTTTCTTTGAATTTACTTTTCCTTTTTTTATATTCAGGCAAGTTAAGTTATTATAAATATATAGCAAAGATCCTATACTAAATGTAGATTTGCTTCACATATATTTTTGCTATAGGATGCCTCAACATGTATTTTACTGCTTTGTCGTGTAGTTCAACCTGATACATTCGGGGGAAATATAAAGAGAAAAAAGAAATTAGTAGGCCTAATTCTTGTCACTTTTCTTTACAGTTGGACTTGAATTACCTTGATTAACAACATTAAAACGCTTAGTTAGATTTACATGTTGTTTTACTTCTTTTATCAAGTTTGAAACTTTAAAGAATGGCATTATCGCTGGCTCTATAATTACGTTGCAGTTCTATCTTGTATTGTATTGACCTGTTCACCTGCTAAAAATTGTGACATTGTGACATTTTGTTTTACGTCTTTCAAAAAATTTAGTACAATTATTTAGAGACCCAGATAAAAATAAAAATGCATACCCATGATATTCCACAGAGAGCACCTTTTAATTTTATTGCTTCGTATATGAACAGGGCATCAGTTTAACTGATCATTTTGTCACTATATGAAGAAATATTGACCAACAATGATTTCCAAAATTATATTTTTTAATTATGTAAGACAGTTTTTTAACTCGCCTTTAAATATAATCATAAAAGTTCAGGAAACCAAAAATAAAAAACGTAATCGTTTTTCATTTGTGTACCATCAGCAATTAAGATTTTATTACACTTTTTTTTCTAGAAGAGTATACAAAGTTTTCATCTTTGTAATAGAAGTAACGAGGCAATAATTGAAAATTAAAAAAAAAAATTATAAATTTCATAGATATATATATATATAAAAGCTGACGAAAATAAAACTCGTTTTACCGTCAAACGATATGAAAACGATCCTGTTTTATAAATATAAAGTTATTGGATTTTTTTGTCATTCATTCATTCATTCATTCATTCATTCATTCATTCATTCATTCATTCATTCATTCATTCATTCATTCATTCATTCATTCATTCATTCATTCATTCATTCATTCATTCATTCATTCATTCATTCATTCATTCATTCATTCATTCATTCATTCATTCATTCATTCATTTCCTAAAATCCTCAGATCATTTCCAATCATCGTTATTAAAGTTTTTAGAAAATAAATCATGGAAAACAGAAAAGAGCATAAAAAATAAGTTCGACTGAATACAGAGTACAGACATACAGCCCTCGCAATCGGCGCGTGGTGGCGCCAGCAACCAGCAGTAAACTGAAGATACTAAAGTTTCTATGGTAAACTGTAACAGACTCAAATTGTTTAAAATATGCATATAGTTTTACGCTAAGGTTAAGTGATTCTTTTTGTTGTACTTCTTCTATAGTAGGTGTCTGTGAGTTAAATAAAACTTCTTTCTTTTGGCTGAGAAAAATCTAAATCTGTTCACATATTATTCTGATTTTTGCATAACAAAAATTCAAAAATACATTTTCATTGCTAAATTTATTTATACCAAAGTGTTTTTTTCAAAAATCAGAATATATGAATATACATTATATTTATATTGATAATTCTTAACATTTCAGAAACTCTGGAGTTACAAACGTCATATCGCAACAACAAAAAGATTTTTTTTTTTTAATTACTATATAATATCCTCTAAACATAGTTGGCAAAGTGCATAAGCATAATCGATTTTTTTTCGTGTTTAATTGTTTTTTTTATTAATAAGATTGCAAAAAAAAATAATAATAATAAAATAGAAAATAGTGGCTTTTGATGCCTTTTTATCGTGTAATTTTTAGAGCATATTATGTCACTTCAACTGATCAATCTAATAATACGTTATCAAAAAAAATATATATATATATAATTTCAAACTTATTTTTTTGTTTTTATTATTATTTTATTTTTTATTGCAGGGAAAAAATGCATTATGCATTATGTCAAACATTTACAAGAGCTGTATTTTATTGTATCTCCAAATTCAAATGTTTTTGTTGTTATTGTAAGAAATGTTACCCCCGTAAGCTGCGACGTTAACTAACTAGTTAAACCGTAGTTAAGTTGTTATTTTGATTGTTGCAATAATGAAAAAAAGATAACTAATTGGTTTAACTAGAGGTTGCAGCTTACAGCCCAGTCTGTGTTAAAGCATACTATATTTACGGCTTCGACCGTTAATATAGTTTGCTTTAGTCTGTGTTGTATAGGGTGTGTGCGCGGGTATATGCATGACGTCATAATAAATGCGCTTCGATGCCATAATTGGGCAACGAATAACATTGCGTAACATATATAGGATATAATCGTGAGTTTTCGCTAATTGACCACTTGCAATGAACGAACTTTTTAAAATAATTTGAATAATTCTTAATGCATTTCTTATGTAAAAATCGTTTTTACTTACTTGCTGCAAAACAAAAAAACATTTTATTGCAAGTGGTCCATTTCTTTGAAAAATAAGTATTTTTTTGGTCATTATTATTGTTCTTGCATACTTGAAAACCTAATTTAATTTGTTAATAGCACAATTCTCTAAAAAATAAAATTGCTAAGTATTTTTAAACTGATAAAATGCGACTTTTTCCCGTACCTGTGCCCATGTTATTTAGTACTCCATATGGCGTTGACTTAAATTAATGAATGCAACCACCCTAATTATTTTCGGAGTAAAATGAGACAGGTAAGTACTAAGTAAAGAGTTTCTCTCTCCCCCCCCCCCCCCTATAGCTCGATTTGTAAGAGAAAATTTTGTATTTTCGTATGAAATAGTTTTTAAAATTGCAGAGGTGTATGAAATGCCTAAAATGCGAAGATTATTGTTCTAAACATGTATTTAATTTATTACTATCTTATTAACATTATAAATAATAGCTATGTTCTTGAGTCATGATGGTAGGAATAAAAGATAATTATTTAATATTGGAGTTATTATAAAAAATATGAAATTGTCTTATTTATTTATTTTTTAATTTTAATTTATATTATTATTAATAATATTAATATATATATTTTTTTTTTGGAACGAAGGAATAAATTTTGATACATTCTTTGAAAGGGATCAATTAATATATGTCACTTAACATTATAGCACATGTCTGCCTGTCTTTCCGAGAAATTTTATTTATTATATTAATTGGATCGATCCAATATATGTTTTACTTCTTTCCATCGGTATAGTAGCAGTTTTCTGCATTCAGCTATATATCTCGCTATATATGAAGTCCCCCTTACAGGAATATAAAATATCACTCGTCACGTGCTTTAAAAGAGTGTATAAAATATGATAATAATTACAACTGGATGCACATGCACTCACATACAGAAGCCAGAAGCCTCCCGAGTCCCAACATTTCCCCATATGCAGTATACTGTAAATAGCAAAAGATAACTATGATAAATAGTGCCTTAGTGCGGCCTTGGTGCATGTCAATGTCTCTCATACATGTCTTCCAACTCCCTCTGCTATAGCGCGTACGAGCGCGTAGTCTAATATAAAACGACGCTGCGCCGCTGCGCCAACAGTATAGTGACACATGGAACCTGCATGGAACTAAAAGCTTCGTAAGCTTAACATTGAAGTTCAGGTGTCGCGTGCGGTGTCGCTAGTGTCGCTGGACTACAAAAAGTGCCTGGAGTTAGAAGATCACATGTGAGAGACATTGTGCTATATATGCACCCAATATATGTCTCTCACATGTCTTCCAACTCCAGGCACTTTTTGTAGTCCAGCGACACTAACGACAACGCACGCGACACCTGAACTACAATGTTAAGCTTACGAAGCTTTTAGTTCCAGATGTCACTACTATTGGCGCAGCGTCGTTTTATATTGGACTACGCGCCACTACGCGCTAGCATAGGGAGTTGGAAGACATGTGAGAGACATTATACCATCTCTGACATTCCTGACATTCCCGCTATAGGAGATGGACTACTGTCACAGTATATTACAGGGTCGGACTGGCCATAAGGGCTACGCGGCATCCCCGCCGAGGCCCCCCCAGTTTTGAGGCCCTCAAACTGGTAAAAAAGGTAAAAAAAGGGGCGTGGTTGCAAAAAATGAGGCCCCTCTCGGAGGATCCCCGCCGAGGCCTTTTCACCCCAGTCCGACCCTGGTATATTATACAGTAGTCCATCTCCTATAGCGGGAATGTCAGATCGAATGCGCGCCATAATTCCGACTGGGTGAAGGTGACAGAACTATAAGCCGTAATTTGAAGTAATGTTACATGTAGTTCTGTCACCTTCACCCAGTCGGAATTATGGCGCGCATTCGATCTGACATTCCCGCTATAGGAGATGGACTACTGTACCATCTACTGTGGACTACTGTATAATATACTGTGAGAGACATTGCATATAGCAGGAGTAGGCTATTTAAAATTCTTGGCGCGCAATTCACAGGAATTGTATTTCAAAAGAAATGCACAAAAATTGGAAGCAAATATTAATTTCATATTAGTGAAATTATTTTAATATTATAACTTAACATTAGAGTTGTTTTAATATTTTATACTGCAGAATACAGTTCTTTAAACGTTGAATAAATAAATCTGAAGTTTGTCCGAGTTTGTCAGTGTGACTAACGGTGACTATAACGTAGTTTTTGCACCAGCTGACAGCTGACCCGCCCAGCTGGGTAAAGTCAAAGTACCAAAAGTTGACAAGTGTCCAGCAGCGGAAAAGTATTATTTTTTTCTGCTTATTATATCACAAGGATTTATTGCATAATATCTATGAAGAATCTAGATTTATAGATCATCTTCTGAGCAAGTCATAATGGCTGGGTGGCTGAATTCTGGAGTTCAGTTTGTGCTTAAAAATCTTGTAAGTCAGGAATATCCACCAAACAAAGTTCTAGAAGTGAAACAACAGGGATTCAGCTCTAGATTTATTAGAAAACGAGAAGAATCTCTTGTATTATATGGACCAACAGAAGCTAGAAATTCTGACCTAAAATATGAAATCATATTGAACATACCATTTAGAGATGACGCATTTAGGTAAAGCCAAATTTATGAATGAATGCATTTATGTATGATCCAACACTCTCACACAGTCAGTATGTATGTATGTATCATATTATGTATGTATGTACTGTATTATTGCGTCGTGCATATATGTATGAATGTATGTATGTAATATATTGTAACATATATGTATGTATGTATATTGTAACTTGATGTTGTAATTTTCTTGCAGCTTATTTCGTACCGCAAATTTAAGAGAAGCAGATGATAGATTTGATGTATTTAAAAATATCATTCCTCCATTGATGGAAATTTCATTTGACGTAAGTTAATTTTATTTATGCATATAATGCATAAATACATAGATATATAAAAATACATAATAATAATAATAATATAATATAATATATAATAGTAATATAGATATACATAAATGTATAGTTTAGGAGTTATATACATACGTGTAAAGAATATAATCATAAATAATTATATACAGTATTTTATTTTGTTAAAAAAATCCTTGAAAAAAGAAAAAAAAAAACTTGATTCGTTAATGTCATTATTAATTGCAGCTTTGCAATGCCTCGGACATGCAGAAAATCTGTGATACTATGGTCGAACACAAAGGCTGGTCAGTTGGACATCTTGTTGCATTCTTGGGGTTGAGTGAGAGTGTAGCAAATCCTCTTGTTTTAAGGTAAGATATGATTTGAGTTTTGATTGAAAATATGAAATTATTGGTATTTATTATTTAACAGCTGTCTTGCACTTGTTGAACCTGTGACTGGTCGTATTCCACTCCATACTGCTTTAGAATCTGGGAACAAGAAAGTTGTCCAAGCTTTTGTTGTTCAGGGATCTCTTTTAACTGCACGAGACTGGGAGGGTAATAACGTTTATCATTATGCTGCTACCACAAATAAGGAACTGATTGAAGTAAGCTAATACTGATTTTCATAAACTTACAGGGGTAGTCAACAATGGCTGATCAACAATGGGTGATCATTTTTTTTTTTTATTGTTTTAAACACAACATAATACAAAATCCAACCAAGGCAGAGCCTTATCGGTCGGTTCACATAAATTTCTGTACGATATGTCTATTATACATATTTTTATATTGAAAAAAAATATAATAAACAAATAAACTTAAAAGTAATTTAACATTTTATTTAATATTATCATGAAAGAATTTTTTAATATTTTTTTTCATATTATTTTTGTTTGTAAATTTTTTTAAATTAGATGGAATTTGATTCCATAGTTTAGGCAACAAATAATTTTTAGATCTTTCTGTGGATCTATTTATAATTCTGGGAACAAACAAAGGATTGGTTTCTGCAATTCTAGTGTTATAAATATGACTTCTCGGTGTACCCTGAACAGCTGCAAAATAATTTTCACAAATAAAAACATAATTAAAAGTTTCTTCAAATGGTAGTATACTGTATTAAAATATTTATAATACTCGATATTACTATTTAATTTCGGCCCTTTTTTTTAAATTTTTAAAATTCTAATTTGCATTTTTTTCAATTCCCATAGTTTACCTGATTTAGTACAACCTCCCTGTGTTATTACAGGTTACAGGTTACAGGTTATTACAGGTTACAACCTAACCTGTGTTATTAAACCTCCCAAAATCGCGATCTTAAAATTTTAACTATTAACGTTCTTGGAGCAACTGCCGTTTAGCGACTTAGAACCTACGCTACTGCTTACACTTGCTCTCACGCTAGCTGGCGCGAGCTGGAGTTACTCTTATCTTTGTATAAATTATTTAACTACATATCTAAAGCCGTAAAAACATTTTATATATGTAAAATATAATGTCAAGCTGCAAGAACAAAAATAAGGGTAACTTCTGCTCGCGCCAAACTAGCGTGAGAGCAAGTTGTAGCTGTGACGTAGGTTGTAAGTCTCTAAACAGCAGTTGCTCTCGGCGGGTAAAAAATTAAAATATTAAGATCGCGTTTTTGGGAGGTTTAATAACACGATGATCACTATTAAAAAAGCCATTATTGACTCAACCTTAAAAAAAAAAAATAAATAAAAAAAACAGTTTATTAAGTATTCCATTTGTGTTATGTAACTAATCTATGGTGAATATTTTCAGTACCTTCAAACTGTGCTAACTGAGAACACAGATCTGCTGGATGAACGTAACAAAGAGGGACTCACTCCTTTACATTTGGCATGCTTGGAGGATAAGCCTCCCTGTGTTGAAGCCTTGCTATTAGCTGGAGCCAATGCCAATATTCCTGCAAGAGGGGCAGGACCAAATGAGCCTCCACCTAAAAAATCTCAACCAGGATTAGTAGCAGAATATCTTGCAAGAAATCCAAACAAACTCATTGCCACGGTGAGTTTAACTTTTTTTTTTTTTTTTTTTTTTTTTTTTTAGCAAAACTTTGTAAAATTTTAAAGTACATACGTAAATATAAATGTATAAAGCAGATATATTTGTTAGGGAGAGTTTTATTTAGGTTTCTTTTCTGATAAGTTAATTATTTTTTGCTTACCTTTATAAAAATATGTTATATTTTAAAGTCATCATTGGTTAGATTTATTATATGATTTGAGTATGTCTATTTTTCTGTGCTAGCCACGCCAAGTCCCAAATAAGGTAAGCATTTCCAAGCTATACCTTCCTATTTTGCCTTTATATATTCCTAGAGCCTAATATATACACTTGCAGCTTATATATTTTCTTTCTTCATATTTATTTGTGTGATTTGCCAATTATTTTGAGTTGAAAATTGCTGGAGCTAGAGACCGTCTGCTTTTTATATGATTGTAATTTAATCATATCATTGCAAGAGATTTTCTATGACAATTTTGACTGCAGTGATAATTTTTATTTTTAGGATATGAAGTTTGGAGGCACCCCTCTTCACTGGGCTAGCTCACGAGAAGTAATTGAAACATTAGCAGACATGGGCTGCCATGTAGATTCAGTTAACTTCTCTCAAAGAACTCCCCTTCACGTAATGGTAAAAATGAAAACGTAAAATAAAATGTGATATTTGATGAACCATTGAATTATTTACTTTATTGCTTCTTAAACAATAGATATCATTTACCAACTAAAGAATATTCCTTAACTTTGAAATATTATTGTAATTTAAAAGGAAGGATAGAGAAAACCAACAAGGGTCTTACGATAGTGGAAGATTATTCTAAAGCTTGCTTAAAAAAAAAAAAAAAAAAGTGACAAAGTTGCCAATAAAGAAGCGACTGTTTTGAGGTTAACTTTAAGCAATTTTGATCACATTTGCTTTTTTTTTTTTTTTTTTTTTTTTTTTTTACTTATTACATGTGATTGATATTGAAATCGCTTAAGGTTGGCCTCAAAATAGTTGCTTCTTTATTTTTCAATGGTATATCTGTGCTTACAAGATTTTCCACCAAGCTATACTATCATGCTTTATTATGACATTGTCCTTTCTGGTTTTCTTGATCCTTTCTTTTTAAATTATGTACCATACCTATTTAACGACAATGGTTCATACTTTCCTTAACTCATGTCATTTTGCTTGTTATTGTTTGTATAATGGATGTATTGTGATATTCAAGGTTTCCAAAGGCAAACTGGATTGTGTTGTTTCACTGCTAAGTTGTGGGGCTAATGTTGAGCAGACAGACCTGCAAGGCGACACACCTCTTCATCTTGCTGCTAGAGAGAAGAGTGTGTCTGTTATTCAAGCCATGGTCATCTTCCAAGCACCTCTCTCTGTTTTGTAAGTCATAAATATAAAAACCATTTTGGTTTGAATAAGTAATCAAGGTGAAAAGTACGGTAGTTATAGCAATTAAATCATGTTATATGACAAATCATTTTAAATGAAAACCTTTAATCAATAAAAAAATAATGGATTTGTCTGATTTGCCCCTAAAATAGTGAAATCCCATATAAAAATATTATGTGATCATAATTTTGTTTGTGTCCATGAGCTGGGGGTGGGTGGGGGGGGGGAGTTTTTGAACACTGTTATCGTATAGCAACGTGCTGGTCTCAATTTAAATGAATATGTACAAAAGAATTTGAAAATGCAAATAAGTTTTTAAGATTATTGTAAAATTAACGTTTCAAAGGGGGGGGGGGGGAGGGGATGTTTTTTTTTTTTTTTTTTTTTTTTTTTCTTTTCTTTTCTTCCAGCAAGCATTACTTTCTGAAAATGTACATGTACAAGAACTGTACTCCTATGTCACTCTGTGGCATGTACTTTTCTTCCACTTAAATTTGTAGACCATGCACTTGCTAGAAAATTGCGTTTTGCCATTGTACATTTCCAGTAAACACAATTATGATAATATATTTTACCTTTTAAATTCAGTAGAAGTTTGTCCCATAAGTCTAGCATTGCAAATTTAGTGAGTTTTTAAAATGGTAAAATATATTATTACAATGGTGTGTACAGCTCTGGCCAAAAGTTCCCGAACAATTTGCATAGGCAACTATGTTATCTTTATGAGAAAACGCAGCGGCTGCCGCTGCCCCGTTCGGGAACTTTTGCCCAGAGGTATTGTATTGGCAAAAACATTTCACCTTTTCTTGCACTTGACAAGCACTCATCCAACACAAAAATATACATGTCAAGCACTGGACCCAGGGTCCAGCACAAAACAAGAGTCATGTACACATGATTTTGATAATATATTTTACCATTAAAGTTATACACAAATTTTTTATCATAAGAATAACATTGCAAATTTAGCATGTTTTTGAATGGTAAAATATATTATCATAATTGAGTGTATTAGTATTAAAAAGTGCTTCTTACATTTTCAATAAAGTTGAGTTTCTTATGAGTATCTGGTATGATATCACCTTTGTTGAAATTGTAAGAAGCGCTTTTTGAAACTAATACTGGATTGTGTGTGCAGCTCGGGTCAAAGGTTTGAGAACAGTATGTATATGCAACCTGCGTTTATCTCATAAGAATAGCATTAGATTGTTGCCGGTTGCTTATATGTACCATTATCATACTTTAGTCCAGAGCTTACATTTCAAAATTGAGAAAATGTAGAAAGAAATCTAAATCTGTGTTTGCTTGGTATTGATATTAATTTTCTGTGAGTGTGGAATATTAACTCTTGTATTGTACTTCAGGAACAACAAGGGAATCACTCCACGACATGAGGTAGCATTGTGTGATGATGAGAACAGAGATCATAGATTGTGGGTACTGCATGCAGTTGGAGCAGAGCGATGTCCTTCAGGAACTTTAGGCTGCAAGGAAGGCTGCATAGCAGGAGGAACATTTGATGGCATCTGTCCCTCACCTCCAAGCATGATTCCGGCCTCACAAAATGGGAGAGAACTGCTGGATAAACTAGTTGGTGCAGCTGCTAGAAATTCATCAGGTACATAAGTGATCTTCTTTTTCTTTTACATCAATATAAAATATACTGTTGGAGCTAGTCATTTAAATGTAACTAGAACATGTATTCAGTTTTAAATAAATATACATGCTAGATTCAGTAATGTTAGCCTGTGTATTTCACACATTGATTACTGTACCCTATATTATATTTTATCAGTACAATATTGATTTGTGTAAAAATGTATATATAAGAATTTTTGCTTCTAATAAAATAATGACCTTAAGTATAAATCTTTGGCTTAAATTCATACTTGTCTTTACATAAAAAATAATAATAAAACAAATTATGATAATATCTCCATTTCATTTATGTTAGGTTCAGGTATTCGACTTCTATCACTTGACGGAGGTGGTATTCGAGGTCTAGTCCTCATCCAAAGTCTTCTATCTATTGAGAGAGCATTGGGAGGTGTTCCCCTGATCCACTGTTTTGATTGGCTAGCTGGTACTAGTACAGGAGGAATCCTGGCACTGGGATTGGCTACAGGTAGGTCATTTGTTTTGTTGTGAGAGGCAGCTGTGATGACATAAGGTTTTGATTGTAGGCAAGACACTGCTGGAGTGTCAGTGTATCTACTTCAGGCTCAAGGAGCAAGTATTCAAGGGCAAGCGTCCATACAATAGTGAACCTCTTGAGAAAATGTTGCAGACAGTGCTAGGAGAAAACACAGTCATGACAGAAATTTTGCATCCAAAGTAAGACACTGCCAGTTTTTGTTATTCTTATTTTTATTATCTAATAATTTTGGTGCATATTGATTTGTACTTTTATTTGATGCTGAATTAATAATTGTATGTTCCTTGTTCTCTCACTCAGGATTCTCATCACGGGCTTATTGGCTGATCGTAAGCCCCCCGAGCTTCACTTGTTTCGAAATTATGACGCTGCTCTGGATGTTCTGACTGGCACCCACCATGTCCCTCCATCACCCTCTGCTTACGGGGATTTCCATCAGCCTCCTCACCCTACCACCCAGCGTCTGTGGGAGGCAGCAAGAGCTTCAGGAGCTGCACCTTCATATTTCAGGTAATATAATTCCCATTGCATATCATGAACTGTATCTAATTTCTTTGTACAATGACAGGGCTTATGGACCATTTCTTGATGGAGGTCTTGTTGCCAACAACCCTGCAATGGATGCCATCACTGAGATACATGAACTGAACCTGGCTCTAAAGGCTGTAGGACGAGAGAATGATGTAAAACCTCTGGGTCTGGTGTTGTCAATTGGCACAGGAGAACCACCACTAGCCAAGATGCCAGAGATTGATGTATTCAGACCTGAGAGTTTGTTTGATACAATGAGGCTAGCACGAGGACTTTCTGCCATAGGAACACTTCTTGTAGATCAGGTATGTAATTCAGTATCCTCTCATTTTATTTACAGCTAAATATGATGCAATATAGCATTTTCGTGTGCATGTTTCTACCCTTATATAACCATAAAGTAACATATATATATATATATATTTTTTAATTATATAATTATTATCAGGCTACTCTTGCTGGTGGCAGAGTTGTGGATAGAACCAGATCTTGGTGCAGTGCTTTAGAAGTGCCATTCTTCCGATTTTCTCCGTATCTCTCCGAGGATGTAAGTTGCACAACATTTAATTTTGAATCAAGTGAATATGACTGGCTGTTGATATTGCAGGTGGAGATGGATGAAAAGGATGATGCCAAACTGGTCCAAATGCTGTGGGAAACACGAGCATACATGCACAAACACTCAACGGAACTGGCAACTTTAGCAAGTTTCCTTCTCAAAGGAAGATGAACACACAAGACCAAAGATTTCTTCTTAATCTATCCTCTTTTTTTTTTCCCCTCATTTATTTTTTACATTTGATATTTTTATGTTGGGTCTGAATCAAAGTAATTTTATTTACAATTTTTTATTATTATTAGTGTCATCATATAATATAATAATATATTTATGATTTAGAAAATATTATGAAGTATATATAGGTACTTATAGAAACTTAATATAGCATGGTTTGTATATTACACTATTTAAATCAACATAATAATGTTGCATGGTTACATGTATGTCTTACTAATGTAAATTTTTTTTCTTTTTATATATATATATATATATATATATGAAAATTTACGTAATTTTATAATAAAATAAATTTGCTGATGCTTTAAGCATGCACAGTTTAATAATGAAGAAGAAGAAAAAAAATGCTTTTGTGCTAGCTCCTCTTTCAATTTATATAATATAATTATTAATCAAAGAAAAGAATAGTAGAAACCAACAAGCGCCTTATCACAATGAGGTCTGTAGCTTGGTGAAAATCTTGATGGCACAGATTACACAAAAATATACAAGTTAACTAAAACGTTTCGAGTGCAACAGCCCTCTTCTTCAGTTGACTACACTCTAAGCAACTGAAGAAGAGGGCTGTTACCCTCAAAACGTCTTAGTTAACTTGTAAATATTTGTGTAACCTGTGCCATCAATTTTTTCACCAAGCTAAGGACCTCATCGTGGTAAGGCGCTTGTTGGTTTCTCCTATCCTTTTCTTTGATTATCAATTCAAGCCAAAATGGTTTTAACCTTTCCTAATTAATTACGTTATATATATATATAATTATAGCCTATTATATACTCTAATACATCACTATATTATCAATATTAAAGAAAAGGATAGAATAACCAGCAAGGGCCTTACCACAGTAGAAGTTCTATGGAGAGGTCGAAGTCTCGCATGGTACAGTGTTAGTTTTGTTATAAAAAAAGTTCAATTTATAACTGAGAGCTTTCGTCATATATTAATGACATTATCTTGGAGTACAAATGTCGACAGTGTCTTGGAGTACAAATGTCGACAGTGTCTTGGAGTACAAGACAAGACACTGCTTAGTGATGTGCTTGAGTAATTTTCTTCTTTGATTGATAATGTCATTAATATATGACGAAAGCTCTCAGTAATAAAATGAACTTTTTTATAACAAAACACTGTGCCATGCGAGACTTCGACCTCTCCATAGAACTTCTACTGTGGTAAGGCCCTTGCTGGTAATTCTATCCTTTTCTTTAATATTGATCCTAACCGCGATGGTTTTTTCCTTAAATTGACATCACTATATTACTATATAATATATTTAAAATTTAATAATTTATATTGGCTCAATATTACAGTATTTTTTTTTTTATTATTATTTTATTATTCCTATCAAATTTCTTGTAAAATGAGAAAAAATATATAATAATAATGTAAGAAAAATGCATTACGTATAATAATTTTACAATTTGCAGTTTTTACTGCAGACGGACCTGTTTCAATTTTTTATTTTCTTATTTTTTTTTATTTTTTTTTTATTTTTTGCTTTTATTATTCTATGGCCTACATTCACATTATGGCTCTGTTTATTCCTCCACACTATAGCTGTGTATTTTTTTTCTTTATTTCTTTAAATTTATTACCAAACCACAATCTTTTTTTTTCCTTTACCAAGTTATACAAATAATTACGAGGCAACTAAATATTCTACAAACTAAAAAGATTTAAAATATAATCAAGAGTTATTCTGGTCTCTCTTGTGAAACTTTTTTTTTTTTTTTATTCCACATTTAAAAATATTTATTGTTTTGTTTCAATTAATTTTTTTAAACTTTATAATTGCTGGCCATATATAGATATTTATGTTAGTATTTAAGGGACCATTATATTTATATATTATGCACTCTGAATACTTTTTTGTATTTTCAGTTTATTATATAGTGAAGATTGAATTAATTAACATGTTGCGGCGTGCATTACAATTGTTTTAAAGTGATAATGATCTGTATGTAAAAGAATTGTTAAAAATAAGTTAAATTTGTTAAATTTTATCCTGACCAGGGGATCTGTTCCATAAGGCTTCACCAGAAACCCTGTATCAAGAAAGGGGGCGTGGCTCATGAGTTCTCTATAATAAACGCCCCCTTTTCGGTACCGAGTTTCTCGTAAAGGCTTACGGAACAGACCCCCTGATTAAATTATTGTGTTTGTTTTATGTTACTTTTGTTATTAGTTAATGGAAACTGATTGAAACAACAGTTAGTGCTTATATATATGTAAAAAAAATATATATAATAAAAAAAAATCATTCCAGCAGTAACATAAAAATTGATTGTTTGAAGTTTAGAATTATTTCAATATTGCTGGATATATGCTTGGTATCCAAATTGTAACAGTTAGATTCAGAGGAAATTTTGTTTGATTAAGATTGGCTTTAAAAATAAAAAGCAAGAAATGACATCTAATAATTTCTGTCATAAGGTATAGTTGCGTGTAATTGTGCATTATCACCATATTATAATATATGCTTGAGCAAATAAATATAATGCCCAACAATTCCAGCAGAGAACAAATGTCATTTTTGGACCCCCTTTTTTTTTTCATAGGGTAATTAATGTATTTCTATAACTTTATTATTTTCTTGGGTGTTATAGAGCAGCTCATTTAAGCCTATGAAAAACATCAAAAGGTTTTATTTTATTAATTTGAAGAAGAAAAAAAAAAAACAATAATAATAAAAAATAAAGTCCTATTGGTCAATGTTATTTACTGCTCAAGTATGGTGTGAAAGTGCAAGCTTGAAGTAAATGTGAAACCACCCAATGTATATGTGTGTGTAAACTTATGTTTCAGTTAATACATTGACTGATTTAAAAACTAGCAATTAGTACATTTCCTAAAAACAACAAGTTTAAATAATGCATGAAAAATCGCATCTTCAGGTCTTTTAAAAAGATCCCATAAAATTCTATATAATATAATGCCTAAAATCTATTGATTAATAAAGGAACAACTGTTTTGAGGCTGACTTTTTTAACGATTTCATTTTCAACATACTTTGTATGCGCAGTACATTGAAACAGAAGCGGATGCCGCCTCAAAAGAGTTGTTCCTGTATTAGTTAACTGTAAAAAGTACAGAACTGTTCTGTACATATATGTATTGGTCTGAAAAGAAAGACAATTTTACCAAATATTAGTTATATTTGTTAAATAAATATCAAAATGTGTAATTGTATGAAAGTTTATTGTTTTCTTTTACTATACAAAATCAATATCTAGATATTGGTGTTTAATAAGATTTTGTTGGGTATCTGTGTTGGTCATCCAAAGATCGCCAATTTAAGTGACATTAATTGCAAACACACATATATAGAAACAAACCAATATCACTTTTATACATGTCACGTGTCACGTGTCTTCCAGCTCTGGGCACTTTTGCAGGCCACGGGAATACCAATACCATCGTCTTCCAACTCCCTATGTTAGCGTGTAGTCCAATACAAATGAACGATGCGCCAATAGTATAGTGACATCTGGAACTAGAAAGCTGCGTAAGCTTAAAGGAATAGAACACATTGAACAAAAAACATGTCTAATATCCTATAACATACCTAAATGTCAACATTAATTTGACCGGAGTCATTGATTTCTAATTTATTTTCCATGTACCAAATGTCAGATGCAGGTTTATGTTATGACCTCACAGCTCACCTGGTCCACGCGCGCAGTAACTAACAAGCTGTGACGTCATAAACCTGCAGCTGACATTTTGTGAATGTAAAATAAATTAGGAATCAATGACTCCGGCCAAATCAATGTTGATATTTAGGTGTTAAAATACTAGACATGTTTTTTGTTCAAGATGTTCTATGCCTTTAACATTGTAGTTCAAGTGTCGCGTGCGATGGCGCTAGTGTTGCGTGGACTACAAATTTAAACGTGCTCGGAGTTGGAAGACATGTGAGGGACATTGGTTGGAAGCATGGATAGGTTGGAAGACATGTAAGGGACATTGGGAAACGAGCATAGACAACAGTTTTGAAAATTTACTATTTGCGCGCCATATTTGATTCCAGCTGATGTTTGTTTTGTTTAGAAATATAAGAACATGTCATGTGATGTGCTGATGTGTAAAGTATAGTTTATGTTATGGTTTTTTACAAATGCAGCATAATAGTTGCAGTATTTAACAATGGAATCTTATAATTTAGTTTTAGAAAATTTTGAGGTACCTGTTCAAAATTTTAGTAATGTTAAATTGATTGAAGTTTCGCCAAAATTAGATAAAATTTGCGTGCTTTCTCAAGATGACAGTGTTACTGTTTTTGCAACTTACAATACTGTGAAGCCGCTTTGGACTGGACACGAGAAGCTCAATAGGTATATATGTATACGAAAATGCGATATATTATATTATAAGGAAAGCTTTCACATAAGTCCTCCAGTTTGTCATATATTACATAAATTTACATACCTATGCATTGTGTAATGTATGTCCCGCCCCACCCCCTTTTTAAATAATATTTCTTCCTATCGTCATTAGTTGTTGTGTGCGTTTTTTCCCCAAGATAAAGATGACTAACTTGCGTATTTTAATGTTTCATGCAGTTATTGTATAATGCTGTAACATCTATGATCCTTTTGTTTCATACAGTGTGCGGTTTTCTGACAGCGGTGACGAGCTTGTTGGTATCACTTCCACAGGAACTGTAAACATTTTCAGATGCCATGGTCGTCAAATTGTTGAAATTGCTGAAAAAAGAGTTTCTCAACTTCTGTCTAAATCTTTCTCCAAAGGTAAACCTCAAAGCTATCAAAATAAATAAGCAAAGTCCTGCTTTTTTATTTTATTTTTATAGCCTACCATAGTTACGCACAAAATAAATACATTACTTTTTACTATGCTAACAAATACATACAAAAAGTTTTGTATTTTTTCTTTCTTTTCTTGCAGATGATATCAAGCCCATATCATTTGCCAAAAAGCTTCTTGTATTGTTTTGTAACAATGAGTGTCTGGTTGGATTGGAATGGAATGAAGGAGAGTTGTGGCGTCGACTTTATGTTACCAAAACTGATCCATCCGTTGCGGTGACAGTTCATGAGGACTCGATTTATTTATTATCAGAAGATGGAGAACTTTGTATCCTTTCAATTTCAAATTGCTATAACAAAAATACTATAAGGTTCTTGATTAGTTGCCAAATAAATATAAATACATTTTTCATGTTACTGTACTTATTCTCTGAAACGTACGTACCATAAACTAATTTGTGCAACCATAAAAATATTATAATAAAATACATCTCACATCATCCTTAATAAAATATTCAGTAACTTACTGTGTTCTTAATGGTCATCAAACTGGTCAAGTAAATGTAAAGAATGCCATATCCTCACAAGGAAGTAGTTCTGGAGAGACGTGCAGTTTCAAGACATTGGCTGTTTCCTCTGATAGCATAGCTGTAGCAGATATCAATGAGCACATATATCTGTTTACCAAGGGTGATCTACTGACACGGCATGAAGCTAACACTGGGCAAAGGTGAGTATTAATATTTTCACGTTTTTTTTTTTGCAATTCTACACTGAAATAATGTTGTGTATTCTAGTGTGGAAGCGAAAGCAGTTCGTAAGCTTTCTACGAGTGCTGATCAATTTCCAACTACCAGCAGAAGTACCAATGCTTTTAGAGGGTATAAGTTGATATTTTTTTAACATTATTTCTTTAAAGAAAACAACACTAGAATTTTATTTTATATTTTCAAGATCATACCAACATTTTGATTATATTATTTCACAGATCAGAAAGCTACCCCAAAAAAGGCATACCTTATAGGATGTACAGTTCAGGATCAGGTAATTTGTGTTTTTATTCCTATTGACAAGTAAAGTAGCCATCTTACAAGCTCTTGACTGTAGAAATTGTATTTATATACTTTTTTGATTTAAAATTAAAATAAAAAACTATTAGAAAACAGTAGGAGAAAAATTAGAGCACGTTGTTTTAATATTTTATATACTAACAAGCACATACACACAATTGTGATCCTATATTTTATTTTCATTCAAAAACTCACACTAACTTTGCAATGTATATTAAGGAAAATAAACCATCGCGGTTAGGTATGATAAATTGAAAGAAAAGGATAGGAGAAAACCAGCAAGGGCCTTACCATAGTGAAGAGAGTCCCATAGTTCGGTGAAAATCTTGCTAGCACAGATATAAAATAACTAACACATTGGAAATATTTCGGCAATCGACTCCAAGAGAGATATGGAGCGTGTTATGCCTTCATCAGTCCTTACAGACTCAGAGAGAAACTATGAATTCATAGTTTCTCTCTGAGTCTGTAAGGACTGATGAAGGCATAACACGCTCCATATCTCTCTTGGAGTCGATTGCCGAAATATTTCCAATGTGTTAGTTATTTTATATCTGTGCTAGCAAGATTTTCACCGAACTATGGGACTCTCTTCACTATGGTAAGGCCCTTGCTGGTTTTCTCCTATCCTTTTCTTTCAATTTACTAACTTTGCAATGTTATTCTTATGAGAAAAACAAGCTGAATTTAATTGGTAAAGTATTTTACTTTGACAACTGTGTGTACATACTTATATATTATACATATATACGCATGTACAGTTCATTTAATTGAATAATGCCAAAATCAGACAGTTCATAAGTTGGCTTTCTTTACTATATACAGCTATATACACTATACAGCTTGTTCTCAAAATCGTCATGATCATTCTTGTTATTTCAGGCACTTTAAACTGGAGTCACAAGATGGAAGAGGAGCTAGAGCCAAGTCTGGACTATGCCTTGATAACACAGCTTGAGGGCTTCACTATTGAGTCCATGAAGTTTGTGTCAACTGGTCTATCTGTGTGGTACACCCAGAGTCAAGGGTGTGGTGTATACAGAGTGTACAATGCAGAGACTGGAGTTTGTATGTTAGAGGAGAGTGTGCCAGTAGACACAACAGTCATTCTCTCAGGCTACCTGGGATCTGTGGATGCTTTCATCTCACCAACTAAGTTCCACATCCATCTCTGTGGTGTATCCAAAGAACATACTGCAATGGAGGTGAGATAAATGCAATTTAGTTGTTCTAAAAATTTATGATGAAAAAAAAAAAAAAAAAAAAAAAACTTAAATTAATTATTACAATACATATTGCACTTTGCAATATATCTGTTTATGTGATCTATTTATCCTACCCTATTTATAACCAGGTGCTGAAGAGAGTGGGTGTGTCAAGTGTTGGACAAATCATGCAGGGTTCTGGCTGGCAAGATATTGATGTAGCTCTACCTGTCTTGTCTGAGGGCATAGCGTGTAGACAGCTGGATATAAGTCATCTTGCTATAAAGCTTTATGTAGAGGGTAAGTTTTGTTGCAATAACTACCATATTCTGGTCATGATAGATGTTCCCACTCATTTAACATTGGCCTTACATTGGTAACCGGAAGTTAGCAAATTAGGGTTATATGATATGTATGTATATTGTTTTACTTTTGGGTCATTGCACAGGTAAAAAAAAGTGTGAAGCTCATTAGCTCTTGCTCTCTCTTCATTTTTTTTTTTTTTTTTTTTTTTTTTTAATTTCACAAGTTAAAGAGGATTTATTATCATAAATCAGAGCTAAATTAAGAATTTCACAAGAGAGGTTACTCTATTTATATTGTATTGTTCTTATACAGGTTTCAAGCATGTAATAAATGACACATCATATAGAAGAAACATTGAAAATATAATTAAAAACTTAAAAAAATTATTTTCAATTATATTTTCTGGCATTGAAGATAACTTACACACGTTACATTTAGCTGAAAATTTAGTAGCAATGTCTCTTAATTTATGCTATGACTTGCTGAGTATATTATATCAAAGACTTGAGATTGACCGATCAGGAATCTGGTTTGAAGAGACTGAGCAGGAGCTGATGAAAGCTGTGATCAGTTTACGTGCTTACTTGTATCACCCTCCGCAAGTATATCAGAACGAAGCTCTGACTAATGTACCTGTAGAGTTGGAGGGACTTAGTCCTAGAGTCAGGGAAATGTGGGAACTCTGGCACAACTTACCAGATGAAGAAATAATCTACCAAGCCATTGAGCATGGCTTTCTACCCATGGCACAAACCTTCTTTGTCACAGTTAAAACTAAAACCAAGGAACAAGTGGCACAAGATATTGAGCAAACTGTTAATAATTTAGTTCTTAAATATTTAAGAGATTGTCAAATATCACAATGTCAAAAAATATTAATGAATATGGTAAGCAATTAACAGGATTTAAAATATTAACAGTTTTATAAATGTATATAATTTTTGTTAGGGTTATGAACCAATGGAGAAATTAAAAGACATTTATTTGGATACATTTGAAGAACAACTACAAAACTTCTTATTTGGGTTTCTTTCAAATCATGATATTTTAACAAAAGAAGAAATAAATGCTGGACTCTTCTTACGACACCTGAAACAAGTCTTAACCAAGACTTTGTCTGATTGGTAAATACTATAATTTAATTTTGCCTCAGTGATATTTCATACTGAATATTCTGTCCATGTTTCGTCAGGCACGGAGTAAAAATGCTACAAGACAAGTTACCCATGAATGTTGGGTTTGTTACTCAGCAGCCTACAAGCTGGATAGACCAAGTGTGGGTAGAGCTGGCTCTCAACTCAAATGGTAAACAGTATTTCAACTACATTTATATTAAAGTCAAAGCATTTTTATTCTTGTGCTGAAAGGGTTTATTTCCCCCCCCCCCCCCCCATATATTTTCTGAAGCATCGGAACTATTTGTAATTATTTAAAGTTGTAGTGGAAGGTTTTGAAAATCATCTGCATATATTTATCAAATTTACTACTTTTTTATGCAACATAATTAGAGGGCATTCAACATAATTATTCTCTTTTAAAATTTCTTTAGAAATAGTAGATTTGATTTTGTAAAACTGAAATAATCAAATAAATCATTGTGATTTTCAAGCATTTTCATAAAATAGAAACACCCAAAAATCTTTTACCTCCTTTTATGTGTTTCTATACTATCTTTTAATTATCAACCTATCGCAAAGTCGATTTTTTCCTAATTATATATTTACATTTTCATAAAATGTTATGGAATGTTGACACTAGGGCCCATTCCAATGTTTTTGGTGAAGCACTGTTCCTTGTAAGATCATCATATAAAATCCCCCTTTTCTTTTTAATGTTTTCTCCGAATGCTGCTGAACTATTTCATACGTATATGATCAAAAAGGTATCTTCATGTCACAGATTTGCTTCAAAATAAATTATGATGTAGCTACACATCTGAAACTTTGTTGTACCAAATATTTCTGTTCCCCGATGAAAACTGTAATTTTGGGAGCAATTTGAACAGAGGGACCTCCGAATCGTTAATTTTTTTCATTGATTTTTTGCCACTTTCAAACTGCAATATCTTTTTGTTTTATAACGTTAGGTAAAGTTTGTAATTTTTTGCTCAAAGTAAACTGTCATGAAATACGATTTCAGTAATTTTCAAAAAAATATATTATACAGGGTGTCCGCGAAAAAATCAGCAAAATGCTAAAATCGCTCGATTTTGACGAAATTAAAATTGTTTATTTTTATAAAATAAATTTTAAATTTCCCAAAATATGCACTCTTACAATTAGTTGAGTGTATTTAAGTACCATTTACTCTAAAAAAAATTTTTTTGCTGTTCATGAATACGAGTAGGGATTTGCTGAAAATGGGTCTGTGGTCAAAAAAGGGTCACTTTGACCCCTAAACTCTCGATGCACACTACGGATATTTTTGATCTGATGGTGGGATATATTAGTGCAGATAGTCTATTTTTTGGGACATATCAGAAAGTTACAAGTATAGAGCTCTATCTTAGTTATTCAGAGCAGAGAAGTTTACGACGTTTTCCGTGTCCCCGCTGTACTACAGCAGCAACGAGAGGAGCATTATAAATTATATTTAGTCGGTTTTAAGTTACAAACTTATCTCGTAACTTCGTAAAACAATGCTTGTTACCGGTGGTGACATATATCCAATCAGAAAAGCGCGGGAAAATGGCCGGGAACATTTAAATGTCCATCTTTTAAGTGGATGTAAAAAAAAATTATTGCGGTACCATCGAGAAATTTAAATGACGCATATAAGCCACACTTTTGCGTGTTTTAAGCTATTAGAAACCATAAATTAAATTAGAAATAAATAAATAAGTAATATATAATAATAATATTAATAACAATAAAAAAAAAAAAAAAAAAAAAACGGAAAAATGCCGCGTCTACATACGCGTGGATGAAAATCCCTGTTTAGAATTAGCATTTCAAAACAGTTCTGAGCATTTATATTTTATATTTATTCATTATATAAAATAAGACATTTAATTTACGCGTATAAGACACAAGCTAGTGACATTTTTGAACTTAAAAAAAAAGTTGTTTTACAAGTAAACAGCAATAATGTAGTGATATTACACGGAAAAGAAATTAATAATCTATATTTTCTTTAATTTACCTTCCACTCGCAAGTTGTTTTTTTTAAATATTGTTTTCTGTCATTGCAATATTATACAGTATAATATTTAGTTCATATATATTTAGTGAGGGGTCACGGGTTCGATTCGCGGCAGAGGAAAAAGTTTATCAATAAGCTTTGTCCACCGGAAATACACAGTGCATTCGCATTCGGGAGGTGGAAGGGATATCTCAGGGTATTTCTCTACCGACTTCCTGCTCGAGGTTTCCATGGTTTCCTCGGTATGTAAAGGCGAATGCCGGGAAGAATTTGCCAGGCCATGGCCGACCCACCATGGAAGAACCCGCGAATTTTATGATAGGGTTTCGGAAGTCTCGGGAGTGTAAATTCATTATAAATGCAATGTAAATATGTAAATAACTAGTATAAGTTGTACCTCGTCTAGAGGTTTGATAGAAAAAAAATAATATTAATTATTTAGAGGCTGTAATAATATATTTCCGCAAATATGCTTAATTTTGACTGAAAAGCCGTCTATATGCGCCTTTTAAACAGCTTTTTATTTATTTATTTTTTTAAATTCTAGATGAAGCATTAATTTTGTGTATAAATATTGTATATGTCTATATATTTATTATTTTTGATTGACCGTAAACAATGTATATTATTTTTAGTAAGAAAATTGAACTATTTTTATATAATACTAACTTCCAGTCACGTAAAATGTGTAAAAACTATTGTCTGACAATCGGGAAGATTTTTTTTGTGTATACTGTATTTATACGAAAATATGATATCAAAGAGCATAATCGTTGTTATTTTTTAATTACGTGCGTAAATATTTATGTTCAAAAACATCTGATAAACCATGGATCTTAATTATTATTTAATAATAAATACTTTATAGTAATTTGTATTGTAAATTGCATGTAAAATGCGTTACTCAAATTTCTTATTTTTTATTAAACAAAATAAATAAATAAAATAAATAAATAAAATAAATAAATAAAATAAATAAATAATAAATATAAAAAAATGAACGCTCAGAACTGTTTTGAAATGCTAGTTCTAAATAGGGATTTTCATCCACGCGTATGTAGACGCGGCATTTTTCCGTTTTTTTTTTTTTTTTTTTTTTTTTATTATTAATATTATTATTATATATTACTTATTTATTTATTTCTAATTTAATTTATGGTTTCTAATAGCTTAAAACACGCAAAAGTGTGGCTTATATGCGTCATTTAAATTTCTCGATGGTACCGCAATAATTTTTTTTTTACATCCACTTAAAAGATGGACATTTAAATGTTCCCGGCCATTTTCCCGCGCTTTTCTGATTGGATATATGTCACCACCGGTAACAAGCATTGTTTTACGAAGTTACGAGATAAGTTTGTAACTTAAAACCGACTAAATATAATTTATAATGCTCCTCTCGTTGCTGCTGTAGTACAGCGGGGACACGGAAAACGTCGTAAACTTCTCTGCTCTGAATAACTAAGATAGAGCTCTATACTTGTAACTTTCTGATATGTCCCAAAAAATAGACTATCTGCACTAATATATCCCACCATCAGATCAAAAATATCCGTAGTGTGCATCGAGAGTTTAGGGGTCAAAGTGACCCTTTTTTGACCACAGACCCATTTTCAGCAAATCCCTACTCGTATTCATGAACAGCAAAAAAATTTTTTTTAGAGTAAATGGTACTTAAATACACTCAACTAATTGTAAGAGTGCATATTTTGGGAAATTTAAAATTTATTTTATAAAAATAAACAATTTTAATTTCGTCAAAATCGAGCGATTTTAGCATTTTGCTGATTTTTTCGCGGACACCCTGTATAATATATTTTTTTGAAAATTACTGAAATCGTATTTCATGACAGTTTACTTTGAGCAAAAAATTACAAACTTTACCTAACGTTATAAAACAAAAAGATATTGCAGTTTGAAAGTGGCAAAAAATCAATGAAAAAAATTAACGATTCGGAGGTCCCTCTGTTCAAATTGCTCCCAAAATTACAGTTTTCATCGGGGAACAGAAATATTTGGTACAACAAAGTTTCAGATGTGTAGCTACATCATAATTTATTTTGAAGCAAATCTGTGACATGAAGATACCTTTTTGATCATATACGTATGAAATAGTTCTGCTGCTAAAACTCAAATTTTTGAAATTTAATTGAGCAAAGAACATTTTTTGACCTGTAAAATCCATATTTTTTGCACTAAAAAGTTATAAATAAACTTTCAGATGCAGAATTGCAGTGCATGATGGTACCCAGTGCAGTCTGGTCTTACTTATTATTAACCAATCAATTGGACTTGCTAGAAATGTGGGCTAATCAGCAATTCAGCAATCAAATTACTACCCTGTCTGATGAAAGTAAACTTGATAGTGATTTCATAGAAGGACTGAAAACTCTCTTTAGCTCTTGGGAAATAGCTCCAATGATGGTGGATATGATTAACACCACAAATTGTTTGAAAACTACAAAAGAATTTGTTTTACATCACTTAAGCAAGTAAGTAATTGAAAAATAAAACCCCTTTTTTTTAATGTTGTAAAATAAGTAGGTAACATTTTAAAAAATTAATAAATTGGGACAATACTCTAATTTATATGGTTAATTGAGAATTGGAAATGAATTATTATAAAAAGAGAACATTAAAATAAAAGTATAATAATATAATAACTAATAGAATATTATAATTATTATTAGGATAATAAGTACAGTAATTGCTTTTTGCATAGCATTTTGTGCTAAAAATGGGCATGTGTATATTACAAGAAAAAATTATAAATAATATTTGTCAGTGTCTTTATACCCCCTCCCTTTTTTATTATTATTGTTATTTTTATTATTAATATTAAAGAAAAGGATAGAATAACCAGCAAGGGCCTTACCACAGTAGAAGTTCTATGGAAAGGTCGAAGTCTCGCATGGCACAGTGTTTTGTTATAAAAAAGTTCATAACAAAACACTGTGCCATGCGAGTCTTCGACCTCTCCATAGAACTTCTACTGTGGTAAGGCCCTTGCTGGTTATTCTATCCTTTTCTTTAATATTGATCCTAACCGCAATGGTTTTTTCCTTAAATTGATTTTATTATTATTATTATTATTATAATTATCTTTTTTTACTGTAATAGTTAAGTGCAAATATTTAGCACAAAATGCTTACTTAAAATAGAGTAATTACTTTCCATTTCTTTTATAATATTAAGAAATAACGTAGTGGTAGTATATTTTTAAAATGATGTATTTTAGATAACACTATGTAATTTATATTTTCTTGACAGATTTGGTATATTCTGCACTACAGAAAAGTCTTCATTAAGTAGTATTCTGTTAAGATTTATAAGAACAGGCAATGTTGCAAATATTGAAGGTATTTTGAATCATCCAGCTTCAGTTTTAACATATCAAGAATTCTCGCGTCTGTTGCTTAAGTTCTGTGTTCAACATCGCCTCGGCAATGTGCTGTTCTCCTGCCTGGCAGGTTCACAAGACATGCCACAACTTGTAGCTGAATGTGAAACTACAGAGAGCAATGCACAATGGCTACGAGCATGGTTTGATCTTGTTAACCTAGCAGAAGAGCCCGACACTCACTTGGTCAAAGCAATTGAGAGTTCTCTGTGCCACTTAGCTGACGGAGATATAGATGCATACTTGAAGAAAAGGCCATACTTGATTCTTGCTCATATACTGCTTAGTCAACAACCTATATCTGAAATATTAACAAAAACATGTGATCAACTAGAACCACCTCTTACTCAAGAATTAGTTGAGGTTGCTAAAGAAGCAATGCCAATTTTAAATCAAGTTACTTCATCACAAGCTTGGGATGCTAACCAACACCCAGATATTACGTTGTATGAATTGTTAGAGAAATCAACAGTTTTTGATATTTCAAAGTTATTTGGTTGGCAAGAAGATCATAAGTAAGTTATTGTAAATTAGTTTTATAAATAATTTACTTCTGTAATGTTGTTATTCTATTATTTTCAGAAAAAGAAGTGATGATATCATATCTCAACTACCTCATTTTTCAAGTGGAAGTTTGTTTGAAAAATTTGCATACAAAGAAAAAATTAATTATGAATTTTATTTAAAGCAAGGTAGACCTAGTTATGCTTATTGTATATTTGTGCTGGAACAATATAGGTATCACAAGAAACTAAGCAAGAAACGGTAAGTTTGAGTATTAATGTGTTTTCAATAAGATTTTCTAGTGTTCTTGTTTCTCAGGAAAAAACAAGCTTGCAATATAGCGCATGGCTTAGCTCTGTGCAACTTCCATGATGCTCGTATTGTTGCTGCATGTGTAAGTTTCATTGAAATGCTCGGCTTGAACTCAGAAAAAGCCAGACTTCATGTAAATATTGGAAACTTAATTTTGCAATCACCAGACTGTACCCTTACAATGGATCAAGTAGGTAAGTAATCTGTTACTTGCCTATCTTTCAGGAGTTCTTCTCACTGCTATAAAATAAAAGTAAAATATAATAAACTTTTTTATATAGGATACTTTTTTTAAGTTCCTGGAAGACGCAATGCAAATTACTAGCCAATATTAAATAACACTAGTTCCATTAGAAATCCCTTAAGGGAATCTAAAAGTTGATATTATATGACATAATTGCAGTGTCAAAGTTATTGTTAAAGTGACTTCTGTTACATTGATAGGCACCTTGTTACAACATTTGCTCTACAAACGTGAGAGTGCTGCCGTGCAATTGCTGTCAATGCTGGAGAATGCCCTTGTGACCTCTGAATTGATCAATTTGCATCTCCAACCTGTACAGACTTGGGCAGTTGCTATTAGGTTTTCCAGGGTGCACAGCCTGCCCCTGCCTGAGTCACTACCTACTGCATATGCCAAGTCCAACACGTGGCTTCAGTTTGTCATTTGTCTTGAGCTCTACCAATATCCGCTGCAACAGGTACAAAGTCTTTTATTGTTACAGTATTTAGTTTATTGTATTCAGGTACAAGTGAAAATACTTAACTGTTTTTTTAATAAGGTCATTGCAATAAAAAATGAAATTCTATTGGCATATGGGAATAACATGTATTTAGATTTTAGATAGAGTTTTGCGTCAACTGAAATTTCCATCTGATTGCATTAAATGGCCATAAGCCAATACAATTTTATTTTTTACGGCAATGATTGTACACACTTAAAGAGATCTGAAAAATGAAAAAAATTAGTACGTTGAGTGAATTTTAAACCTTTATTACAGTATTATTTTTACGTGGTTTAATGTTATTTTTATTATTTCAAAAAAGCTTTAATTTTAAAATAATAGCTTGTAATATTTAAAATAATGCTTACTGTTTCCTTAACCTAACCTTAATTTTCAACTTGTAATTTGCATTGTAATAAACTTTGTTTAGTATTACTGGTTATAGGGAAAATACAAAAGCTAATATTTAGTCTAAAAGTTACAAAATAGTTGTAAACGACTGATTTAAAACCTGGCAATGTTTTATATGTGGATGGTGATTTCAAACTATTGCACCTTACTAGCTCAATTGAAGGAAAATGTTTTAATTTTCCTACAGGCTCTGCAATTGGTTGGAAAATTCTCTGATAGGAAGATCAGAGAGCACTTGCTGCATGCATTCAGTAAAGCACCAGAGAAAAGTACAACCGTAGTAACCTCATCAAAGAAGGAATCACATATGAAGCTGCGAGATGCTCGTAAATTTCTCTACTCTAGAATTGGTTTAACTGCTGAGGACAGAGCAAATGTAAGTCTTTATTTCTATTGTTATAGGCCTATATTTTATTTCTGTGATCTCAAATTTACTGATCTGTTTTCGAATATGACATGTCTAGGACACAAGTAGTGATACATCTTCAGTGACCGATAGCGGAGCTGCTGTGGTCGCAAAGAGCTGGAGTAGTGACTCATCCTTCACACCTGGCCTTACCACCAGCTGTGTGCTCCATCTAGGGGACGATGGCGAGCTGTTCTCCACTCTGTTAGCCTGTCATGCCAGTGTAGACCCCCCTCATGCGCTGCTTCATGCAAGTCTTGCCTATTCAACGCCACTGTTTGCTGTGCTGGCGACTTGCTATGAGGTAAGGCTTGACCCTCACTAACTCCTCACCTATTCTTTAATATAACTCATGTGTGCAGTCATGCTCACTGGTAGCATGTATGGGCACGTGGATGGTGGCTTCTCTGTGTGGTTCGGCAAGATCTGAAGCAGAGTTGGAGCTAACGCTCAGTCTACAAAGCCACGCATGGACTGCAGCCAATATGCAGAGTCTGTGGGCACTTGCTGTTGGAGCAGGCTACATCTCAACTCTCAATACAGCTCTTAACATTTTCTTGCCTGTAAGTAAGCTCTTAATACGCATAGTATTGGTTCTATATAAAAGTTATTTTATATTTGTTGACAGGATAATCCAGTATTTGCTCTGACTGAATTCATCAGACACTGTGTGATTGACAAGAACTTTGAAGAAAGTGCTAACAACATCCAGTTATTTAAAGCAAAATGTCAAAACTTGCCAGTTGCTGTGAGTATAACCTCTCGCCATTCACACTTACTTTGTGAATCATTTTATTTATTTGTTGTTTTGGTTGATACCAGGTGAATGCCAGTGAGAGAGGGTCATTCTTGCAAGATCGTCACTGGCTGTATGCTGTGGCAGTGCAGCTTGTATGTACTGCACTCGCCAAGTGCTTCTCCTCTTCTTTCCACCAGTTCAGATTTCTGCAGGTCCTTTGCCAGTCTGCATTCTCAGAATACATTCCAGGTATGGCAAAGTTTTTATACATGTTGTGTAGCTTTTGTATTTTACCTCATGTATATTTCAATTATTATTATTACAATTTTAATGTTACGATCTCATAAGAAGTAATTTACTACTTATGCGTAATTATTAAGAGGTATAATTTTTTAAATGTTTCATTTTCATGGCATACTACTTTATCAGTAACCATATATATATATATATATATATATATATATATATATATATATATATATATATATATATATATATATATATATATATATATATATATATTTGTAAAACAGTGGAAGCTCCTGACTTTGCACACTTGCAACAACTGCAAGAATGCTTGCTTGAAACTGGGGTTCAGCTGGATTACTCTGCACTTTGTGTTGAGAGACGAGGCTCTGAAAGAGAGCTACAGATGTGTCTGGACCGCCTAGTGACTGGGAGCCACTTTCTGCAAGCTCTCAAGCTAGCACGTACTGCAGGCCTGCCTAGAGATGCAGTTGTCATTGCACAGGTGATTTCTTTGCTCATTTGTCTTTATCTTCTCTATTTATTTATCTATAAAAATTAGTAAAAAAATCACTAGAACATTTGATCCCAAGTCCCAATTAACTACTGTATATAATTTAGATAATCTTTGTTTCATTAGTTTTCAATTCAGCATACTCTAATCTCTACTCCTATTTTATTTTTAAATTATTTATTTATAATTTTCTTTGAAAATTTCTAGTGGAATCATGAAATTGAAGAACTAGAGGACTCAAATGATGGAAATGAAAAGTTCTGGAACAAATGCCAAGCTGCTTTCGAAGATGCTAATATTCAAGCTACAGTTGCTGCTGAATTTTTTCAAGCTCATGCAGAGACAAGACAGTCTATCAAAGAGAGGTATTAAATCTATTCATTGTGCAGTTACAAGTTGAATGGAACACATTTGTTGTTTGGTATTGTTGTGTTTACAGATACTTGGTACTATGTTTGTCTCACAAGTGGTACAGCACGGCAAAGCAGCAGAGTGCTCGCAAACGTCCTGATTGTTACCTCACAAAAGCTGTGGAAGTGGAACTAGAAATGTGGCGCACTCGGCTCAAAATGGATCCAACTCTTGTTCAAGTAAGAAATCTGATACTTTTTGTAGTTCTGTACAAAAATGTGATGAATTTATTTGGATTATTTTAGTTTTAATTATTACAATACTGTACCATAATAATTAATTGTATCTTTTTGTTACTTTTCTTAAATATAATTTTAATCAACTGTTATAATAGCTTCTGCACATTCTATGCTAGATGACAATAGTTGTTTTGTTACCAATTATTTGTTATATAATTTCATTACCATGTTTTGCAGGCTGAGACCATTTCTCCCACCAAATTGTTCACACAGACGAGGAAAGACATAATGTTGGATGCTGGTGTTGGCTTTATTGACATGGAAACTCAGCTAGAGGATGTAGAACAGATCAAGACATTGGATGCTGTTATTGCCGAACAGTTGGACCAGTGCAAAGTTGCGCAAGCTGTTCGACTAGAAGCTCTCTTCTGCCACAAAAATAAAGTAATTTTACTATTTTTAATTTGTATTCAGATTGGTATCTAATATATTCTATTGCAGGATATTCAAATTCTGCTTACATGCTTAAGTCTTGCTGAGGGAGAAATCCAACCTTATCAACTAAGCTCTGAGCAGCGTACAATGATAGAGCAAACATTGGCACCATCTGGAAGTTTTCGACGACGTCCTCTTCACTCATTGCGTCTTTCTAATCATTCTTATAGTAAACTGGAAAGTAAGTTGAATTGAAGTAAATTAGGATTATATTTCTATAACTTTGCATTATTGCAGTGTCTATGAGTCCTCCTGGCTCCAGCTTGGCCTCGGAGTATGTTGAAATTCCTCCGAGAGAGCAGCAAGACACTTTGGCGGCAGTGGAGAAGCTAGCTGAGCGATTGCAGCATGGTAGGGCAATAGGTGCCAGAATAGCAGCGTGTTACAGAGTCAGCATGAATATTGACAAGTCTTTTGTGGTAAGCTAAATAATTATAACAACAATAATCAAATTTGGTGTTATGTTATTGCTTTCTTTCAGGATATCGTTACTATGGATGATACTTTAGGTCTTTTGAAGTCAGCAATTGCAAAGGATTGTCTGAATAAATTTGCAGTAGCCAGTGATTTGTCTAGTGCAGACCAGATAAGCAAAGAAGACATGGCTCAGTTTTTATGTGAAGAAATCATGTCTGCTGTTAGTAAAGGGCATATGCAAGGTAGACCCATTACCTATTGTCTACATTATTAATTAAATCACTGTTATTATAATATTGTTTTGTGTGCTTTTGTTTGTCAGGCACATGTGAAAGTGGTTTTGTGAGTGCTGGAGGGTCAATGTGGGGTTGTGAGTTGGATACAAGTTTCCACCTCGTACTGGAACTTTGTCCAGATCCCACTGTGCTGGCTAAGAACCTTCTGGACGTTGCTGCTCATCTCAACTCTTCACAACCAGATGCAATCAAACAAGGTACTTTATGTATACATGTGCATGGTTTTATTTGATTATAATATAAATTACACGGTAGATGATACAGTAGTCCATCTCCTATACTGAGAATGTCAGATCAATGCGCGCCATAATTCCGACTGGGTGAAGCAGGCTGAACTACACGCGTAACGTTACTTCAGTTACTTTTAGTTCAGTTCGCTTCACCCAGTCGGAATTATGGCGCGTTTTTTGATCTGACATTCCCAGTATAGGAGATGGACTACTGTATCATCTACTGTGTATAAATTAGGCATGCACAAAAAATGAGTACAGTACTAATAATTATGCAATCTCAAATTATTCATACAACTTAATTATGAATATTATATATATATATATATATATATATATATATATATATATATATATATATATATATATATATATATATATATATATATATATATATATATATATATATATATATATATATATATACATATATATATATATATATAGGGTGTTTATAAAAAAACGCACGATTTAAATCTTAAATTTTGACATGAAGGTAAGTGAGAAAAATAATGTTTTATACATCAAATGAAAGCCTTAGTTTTGACATTTTTAAAAATTAAAATTTTATTTCTGTACAATAATTTGTCTTCTTTTGAGACCAGTAAGAACGAAAAATGGGAAATTGAAGTTTTTTTTTGTTAAAATTCAGAGTATAGACCTGCAATAAAACACGTTTGTTAAAAATCTCGATTAATTCAAAGTTTTGACACAAACATTACCTTAAGCCTTAAGGCTTCTCTACGTGGGCACCATCTGTAGCTCGGCACTGGTCCAGACGCACTTTCAGCTCACGCCATACGTTCTCCAACATGGCTGGTGTCACTGAGTGGATAGCTGCAGTAATGCGTTGCTTGAGGTCTCTGATATTTCGCACTGGAGTTTTAAATACGACATCTTTCACGTTATCCGCAGAGGAAGAAGTCAGGTGGCGTTAGGTCAGGAGATCTTGAAGCCCATGCTGTTGGTCCATCGCGACCCAGCCACTTGTCTGGGAAGACTTGGTTTAGGTACTCTTTAACCGCTAGTGCTCAGTGCGGTGGAGCGCCGTCTTGCTGGAATGTCAAGTCAAACCCCCATTCCTTCTGAGCTTGAAGCAGCTGAGGTACAGCGTAGTTTTGTAACATGTCAAGTTAGGTATTCCACCATACTGTAGCCTTGTGGAAGAAGAACGGTCCAATAATGCGATCAAAGAGAACAGAGCACCAAACATTCATCTTCGGGCTATCTCTCTCATAAATACGAGAAAAATCAGATCTCTCGGAACCCCAGAATATCGTTTTGCGAGAAGGTACGTGGTGATAATCCACTTGATATGTAACACGATATGTCCTTTGAACTGACGTAGGAGACTTTGAATTTTCATACCCAGGAACGCACTGTGCCATTTGTTGATCAGTAAACATTTTATGTTTTTGCTTACTGAGAAAAAACACGCTTGAAAATGAAAAAAAAAAAAAAAAAAAAAAAAAAAAAGGCGGGCGTTTTGGCAATTTGGCATTTTGCACCATTTGGCGAATAA
Organism: Ecdyonurus torrentis; assembly: GCA_949318235.1. Lineage (NCBI taxonomy): Eukaryota > Metazoa > Arthropoda > Insecta > Ephemeroptera > Heptageniidae > Ecdyonurus > Ecdyonurus torrentis. The sequence continues at coordinate 8,477,416 of OX439131.1, read as the reverse complement.
AAAATAAACGATTTGATGAAAAATAAAACTGCACTTTTTTAAAAATTGTAAAACTGAGGCTTTCATTTGATGTATAAAACATTATTTTTCTCACTTACCTTCATGTCTAAATTTAAGATTTAAATCGTGCGTTTTTTTATAAACACCCTGTGTGTATATATATATATATATATATATATATATATATATATATATATATATATATATATATATATATATATATATATATATATATATATATATATATATATATATATATGTGTGTCATATGATAAAACATAATAGTAACTGTAATTATTTACTGTGGCATAAATTGCGTAAATAATTTTGTCGATACTCAAAAATTAATATCCGCATCTTTCAAAAATCATGTCATGCTTACAGTTTTGTTAAATTTCCAATATAATTATATTCTTGATGTCAGAATTTAAATCAGGTTCTTTCTTATTCTTATCCTGTAGTAGCACACCTTTTATTATTTGTATTTGTAAATTTTGCTTTCCTGATCATAACGTAATAACTAGAGAGCGCAAAAATAGTCGATCATTTTGACAAAATAATCGACTATATAGTCGATTATTTTTGGTGCAAATAGTCAATAAATAGTCGATTTTATACAAAAAAAAACTCAAAAAAAGAAAGTCAATATTTTATAAATAAATTTATACCAATAGAATGATAAAAAAAAAAGAAAAGAAAAGAAAAGAAAAGAAAAAGATTTTGTGAGTAAAAAATAATTTAATTTAATGTTAAACAATAATTTTAGTATCTAAGTACTCAAATTTGCCAAGCGTGTCCTTATGTTGTATGTAGTATCTTGTTTTGCTAATTATCAATTTTTGGCAGAAAGAAAAAAAAATTATTGAATCAATATTATAATTTTTTTCTTAGTATAATAGGTATATTTTTGTAAAAATATATAATAATTTCAAATAATTTGACACCTTTTTACAAGAAATTTCCTTAAAAACGTAAAAAAGTGCAAAATAGTAAAAAAAAAAAAAAAAAAGTATATTTTTTGTGAAATAGTCACTAAGCTAGAAATAATAAAAAATAGTCGATTTTTTTATCGGTTTAAAATGCTCCATTTGTTGAGATCGGCGGAGATATGAAATAAAACTAGCATTAGTCAACATGATGGCAGTAGTTGAAAAACTATTTTTGTGCTCTGTAGTAATAACTAAATGATTAAATTTTAAGATCAGAACCTTTACGTGTTATTTCTTATTTTATTACATATTTCCCAACTCCAAATCCTTTCTTTATATATATATATATATTTGTGGTAAGGAGTAGAAGTAGATAACTCAGTGTATTTGTTTCCTCACACAGTGCATGTCGTAGTGGTGGAGCTGTTGATCCGCGCACACGATTGCTTCACGTCAGCATGTAACATGGAGGGCATCGCTCAGGTGCTGCAGAGAGCAAGATCTCTTACCTCCAACCTGCTGCAGCTTAAGGAGTGGCAACTCATGGTAACTAAAAGGTCAGGTGTCTTAAAGCAAAGAAATCTAACCAGCTTTTTTCCCATAGGTACGTCTTGTCACAGGGATTGGAAGATACACAGAAATGGGCTACATATTCCAGATATTGAAAAATCATGAACAATTTGAGTTTCTGTTAGGAAAGGGAATGGATAAGGTAAAATATTACAAATTAAATTTTTTGTTATAAAATATTATCTCCTCGTGCATATAAAATATAATTTCTTTTGCTTATTCATTAATATGCTCATATAAATAAATATTAACTATTCACTGGAAACGTTTAAAGTTTTAATATGTACAAATATGTATCAGGTGCCAGGATTGAAGCTAGCTCTTCTTGAGTTTGTACGCAGTCGATGTGCTCAAGATCGTGAGTTGTTGCGGCTTGTTGCGTTGCATTTCCGTCTGTACTCTGAGGTTGCTGAGCTGTGGGAAAGTGAGGCTCGTGCTACAATACACAGCCTGCTAAACATGACAAGACTAGAGATGAGCACAAACAAGACTGCGACTAGAGTCGCAGCAGGAACCCCTTCTCCCAAGCAAATTAAAGCCACACCTGACACAGCTCATTTGCTCAAGTTGGGTATGCAGAGCTTCTCCCATGCTGCAGAATACTACCTGCAGGTATATATCTACCATCTATAATACTAATATGTGTGTTTGGGGTAGTAAATTCAAAGTTTGAATCTTATTATCTTTTTATTTATTTTTTTTTCTAGGCAAATAAGCTAACTAAGGCAATGCAGTCAGCACATAATGCCGAGCTTGTAGCACTGCAAATATCCTTAACTCAGGGTGTGTCTAATGGCCAAACAGTAGACTGTCTGTTGGAACAGGACACACCTCAAGTATCACACCTCATCACCAATAGTCTCAGGTAAGCACATGACCAATGTAAAATGTTACTTGTTGTATTTAACAAGTGTATGTGCAGTTTTCCGCAGGCCAGTATTGTTGCAAAGGCGTATAGTCACCCTGTGGACTGGGGAGCAGCACTTTATCAGCACTGTGTCATGCTCAGTGAGCAGAAGTACATGACTGATTTCATGCAAGCAATGACACTAACTCCAGCTCTCGTAGAGGATGTTGCTAGGAGGTCAGTTCTTAAATATTTTCTACGTCTATTCTAGGCTTGCTAATTAAGTATTTTGATCGCTCCGCAGAAAACTGAACTATCTATAGTCTCCGCGCGCCTCAAATTTGGAACATATGCGCTCTCCACCTCTCCCAAAATTGAAGCATCTGTAATGGAGCGTTGGTGAGAGATGGTTCAAATTTGGGAGAGGCGGAGAGCGCAGATGTTCCAAATTTGAGGCGCGCAGAGACTATAGATAGTTCAGTTTTCCGCGGAGCAATTGATTTTAAATATATTTTGTGGCTTTAGTATTGTATCACTTTAGTGATTTATGTTTTCTTTGCAGTTAAAATATTTAGGGAATCATACATAATAATGTATGAAACTGTATCAAAGTAAAGGTACTATCATGTGTGCAGGTTTGAGCGTGAGAGTTCAGTGAGCAAAGACATGGCTCGAATGATGAAGCAACTCGTGTGCTCCGTGCAGTGTGTAGAAGTCAAGTATCGGGTCGCCAGCCAGCTGGGCTTCAAGGATGTCTTGGAAGAGATGTTGACAGGAGCAGACTTACCATACCTCAAGGACACAGTGTGGCGGCGTGGATTGCAGAAACATTATTAACTGTGATAATTATATGCCCTCCATATCAAGGTAATTCAAGTGAAAGTCTCACTACCATTATCACATTGAAACACTATTTTGAAGCGTCTGTCTATTTCAATGTGTATTTTGTAGATTACTGATAAATTATACAACTTTCCAGCATATTTTAACCAATGTTGTACGTTCTATATTCATTGCGTCATTTGACGTCTAACATTATTATTTTAATTTGAAAATGATATATTCATCACATCAATGATTAAATAATTATGATATATTCCAGTTTAGCCTTCAGTGAATTATTAAAAGTTTTTTCTGTAATGTCCGTGCTCATTATTGTCAGTGTATATTTTTGTTATATTCAATTTCATATTTTATTGTAATAAATTTAATTATTTCATATAAATGGGATTTTTATTCTTAAAATTATCTTTTAATCCAAGCATAATTGAATGAGTTGGATTTTTATTTTCTTAATAGTTTTCTGAGACTAAATTAACTCTTTTTCAATGATGTCGAATTTGAAAGAAAAGAAAACGACAAAAACATAAAAGGAAACTTATGTTCAATATGAATTTATATCATATAAAACATTAATAATAAAATAAATACGGCTGCTGCCAATATAAACAATAATAAAATGTTTAGCTAACTTGTTTGTCACAACTTTTTTTTTTTTTTTTTTTTTTTTTTTTTTGCGCAATAATGGAACTTAATGGTGAGGTGAGAGCTAACTCAACGGCGCGGGAAAGAACTATTAATTTTGTACCAATTAGCATTGCAGAAACATGTGCATTAAACGTTTACATTATTGTTATTTATTTATATTATTATAATATTTTTGAGAAAACTATTGCATCAAGGATTGCGATTTTTTTTTTTTTTTTTTACTTTATTACGTTTTATAAAAATAATTGAACAAAATCGCCGGTAACATCCATTTAATTCAGTTAGCTATTTTTATTATATATGATGACGAGTAAAAAAAAATGTAATTATTAATGAGTATAATTAGTAAGTAAATATATAATTAATAAAAATTACGAAGGAAAAATGAAAACAGTAATTGATTTGAAACGTGCCTTATTGCATGTAATATTATAGATTAACATTTAATTAAGTTAAAAAGTTATCTACTACCATCATTTACTTATAATAATTAATCGTGTTTTTGTGCAAAATTTTTCGAAGACATAAAATCAATAACGCAACATTTTAAATTCATGATAGTTAATTTATTAAAATTGTTTATTTACACTCTCATCTCGAGTGTGAAACATATATTGAATGCAATGACACATGATGTGGTTTTTAGTGCAATTAATTTTATTCCTCTCTTTCTCTCTGTCCCGACATGGTAATTACTGTCTCGTCCGACAAGATTAACGATTTACTGAACCGACGTTTTATTAAGGCGGGCTGTCGCTCTTTACACGAAGTAGCGGTGGGATATGGGGCGCATTCCGCGCGATATTCTCCCTCATCCCCTTTGCTTGTCTCGCGATGCTATATATGTGAAGTATATAACATGCCTGAGGTTCGGCAATACGCGGCGCAATTACAAATTAGAACGCTCGCTCGCTCGCGATCACTCGTCATTCTGACGGAGCACAACCGAACTCGACATGTAATGTAATAGCCGAGAATTGATGATCCAAAACTCCGCAAAAGTAATTGAAACTCGTGTATATATTAGAGTATCGAACTAAGTGGGTGTATATATGAAGTAGTATGTGGTGCTTTTAAATTGTTATTGATAGATATTTGGTATTCAAAACTCGCTTTTCCTATACTCACAGCATATCTAAGCTTTCAAACTTTTCTTACAGTGAGAGGCTTCTGTGCTTGCGTTTTATTAACAAAAATATTCGCTACAATTTGTTAAAATATTCTACAATATATGTGTTAGCATTTAAGCATAAAATAAATAAATTTAGCAGAAGTACAAATTGAACTTGCAAACCACACCATATAGTACAGTGTACGCAGTAGATAAACTTAAAAAATTACTACTATACATGCAGTATACCATAATATGGTATTATACTGCTTTTTTATATAAAAATGTATTAATAATAACAAAAAATCATTGTGTGAAAAACACAAAAATGTTGCATCTCCAACTTTTCTTACTTTCTTATTGTTATTATAATACTGCGGTGGTTATGAAATAGCTTTATTTATTTAATTTTGCGTGTTTTTTTTCCAAATTTTATAACAAATCTATATGAACTAAATAGCACAAAAGGATCACTTTTTAATTGTTATTTATAAGTAAAATTATACGTTTCTATTCTAAATGATATTATTATTATAGTTTTAAAAATAATATATTTCCTCACTTGTCTACTTTGAGACAGTAAAATAATTCAGATTCTTCTCTATATAAAATTAAGTTTAAGTTATTGGAATACTTGTGAATTAAAAAAAAAAAAATACAAATCTAACTTTGTGCGTCACACAATTTTATTTTCAATATTCAGTGTAAAAATTTCTTACAAATATGATAATTTACAAAATTCAATATATCAATAACATGAAATAAAAAATTGTCACCTTAATATAACATTTAAATTAGAAATATAATTCTATATGTACACCTCTGGTCAAAAGTTTTCGAACGGGGTTGCGTCAGCTGCTGCGTTTTCTCATAAAGATCAGACATAAAGATGTCGAAGTGATGTAGAAGTGTACCATAGTATAAAATGATTGTACCAAAAACCAAAGTACATAAATATTTCTTGCGTTTTAATGTCATTGACCTAACATTTGAAAAACTTAGAATGCTTTTTAAAACCGATGTAAAAAAAAAAAACAAAAAAAAAAAAACAATACAATACAATACATTATATTTTAATTCCAAACTAATGACAAGTTAATCAAATCATGCAGTAACTGATACAAGGTTAGAATTAGTAATTATATCTAGAGTAAGTGGAGAAATGCATATTAGTATTTGACAGCAACTTATTCTATAATAATAATTAAATTAAAACCATTTCTGTTCATTGCATGTTTTATGCAACTGCAGTATCTAACTTCATTAGAAATTCTCAATTCCAGGTCTATAAATTAATAATAATAAAAAAAAAAATTAAAAAAAACTGATTTTAATGAAGTCTCAAAACAACTAACGTAGTATAAGTACAATTATTAATTGTTTAGGGAGTTAAAACCATTTCAATTGGATTTTATCATCAAAGGAAAGAGTGATATAAGGCGCATGTTGCTTTTCCTATTCTTTCCTTTGGTAACATAAATTAATGTAAGTAGATGACCTATGTAATCCAAAGAGGATTCCCGCTGAAAAGTAAGATACGTATATTTAGATAGGTAAAATACAGAGAAACTCCGCCCCCAAAACCGGAAACAGCTGCTCGGCAACGTAACAACGGGATTCGTTGAGTAATTATATTATAAATATTTATAATCAAGAGTTTTAGTCAGCTAAATATCGCTAAATTATTACTTTTCAATATAAAAATTTATGACATAGCTTTTAATTTTTTATCACTTCAATTTACGGTTTAGAAATATTAAATGACTTCAGATTGCTCGTGCAACTTCATGAAAAAAGGAACATTTTTTCATAACTTCTCATTTAAATTTGATATACTCTAAAAATCTAAATGCAACGTAAAATAAAAGTGGAAGAATTGAAGTTTAACTACGTACCATTAAATAAGGATCTTCATCATTGGAGACAGTGTACGAAAGCTCTGAAATCACTCAATTAACATTACAGGTATAGGAGCATCCATTGTTTGGCAACGCAGAGGGACACGGGGGGCACGGGGAACAGAGGGGGATATTATTTTCGCGGTACACTGTACCTATCTAAATATACGTATCTTACTGAAAAGTACTGGTCAGCTGGAGACGTGTATTGCTGGATAAAATTACATTGATCAAATGGGCAAGAAAATATAACTTCCAGGCTAAAATAAATCAAAAAGCAATATAAAATTAAATAATGATATTCTTTTTGGTACAGTATACCTAAACCATCTACTTTACATAAATAACAATAAGACAATTTTCATGCATTTTAATTAATATATTACGTAGCTTCAGGAACTTCACACAATTATATATAATATATATATATATATATATATATATATATATATATATATATATATATATATATATATATATATATATATATATATATATATATATATATGCGTATTAGGAAAAAACCATCGCGGTTAGTATTAATAAGTTTAAAAAATATTTAGAAAATAGTTGGTAGAGATTAGAGCACGTTGAATTGAAAATTAATAAAACGCGAAAATTCTCTAATTTAAATAGTAAATTGGGACTAGGGATCAAATATTCTAGCTTGAGCTAGTTAAAAAGTAGACGTTAAAGGGATGGAGGTATAGTGTCAAAATAAAATACGATGTGCCTAGCATCTCACGTTCTCGCACTACGTCAAAGACACAACATTATAAAACAGCATCAGACTTACTCTTTGCCTTAGACCGGTTTCGTCCTTTACCTAGGACTCATCAGTAAGGCTCGGCAGAGAGCTCTGTACAGCTAGAGATGGCTCACACCACATCTGCTAACTGACTGAGCTGAGGAAGCAAGTGGCAGTCGCGTTTTTATACGCGATGCCCCCGCAGCTGCACGCGCTGATTGGTTAAAATCGCGCGCGCAAACTCGGCTTGCTGTTTAAAACCTCTCATCCTCACACTGTAATATAAAATCGTGTCTAAGAGGGGTGTAAGACAGGCAGCCAGCAAGCAATATGTGTCCTCCCGCAGCTGCGGGGGCATCGCGTATAAAAACGCGACTGCCACTTGCTTCCTCAGCTCAGTCAGTTAGCAGATGTGGTGTGAGCCATCTCTAGCTGTACAGAGCTCTCTGCCGAGCCTTATCTGATGAGTCCTAGGTAAAGGACGAAACCGGTCTAAGGCAAAGAGTAAGTCTGATGCTGTTTTATAATGTTGTGTCTTTGACGTAGTGCGAGAACGTGAGATGCTAGGCACATCGTATTTTATTTTGACACTATACCTCCATCCCTTTAACGTCTACTTTTTAACTAGCTCAAGCTAGAATATTTGATCCCTAGTCCCAATTTACTATTTAAATTAGAGAATTTTCGCGTTTTATTAATTTTCAATTCAACGTGCTCTAATCTCTACCAACTATTTTCTAAATATTTTTTAAACTTATTTATATATATATATATATATATATATTGTAAATAAGAGAAAGAGTGTGATTTATAATATCATTTACTATTCTGTTTGGGTCCATTCTTATTATGAACTTTGACTGGAGCAGCTGCAGAGTCATAACCAAGTTGTCTCATCTTGACTGCAATGTCAAATAAGTAATCGTAGCACTCGGCCATGACTTTAGTCTGTTGCCATGAGTTGCCCCACACATAGAAGCCGTGACGTCGCACCAGCACAGCAGAGCACCCTGGGTATCGTTTAATCGCCTCTGCCAAACTGGATTCTAAGTCCGCTTCAAATGGAGTATTGTCCACAATAGGGACAACAAGAGGCTCGTCGTAACGTAAATTGCGTCCAAGTTTGGCATCCCAGATACCCTGTAAATAAACAATACAGTGTGTTAGTTTTTTCTGTTTTGAAATGTGACACTATACAGTCATCCTTATGTTAATCTTTTGAAAGGATCTAGATGGCTTACATTATATATTTATATTATGTATAGTACACTTGGGTATATGATACCAAATATTCACCAACACTTTCGGATGGAGCTATACTCACTTTGATCATTTCAAGGTGCGTACAGCGGAACTCAGGCCCTGGGCTAAGAAGGGTTGCAAGAACAGCACTCTTTGAATGTGAATGGATAACTGCTTGAGCATTTCTCATGCGGTATGCACACATAAAAAGAGGAGTACACTGACTCTTCTTTAAGTTTTTCTTGGGATCCGGAAGAGACACATCTTCACCATTTAATGTCTGTACGAACAGGTCTTCTGGATGAATACATTCTTTTTGTACTCCAGACGGTGCAATATATATATGATCACCTTTTCTTATACTGATTCCACCTCCCGAGCCGGTTACCCATCCAAGATTGTAGAAAAGCTTGCAGAGTTGAGGTATTAATTGTCTTGGATCTACTTCACCGTCAGAGGTGTAATCTTCGTATGACAACTTATCGCTCATGATTCTTACACTTTAATGAACAACGTTACAAATTTAAGGCTATTTTCTGCTGAATTTGATGAAATAATTAGCAAGATACAAATGTAAACAGTATCACGAGATTGCCTCCAGCTGAGCCTGAAATGAAAAATAGTTTAATTACCGGCCACGGACTCATCTTAGCGCTGGAGTACATTTGTGGATTTGTGATTTGTGGTAAATTTTTAAGCAAAAAGGAGGCAAAAGTTCAAAAGTTTTTAGTTTGTAGAACTAATTATTTTTCCCGCTATAGCAGATTATTAGACTATTTAAAATTGACGCATCAAAAATATAATAAAATTCTATACTAACCCACGTATATATGCAGTATAGGTTTGTTATTTTTATTTTTGCTATACATATAAAATAATTTAATAATAATACATGATTGATTAATAAATGATTTATAATTTTATAAGGAAACTTTTTTTTAACAATGCATAATGTAACGTGTGTATGTCGCATTTTTTTTTTATAACATTTATTAAGTAATTTGACTTATAATTAATTTTCAAATGATTATAAAATGTACTGTCTGTGTGTACATACCGCCAATGTAATGAGCGCAAGCCTTGTTTTTGGTTGCAAATAAATAAGTAAGTCATGAAGTAGTAAATAAATATATATATAATATATTATATATATAATATATAATAATATATTATATATATTATATTATTATAACTATAATTTATAGTTATACGTTATATAGTTTTTGTATTTAATTTTTTTTTTTTTATTATTAAAATTATTTTATATTATGCTTTAAATAAATTATTTTTCATTTAGAGATATTTATAAGTTGGTTTAGTAAGTTATCCTATACTAATTTATTTTCAAAGGCAAAAAAGGGGGGGGGGAGGGGAAAAAGGAAAAGAAAGGAGAAGAAAAAATGCCGAGAATTAAATATTATGTTATTATTATTTTTATATTATGCAGTTGTATAAGAATAGGCAATTTTATTGAAACATGGGCAGGATTCATATTAATAAAAGAAGTTACAACAAGTATTATTTGTTCGTATCAAACATAGAAAAGTAAATACATTTACATTATAGTAACTATATATAAATATTATAGTAACAATAATTCACATTATGACAATAATATTTATTCACAGCATATATCATTGGAGTATATTTTTCTAGGTTTGAATAAATATAGTGAACATCAACACTTCAATTTCATTATTATAAATTTATAATATTTTACATATTGCATGTTAGTTTTTCAAAATGTTATGAAGTCGAGATATGTACATCTCAAAAGTTTGATGGAACCTTCAGTAACACAAATTGTGAGATGCAAAGTGTATTATCATAAAAATGTGAAGGTTGTCATTATATGAAAGCGATCTCTCGTCGTCTATGCCCGCGATTATTATAATGTAATAATCTGTAATACATTTTTAAATGGTAATAACTAATAATATAATAGTGATGGTATGTATAATGATGATCTATTGGTTTTTATAGAAACTGAAAACTTTTCAGTGAGATTTTGTGACTATAATTATAGTATATATTAATTAGTAATTACAATTAAAAGAAGTATAAATAGCATATTATCCGGTGTAGGGGTGCATTGAATACTTTTGTTGTATTCTTGTTGTGTACTTGTGTTGAATTCCTTTGTTTCTATAGCGTAAAATATTAAAAAAAAAATGTCCTGCATCCTTCATGTATACAAAAACATTATGCCCAAGTATTTAAAATATATTTTGATCAGTTGTGGAGAGATTATTTTATTCCGGGGTAAAATAGGATACGTAAAAAGTGACCAATATTTTTTTATGCTTTCTAAAAACTCCACTGATCTATATAAAAACTCTATATAGGAACTTCTCATTGCGTGGTATAGGGTCAGGTCTTATTCATTTGAATTCTTATCTTGCAGAAAAAATCACAAAACATGGCATCATTTTATCCCGCGCACCTACGAGGTAAAAGCTGCTATTTAAAATAATAATATCCTAAAATTACAACTTTTATTGATATATGTTCAGGGTGATATTATTACTTAAAAAGTTTCAGTGGTAAATTAAAGATTTGGGTTATATACGAGTGTCCCATATTGTGCCCCGGATTCTATACTATGCACGGATAACTTACCATAATTTTGACCATAAATAAACCATAATTATAACAAATGGTCCTAATAATTAAAAGTTATACAATGTATTTCAATTTAATTTTTTAAATTTTTTTAAATGTTTAATATATCAAACCAAAATGCAAGATCTGAAATTGTGTTATTAAAAAGAAAACCTTGTAATATTTATGTACATTTTTTTTTAATCCGCTAGCACAGTTGGTATATTAAATTTATTTTAAATACAACAACTTAAAGCTATAATATATAATAACTTTAAAAAAAAAATACAACCATTATGCATATGATATACTTGACTATTTAAAAATATTAATATAAACGAAGATCATATTTTACATTTTATCATCACTCATCACCAAATTTTGATACTTTCTATTTTCAAAAATTTTATTCTGATTATATGTGTATCAGCTAAAATATTTTTTAATAATCATGCAATAATAATAAAAAAGCAGACTATATATAATTTATGATATATAAGAAAAGTGAACTAAAAAAAAAAAATAAAAATAAAAACTTTATTCCAGATGACAAATTTATTTATTGTAAATATAAAACAAACATGCCTAAAATGTGCGTGATCACTTTCATAAGTCCTATAGTGATGAAACATAATAGGAACACCTTCGTTCTCTCTCTTCTTTCTTACATGTTAGTTAGCATAAATTCAACAAGAGCAGACATGCAACAATAGAGACTGAAAATTATACAGCAATTATATTAACATGTATTATAATATAGTTAGTTATTTTCAAGGAAAATATTATTTAAATTTCATGAACAAATATTTTAGTATAACATAACTATATAATTTTAAAAAAAATCATTTAATAAAAAGTCTAAATATATAATACACATTATTAATTAAATAAATTATAGGTATAAAAAAAATATTGTTAAAAATTTTATGTATATGCATCATTGTAGAAAAAAATACATTATAGTTTTATGACTTTTACATACCATACTTTTTTTTTTAGAAATTGATTTTATATTGATCATTTTATATTTTGTTCACGATTTCTATAAGGTCAAATCAGCTATATAGCAAATAGGCATTGCGCGCAAGGTAAAAACTAAAAAGTATATAAGATCGTCGATTGAACATGATATACACGACCAAAAATATCCCATCCCACGCACTTTTGCTCATGATGGAATTTCCAAAGAAATTATCAAATATTTCAAGGTTATGTTGTATTAATATTTAGCACCTCATTTCTGCGAGAGTTACAAGAGAATTGGTCCAAAAGTGCCAATATTTTTTTGATATTTATTATTATTAACATTTTAAATTCGTGGGCGCCCATTCAATTGCCAAAAAGAAACATATAGTTTTAATTTTACATTATATGTAGATAAAGTTCTGTTCGTCTTTCATATTTTTTTTTCATCAACTTCGCAAAACTCCATAGCAAGAAGTTCTATTTTATCATGAAATATTGTTTTTTAATTTTTTTTTTCTTCCTTCTTTTAGAGAAAAATCATTCATGCATGTCAGTCTCGGGAGTGGGAAAAAAAACCCTTTATTTATTAAAGCATATTTATATTACAATTATTACTATATTACTTCATCATTATTATAAAATTGTTTGTGGCATCTCATCTATACGTCATTTGCCCTTATATGCATGAATCATTAATTAAAATGCTTCATTCGCATACGGAAAAAAAGAAGAAAAAATACAAAAATCATATAACAATTGTTATATGAACTATATGAGAGGAAATTATTTTTCACGCGACTTGATTGATAATATTCTAAAGCGTCTGAAAAAGAGGCGCATCACGTAATACGCATGGGATGGTTCAAGGGGGATGATTATGTTTTAAGTGAGGTAGAGTGAGCCTATATTAATTAGATGATCAATATAAAAATGTTGTTTGTTTATATAAAGTTCTATATGCTGTAGCCTTCTGCCTCCTATCAGTCCTATCTGTATACTCAAATGACAATGAGCTGCTGTTGAGTTGACAAAAAGTCGTAACACCAGATTTTTTTTTCTTTTTCTTAATTTCTTATAACAGTGATACGAGATACGAGCATAAAACAACTCTACAAGTATAAAAAAATTCATTATGCAAAATTTGCATTACGAATTTTTTACAATTTTATTCCCAAACCGCTCGAAGTAAAATTTTATTAAATTCTCACGCTTTCTTATTGTTTGTTTGTTTTTTTGTTTGTTTTTTTTTTTTTTCATTTATTTACATTTCATCATCAATATATAACACTGACTTTTATTTAATATTAAAAAATTACAGGGGAGTCAATGTTTGGAAGTTTTTATAGATATCCGATTTTGTATATGTACGACAAACCTTATATTACACTTAAACAACATACAACAACAATAATAATAAATTGGTTTATTTGTATACATTAGCATGTCAATTTAATTATATATGACTTTTGCATTCCACGCCATACTTGGTAACAAAAAAGTTATCATAGAAAAAAAAAAAAGAAGTTTTACATTATTGTTATTTTTCATGTATAAAATCACATACACACGATTTCAAAGGAAACAAAAAAGTGTGTTTGTCTGGACTGCATGCATATATACATACATACATATATATATATATATATATATATATATATATATATATATATATATATATATATATATATATATATATATATATATATTATATAATAATTGATTATTTCTAAAAATGCATGGACAAAAACAATGCAATGGCCTCTATTTGACAACATGCCATATAAATATAAAATATTTTTTTTTTATATAAAAAATTCTTTATGAAACGGAAGTTGTATATAAAATATGTGCGTCAAGGTTTTGATATCAATTTTATGCTAAATGTCAGAACGTATTTAATAAATGATGTTTGTGTTCTCGCGATTCTCTGCGTGTTATATTATTATTATTATTATTATTTTGTGACTATACACATAATAGCACATATATTATAGCGCAATGACATGACAACTTGATATATTTTATAATTTTTATGCGCGATATTTGATAGCGTTTTTACATTTAATTACACATGTTATTTTTTATATTCCTTAACATGCAGTTCAGAACTGATAACATAATTCCTTTACTATTTTTCCTGAATATAACGATTGCGTAAGAATATTATAAAATAAATATACAACTTTTTTTTTTCTATTAAGGCGGGAAATCAGCTACTGCGGGATTTGACTAAAAAGTTATAAAGAAAGAAAAATCTGAAATTTTGTTCAGTGCATTAGAATTTCAAAAATATAAAAATTTTGGGGGGTCACCATGCTAGATTTTTAATTATGATTTTTTGAAGTTTTAGTCCCATAAGAGCCTATGTTAATTTCAATAATTAATTTCTCTCTTATCTGATGGTCACGGGTTCTGAAAATTTTATCATAGATAGCTGTTACTATTAACTCTCAAATGGAATCATAAAATTTGGAAGTTTTCTTTTTAGATTTTGAGATACTAGCCATCTATACACAATCCTTAATTGTTAATGACTTTTTTCTATTATGAAATGGCGATTAGAAAATAATAAGAATCAAATTTCTTTTTATAATATATAGCATATGCTTTGTCATAATAATATAATAATATATAAAGAATTTCACTATAATTTATATTAGAAAAAAATCATTTACACATTCACATAATTATTATTCATGCAATATTATTATAATTTGACTTTAAAATAAAGCAAGTATACTTGTATTAAACTTGAATTAAAAGTAATAGTAAATAACTTTATAGCGTATTTTAGTTTGTATAATTTTTTTCGTTTTTGCACGTGTCGTGTAATATTATAATATTTGAGACGGCCGATGGTTTAATTACTTGCAATTGTGCCTTACAATATGTATTATATGTTATATGAATTTAAACAATAAAACCCTTTGAAATTGAAAAAAAAAATGTTAAAAAAGTATTTTATATGTATATATTTTTTATGAAATATTTTTCTTTTCTTAATTACTTTTAGTTTAATTGGTGATCTTCAATTGATCAGTATTTCAGTGTTTCTCCGCAAACATGTATTAAAAAAATTAATAATAATAAGAACTTTCAGCGTGGCGCCTCAAGCGTATGCCCCTAAGAGATATCGAGTACTGACACCCGCACAACACGGATAGCACAACGGTTGCCGCAGCACAGGATACAATATATCTTATTCCGCCTTATTCGCTTGGAAATGTCATTGTGCTCATCATATTAAAAAGTACAGATTTGATTTTCACACATACTCACTTTCAATTGATGCTGTATTGTTAGAGAGAAAGGGAAGACGAAAGAGAGAGAGACACAGAGAGAGAGAGAGAGAGAGAGTTGATAATATGAAGAATAATAAACAATATTTTATTATTATTTTAATTTATTCAAACCAAAATGGCTTAAAACATAAAATTAAACGTTTCTGCTAATTTTTTTTTATTTTATATAATTAAATTCAAAGAAATCTTATTATTGAGGTGTAATTTTATCCCAAAAATTCAGCATCCGTAAGGAGTCTGATCCAATCATATTGTACTATTAATATAATATTATTGATCTCACGCCCCTTTGATTGCGCGTTATATCGGGCAAAACCACTCTCATCTTAAATAGCAGTTTTCATTGGTGAGCTGTGCCGCGATTGCGTTGATATAAAAAGAATAAAAAATGATTATACAGACTCCACCTTGGAGTTAAACAACGAACGCTCCGCCTATCGTTTTGTGATTGGCGCGTCGTGTTTTGAGCTTCACACTTGGAGCAGGGCGCGAGCGTGCACCGTGCGTTGTAAGTTGTAAGACCAGCAGATGTTGTTGTGGTGCGCCGTGCACGGACGTATGTTTTTCGCCCGCTGCTCAATCTTCGCTTCATCAACATACCACACGAAACGCACTAATGAATAATCTAATTAATTACTGATTGTGTAATTATAATAACATTACGAGTATAAATATTTTATAAGTTTGAAGTGTTTTAAATATATTTTTCAAAATTATAATAACTAAGAATATTGACTTTTGTTATTGTTTGGTAAATATTTCAAATTAATTAAGGTATTATTAAATCAGCCAAAATTCGGGTCAAAAACAGAGAACCCGTCCCAGTCTACCAGATGGCGGACCAAGAGCCACATCCTGATAGTGATATGGACGGGAGTGCGGTAAGTGCATCATCTATAATTATTTTTATTGAAATTATATTACGATATAGATACACATAATATAATCATTGTGGATAGTATAATGGTCATTAGCTACGTTGTTTATATAAAACTTAATTTGCCGGTCTTCAAACCTGATGCATGATAACCATCCACAGAATTTCTCATTTTATCATATTTTGCATCAATAGCAATTTTTAGATGTAGTTTCACGTGAAAGAAATTTCATCGTTTTACCGGCTTTCAATGGTCTCTGTAAAAACATTTTAAGGTAATATTTTAATTTGATACGAACACGTTAAGATAGGTTAGATCTTGATATAATCAAGTTGGATCTGGTCAAAGTTTTAGTTTTGATTTAATAGCAGGGATGTGAATCATCTATAGTCATAACAACAACAACTGCACATTATGTTATCTTGTTTATACACGTTGATTACTGTGTACGACTAGCATTTCTTGTTATTATTTATTATTGATAACGAAACAATTAACCTATAATAAAGTCTCACGTGTGCTTACTTTAGCACGCAAACAATAAAATAAAAATCTTATACTTAAAAAAATTATTGCGATATTTATTGACCGATTCGATTAAATAAACTTGTCATCTTTTTTATATAGTTTTTATTTTTTATTATTATTATTTTTTTAATCAAAAAATCTTTACACGCAATCAGTCGTTCGTTTCGTCCACCTGCATATTTACTGTCGTTACATTAATTTCAAATGACAGGCTGTCAAATAAGTTTTATATAATAACTTACTTCAATTAGCTTTTATTTAGTATTCACCATACCAACAAATTTATTTTATTCATACTCAAAACCTTTTAATATAAAATTTATTATGCTTTACTAATGACCTTTTTTTGTTCCAAATAATGTATTGAAATGTCATTAATTTCTCATTAACAAAGTTTATTATAAAAAGAATCTATAAGTTCTCATTTTAGAGAGAGAAAAACAAATCATAATACTGTATAATTATGAAAATTGTTAGTTGAAAATATTTTTGATAAATATTTTATTTGAAGAAGCTGGCATTCTTGATAATATTTTATTGAGGGAAGGTTTACGTAAGAGGTATCTTATAAAGTCAGGTAGATTTTTTTAGGGTTTATTGGGGATGTAAAGAGGGGGGTTGATATGCAAGGTCGATGACCCATTGAATCAATCGTGCTGCTGTCTTTCATAAACAATCAAGATAAAGTTATATCTAACATTAACAGCAACCCTCTATAACAAAAAAAAAAAAATAAAAAAAAATGCTATTATTTCCAAATTGTCATTAATTTTCTTTAAAAATACAATAGTCCATCAATTACTATAAAAAAGTTCAAGTGGAATATCGTGATCAAATAGTGATCAAAAATAAAAAAGTATTAATTTAAAATATTTATCTTCGTAATAATTTACACTCATTTCCAGTTCATGGAGATCAATTGTTGAAACGTAATATATGATTCATGAATATATATTGAAGGAAGTTTAATATTGAGAATTAAGTATTTAAACCTATAATATTTCATTTATTGTTTGTCATTAACAAATATTTTTTGAAGTGAGGACAAAAATGTCACGATTCCTTCAGTTTTTCACTTCCTTTATCAGCCATCAAAATTTTTTCTTTTATTATTAATACATATATGCGCGGCCTTTTTGTCTTTAGAAGAAAGAAAGAAAAAATAATATCTGTTTATATTATATAAATAAAAGAAAAATTCAAATGTTAAATGCAAATATCAAACAGATATTGTAAATAGAATGGGGTGTTTCCACTTTGTCATATTTTATGGTTCAAATTCGTCGAAAAATAAAATCTCCACACCTTTCTTCTAGATTATTATTGACATTCTCATCTTTTCAATTTGCTCAGGATGTGTCGATATTGAGTGGGGGGGGGGGGGAATTAATTACTGATAATTCAGACACATAATAATAATTTCTCTCTTTGAGGCCCACATATATATGGTATTGTATAACCCGTATATGAAAAAAAAAAAAACAATTATGAAAAAAAGTTTTGTGTGCAGAAACGCCAATTTAATTTTGTCAATTTAAATAATTAGGTCATAGTATTACTAATTTATTACCAAGATATATTATTATATTAATTGATACAGATAAAATTAACGCGGGTTATGAAGAAATTATAATAATTTCTATATTATATAATAATTATATTATATTTTATATAATTTTAAGAAGTGAACACTACTTATAAACACAGCTAGAGTATAGCAGCAGAGTTAATCTTCACAATACATAGTAAATACTGTATGTAATAGAGGCTTGTATAAAAAAAAAATTGGTGCATCCGAATTCCAACTTTCATAGCACTCGCACATTCCTTTATATTACCAATGCCAGTTAATACTTATACTCCCAAGTTTACTTTTTTTTTTTAAACGTTGACTTGTTTACCTGATGTGAACAGACCAGGCAAGCAAACGTGACATCAGATATTTTTCAACATATTTTATTCGGAGTTTCAATTTGTGAAGCACGGTCGCGAGTTACTTTTATTGCAGTGCAATACAGTGTTGAGACATAATGTAATACTTCTTGAATTACAAACACTCCGATACTAAACAATAAAAATATTGCGTTGCTTTATTAAATTTTACACTTTTTTTTTTTTTTTTTTTTAGGAAAATAAAATGTGACAATAATACTATTGTTATAAAATAAAAAGAAATCGTCGCTTGTTCAAATCAGCAAAAAAAAAAAAAAAAAAAATGCCGCACCTAAATTTTTATAATATATCCCGTTATTGAATTATCCTAAGAATTAGAAAGTGCGTGATACAAATAAAAAGAAGAAAAATATATAAATTTATGATCGTTTTTAGATCAAATAATTATTTGATATTTTATAATTATGCAGAATTAATTAGTATTTAGAATATTAATTAGGTAAAATAATTGCCAATATAAAAGGAATTCTTTCGTCCAGTAAATTTCCATAAATGAGACTCACACAATTTAACGCAACTTAAAGTTTGTTTCTCTCTCTCTCTCTCTCTCTCTCTCCAATGTTGAAAAATCAGTGTTTCAATTGCTTATACTCAATACTTTTCTTATGGAAAAATACAAATTTGACTATGTTTACAACAACATGAAAAAAAAAAAATTAAAAAAAAAAGCAATTTAAGTTTTGAAATATTCATTTTTTTTTTAATATTTCAAATTGTAAACAACAAAGACAAAAATTACGTGTAAGCTTCACATTCATTATATTTTATTACTTTATTTCAGAACATTAATTGATTTAAATTGAATTATTTAACGGTTCATGATTTTGTGTTTTGCACTCGCTTTAATTCCTCTGTTCTTTTATGAACGTCTTGGTTCACTTTTTGAATTAATTAAGTCCTCATTAAATTATAACTAATGCAAGCAAAATGTGTAGAAGACTCTGCATATAATTATTTAATTCTTTGATATATATTATGAATTACAATTGCTCACATAAATAAATTTTTCTCTTTATTATATTATGTCAAAGTACAATAATAAACTTCACTTAAAATCGTTTTTTCAATTATATATCAATAATATAATCATACAATAGAAATATAATTTATATTACGAAAATATTCATAATTACTTTTATTTTAATGTGCGGCGGCTTACTTCAAAGGGTTTATATCTCTTTAAAATAGTAATTAGTGTAAATTTTATATACGATTTTTAAATGAAATATTTCAAATCTATTATTGTTTGAAATTTTATGAAATATAATGAAACTTTACATTAAAATGTTTTACAAATTCATGTATAAAAAGAATGCAAATAAAAAAATATATAATAATAATATTTTATAATGGTTTGAAATATATTTTCATTATAATGATAGTATTGTTTGTTATTAATAAAACAATAAAAAATTTTGAATTTTCATATAAATGAATAAAAATTTGTTATTCACAAATGATTATATATAAGTTAAGAGTTTGAAACTATTGCCTTTACTTTGTTATAGCAAGTACACAACATTAGCTATCGAGCAGTGTTTGCCATTTCTATAGTGGTTTGAAGATTGGATCATTTTTCACATATATTTTTCAATCAAAACTCCATCAGACCGAGCGTTGAAGTCTCTCCCTCCCTCATATGTTTGTAAGTACAGTACCACCGAGGAGCCAAGGCACAGGATGTGTGTGTATGTGTGGCCGCCGCTAACTTACAAGGGTCAGTTCCGAGAATCTTTAAAAACCTCCCCCTTTTTTATGCTTTCTTTTCTTCTTCACGTAGACATCAATTGCTTTACAGTCTTTTCAATGGTTATGGCGTGCGTGGAAAAATAGCACTGCATGGTTGAATCTATTACTATACACATTTAATTCACATAAAATATATATAATATATCAAAACATAAAGTGAATTCTTATGTTTAATTGTCTCTTGATATCAAAATAATATGATAAACATTTTGATAACCTTATTATGACCGCTATACTATATTTTTTACTAACTATAGTATATTCTTGAAACACCAAAAAAAAATAAGAAGAAGAAGAAAAAAAACAATTTCTTGGATTTTTGTCATATCAAACAAAACGTATAATATTTTTTTTGTTTTTATAATAATTTTTTTATTTTTTTGTTTCTATTATTTTTTATGATAAAAATTCATTTGCGTCACAGTTATATATTTATATATATATTTTATCATATGAAAGTGGACAGTGATGACCCCCGTCCCCATGGCTTATAATAAGCCCCCTTCTTTGCACAGTAGGAGGGTATACACTCAGCAGGCTCATATCGCTTAATATCGCTGGTTTAAGTCAGTTGTATATAGCCCGGGTTTACCACAAATTTTATTTCTCAATATCAATATTTCCTAACTTTGACAAAAAATAAAAAAGATAATAATAATAAAAAAGAAAAAAAGAAAGATAACAATTGAATTTAAAATGGCTTGTGTTAGCATTGACCACGTGTATTTTAAGTATACTTAAGAGTCAGGTGTATGGCAGTGAAAGAGAGGATTATGACTTACTTGTCCATCAACTGTAAACTGTTTTACAGTACCAACACCAACAGTACTGCATGGTTAATACTCTGCGTGAGAGAGAAATATCTTCTAAATATTGTCACTACACAGAAACCAATTTAGTTGCAAGTTAAGAGATGATAGATACTGTAGATAACTTTTTTGTCATTATTTATTTTTTTTTTTTTATTATTTAATAAATTATAATAGAAAAATTATATTTAAATTATTTGTTGTAAAAACATAAAATAATGATTCAAAAATATATTTAGTTTAGAACACAGGTATCGTGTACGCATGACTTCATTCTGACAGTGCTTTTCGATGCTCTTCTTGAGAAATGAATAACATTGCTCAGCATAGGACAAACGTAGTTTTTGGCTATTTTCTTTGGAAAATTAGCTATTTTTTGGTCATTATTATTTTTCTTGCATACTTGAGGTACTAATTCAACCTGTTAACAGCATATCAATGCTCTCAAAAAAATTGCAAGGTATTTTTAAACTGGCAAAATGTGCTATTTTTTTATACCGGCCAATGTTATTTAGTACTCACTTATGACGTCGACTTTAACATGAATGAAACCACCCTATACCTTATTTAAAAACTATATCAATCTTATCTATAGAAATTCTTACATAATGTGTATTTTTTACATAAATGTTTTAAAACTTCTAGAATATTATTCACAGAATTTAGTTTTATATAAACAATAAACAGTTTTATATCAATACTTATTAAAATATCTCCCACATTTCCTGAATTTCTTGATTACAAAATGCATCGCACGCATGCATGCGTTGAAAATCATATAGGGAACAAATATATAATTAATATTCTTATACATTTTAAATATTGATAACACTTATCAATTGAATGTAAAATTTCTTTGTATATAGAGCTT
The DNA here is from genome assembly GCA_949318235.1 of Ecdyonurus torrentis. Classification (NCBI taxonomy): domain Eukaryota; kingdom Metazoa; phylum Arthropoda; class Insecta; order Ephemeroptera; family Heptageniidae; genus Ecdyonurus; species Ecdyonurus torrentis. The sequence goes on along the minus strand of OX439131.1, from coordinate 8,454,926 downwards.
TGTGTTTGTTTCTTCCTTTCTATTATATAATTTTTTGATAAAAAATTTAATTACATGAAATTAAGAAATGGAATAAAATGACTTATTTGACATTGATATTTTTTTAATCACAAATTTTCTCATTCGTACGACATAATAAAAAAAGTAAATAAATAAATACTTTTACATAGTGGATTGATTTTTAAGATTACAAGAATTATGATAATTATGCATGTACTTGAGACAGAATGTAAAACAATCAAGTTTCTTTCATGAAATATTTCTTCATGGATTATTTACTTAAGTTAACACTAATTTTCAGTGAATCACCTGGCATTTATTTCACACATTTCATACATTTTTTTTTATCAATGCCCGGCATACAAATTTTAATTTCTAAAAAAAAAAAAAAAAAAAAAAAAAAGAAGTATATGATGTGAAATATTTTTCATTCTTTCAATCAACTATACAATGACAAGCTTAAAAATTGAAACAAATAATTAAATTTGTTGCAATACAAAATATAATTTACAAAAAAGTTTTTCATAAAAACTTCATATGATTGTAAATCTAGAGATTTCTCTATTATAATATAGGTCAGGATTTTGTTATTTCTCAAGTTTTTTTTATAATAATATATTATAATATAGAAAAAGAGGGATCGCACAACAGGTGCATTGGTGATGACCATCGTCCATTCTACTACATACGTATGAACGTATGGAATAAAATTTCCTTGATATATATTGCAAGTATGTATATATTTTTTTACAATATTTTTTTATGTATCTAATTAGAAGCTTTATTTTTCATTCTTTTCAGAAAAATTTAGACAGGATATATTATTTACTATCTTTTCTTCTTTTTATAAATAAAACTTACATTTTAAACATTCTCTCTGGTTTTTTTTTTTTTTTTTTTTTTTTCAATATAACTTTTTTATATAATACAATAAGTAAAAAAAAAAAGGTGGTATAAATGTTTAAGTATATAACATGGTATATAAGATGGATATATTTTATTATTATTATTTTTTACGTTTTACCTGGAAAAAAATATTTTAGTATTGAATTAGGGGGAGGTAAATAGGTAAGCAGGTTCTTGATGTGGGTGTGAATGTATTTTATACCTCAAGGGAGGAGAAAAGTAAAGTAAAGTGGTCAAGGGATTTGACTCTGTTCATGACAGCTATAGTATGATCAACCCTCACTTCCACCCCCGCTATAGTCAGAACTCCCATATATTGCACTTCGCTGTAAATTATTATTGTCCTCACTTCTCAATTTACTGATCAATATAGAGATAGATTACTTTTTTACAATACTTTTTTTTTTGTTCAAACTTTGCTTTACAAACCTATACCGTTATATATTTAGCAACCCTTTTCTAAAAGTTTTTGTTTCTTCCGTTCTTTCACAAAAATATTTTTAAGTTGAATGAAAAAAAAAAAATCAAAATTTATCAATAAAATGCTAAAAGCTTTCATACCATTAAAAAAAATTTGCTATATAAATCGCTATGTAAACTGATTAAATTGCTAGTACACTGTACTGTTTTACTCTGTGTGCTAAACATTCCAAAATTATAAATAAAAAAATTGAATAAGAAATAAAATAAGAGCAAAAATTTCCACCAAAGTAATTTGCTTACGTAAACCAAGAGAGACAAACTTTTTAAATTTACCAATTAACAATATTCAGTTTTTTTACAATCTATCTAGAAAGCAGTTATCTTACTGTTCAATAATTATTATCACAAGCATATACATGAAATTGGGGAAATGCAACAATGTTGTTAAACTTTGGTGTGGAAGTAGAAGAATAGAAGAAGAAAAATCAAATGTTTGAATTTATGGCAGATTTAAATAATAATAATGACTTAACACTTTTTTGTGTCTAAAAAAAAATCCTCTGATTTTTGTACCTGTTTATTTATCATATAACTTGGGTATTTGTGTTACTTTTGATAATGTAAAATTTATTGCCCAGTTTAAAAGCTTGCATCTGAAAGAACAATCCATCAACTTCCCAACAAGAGCATGACGAAGAAAAAAAAAAAGAAAAAAAAAGGATTGCTCAAAAGCAGCTCGAGGGCTGTAAACCCCACACAGTGCTTTGTCAGCTGTCCTGCCCTTGTTTACATCATTTACATGCAAAAATTTGAACCCTAAATATAACGGAAATAAATTTAATTCACCTCTTTTTGAATATATTAGAATGACCTTAATTTCTAAACTTTCTCTTAATTATTATCGAAATTAAATAATATTAATTTACATGTTATTAAACGATTAATAAGTCATCAAAATATTTTTCAATTATTGTATGTATTATTTCATTAATATTTATAAGAAAAATGTGTTTTGATATTATAGCTATTACGAAAAATGAAATATATAAATAGTTACAATTTTGGTACCGTCTAGACATAATATCAATAGTATATTATAATATGCGTATACATATATATATATACATTGGGTCAACTTTAAAAATACACCATCAAATACATGAAATATGAATAGAACGCGTGTTTCTAAGAATTGAGATTCACATAAAAATGCTTTGAGGTCACTATGTAGTATTAAGGGAGAGGGAGAGAGACGAAAAAAAGAAAAGAAAAAAAAAAAAAAAAGACACGGGTCATATCTATTGTGTTACCATTTATAAATTTCCCCGTAAGCTCTTGAAGGGCTGATTGCCCCTTCCTCTTCACTCCTCTCCACCTACGATCCTTGTTTAGTATAAAAGGTATGAAAAAGTAAAAGAAGAAGAAAAAAAAGTACATAAATTATGCATATGTCAGCTTCAGGCGACACATTATATTTTAACTTTATTTTTCTATTACCTATCTCTAAATGTATGTATTTCATTATCAAACAAACATTTTTGGGATGTATAACTTTTCTAATTTCCCATGGCCTTGTTATAATAAAGTTAAATTACAATATGCAAGGGCTATTCTGTTTTCTAAATAGAAGTCGAGAAAAAATATATATTCTCTCAATTTTTTCTGCATGACAATAACTTTCGTTGACAAAACGTATTGTTATTATGTTTTGACAGGTTTTAAAAAATATGTATTTTTTTTCACTCAAAATTTTTATTAAACAAATTTCTTCTGCATATTAAAGCATCATTGAAATTGTCCCACCCTCTCTACCCTGGTATTTCCCAAGATTGAGATTGAGAGAGAGAGAGAGAGAGAGAGAGAGAGAGAGAGAGAGAGAGAGAGAGAGAAGGAGATAAATAGCATTTGAAAAATTGTGTTATTTTCTCATGGTAATTTTATTTTAGTAAAATAGTTTTAAATTTTCTTCTCTTCATAGTTTAAAAATAAATATTTTGTAGTTTTATTTTATTTTTCTATTATTTATTCAATTGATTCACACTCACGTTTGTTCATAATAGTCTCACCTTTTTGTTACTATAGATACGTCCCTAAGAAAAATTTATGTACTTATAGTTTCTATGGAAATTACATACAAAATTGAACCTTACTGATGTATTCAATTAAAAAAATATATCAGCTGCAGTGAAAAGTTAGGAAAAAAAAAAAGCCACACCAAAGTATTTTATTTGTGAAGTAAGTTGACTTAAACAATTATGATTAGTTTGCCGGCTAGAAAAGCTTATCATATGTAGCTTCAATATATAATATCCAAAACATGATGATGTATTTAATTTTGTAAGTATACAAAGCTTATGAAAACCACTTAGCATTTATTTATAAGTGATGAAGATGGCCAAACCTTTTATTAAAAAAAAAATGTATATATTTTCTTATTTTTCTCTCTTGTTATAAAATATTAATGTTATTTAAAGTTTTTTATATTTATACATATTTTTTTAAATATATATAGAAAAGGATGTTAATTAAATTAATTTTTTCCTTCTTCTTCTTTATATTGAAACGTGGAAGTTTTATGAGTATAAATAATTATCGAGATTTGGCCTTGTAATAGATGTTGATAAAATATTCTTTATTGATATTTTTAATTTATTATATTAAATAAGATTTGCTCTAAACATTAACTCTTCTTTTAATATTAAAAATTTTAACCAATCAAATGATAGAACGTCACACCTTGTCTTGTATAATATATTATAAATATATCGCAAAAAGTATTATACCTTTTTGTTATGTATACGCTTTCTTTTCGTAACATGAATGGATTTTTTTTTTTTTTATATTAAATTTTAAGATATAAGTGTTTTATAGGAGTTTGCAAATAATAATAATTATACTTTCTATATCAATTAAAGTTTATTAAACTAACAATCAAAACTTAATTGTTTTATAACTTTTGATTCTGGTTATTATAAAATATTTTATCTGAAGTAAAATTAAAGAAATTATATTTAATTATTAATTGAATTTGAGATTTCATAATAATAATAAAGAAATAATATAATTAAAAAGTGTGGATTATGGAAATAGTACAGTACATTATATCAGTCCAAGATATCAGTATACTCTGTATTATAATAATAATATACTTCTCAAACACTAAAATCGCTTTTTATTACTTTTTTTATTTTAGTAAAGTTAATTATTAATGCTTGTTACCGGTGGTAACGTGTATTCTATCAGAAAGCGCCTTGGAAACGATGAAGGATCTCTATAATTTCCTATATTATTTAACCAATCGTAAAGATCAACCGGTAAAAGTTAAATATTTCAACAACAACAACAACAAAACAAAAAAAGAAATGTAAAATATACAACGACTGCTTATGTTTACTCAAAATGCGGAAAAGCAAGTGCCGGAAGAGGAATAAACCACGTGGCGGCAAAAGTGGGAGAAAAGTTGAGCTAGGCCTAGAAATACCTCCCACTTTTACCGTCACGTGGTTTCCTCTTCCGGTACTTCCTTTTCCGCATTTTGAGTAAACATAAGCAGTCATAATAAGCGGTCACTGTCATCAAGAACGCGAAAAATAGCGGAAATAAGAAATTAAAATTTGCAAAAGACGAACGAAATGGGTTTCCGCTACCAGGTACCGAAATGAAATCTAAGGCTTATGGAAAAATCGTAAATATATGGCTACATATGGCTACATTGCCATATAGATTACACAGGCCAAGATATATATAGAGCGGGTGCGGTGGATGACAAAGAATGCATTGAAATGTTGGCATTTACTCCCATTGATGTGCAAGTTTTTCATTTCCTTCGGGTACATTGAGAAAACTGCATGCTGCAGTTTGGACCGATAAATTGAAATTATTATTATATTATGCTGAAGGCTAATTGAAGCATTTGAAGCTAAAATTTTCACCTGTACAAAGCATTGGCATATTATGCTAATGGAAGCTATCGGTGAGATGCATATAGGGAAAGCTTAGAGTCCTCTAATTTGCTCCCTTTGCCTTCTGCCTGTATACGTCCCATGTGTATATTTATATTGTATCCTGTACGTCCGCAACCGTTTGTCTATCCGTACTGTGCGGGTATCAGGGCCTCGCAGGATAGTATCTTACATCACTTATATAGTCCTTTGTATTGCGTTTTTATACTCTGGCATGCATTCTTTTAGTTCTTCGAAGAGCGGAAATAGACTGTGGTTACAATTATCCAACCACCCTTATCATTTATTTTTTATTTTTTATAATGTAATGCATAACTTTGATATGCACATATTTTTAAAGTACTACATGATAGTATAAATAATAAGATAAAAAAAAGCCTTATATGTAATTATTTTGAAGTACATTCGTTATTATTCTCATTATTACAATTTATTGTTATCAGAAGTTAAATTAAATATATATATATATATATTATTTGTCAAGGTTTTTCGAATATATGATGACGTTTTATCATTAAGTACAGTGTTATTATTTTAGTGACCCGTATTGCGCAATGTTTCTTTTTCATGTTAATTGTCATTAAATTTCCTACAATAGCGTTATTATTATTGTATATATAAAATTTTATGATATGAAATAATTCTTCATGTGTATAATTTTCACTTGATATCATTAAATTATATTTATATGTGTATATATTATTTAATGTGACATTGTTTTGTAAAATTATTTTCAACGTGTCCTGTTGAACGGAAGTAAGAGTTTTTGATATTGTTCTAAGTAACATAAAATTATAATAATAAAAATATTGAAGAAATGAGAATTAAAAAAAAATATACAAACTATTATGCTTAGAATTGTGCAATGCTATACGTTCTTTATGATTTTTTGAGGAAATAAGGTAAAATTTATCTATAATAAAAATAACTTAAATTATGCATTAAAATCTTATGTTTATTTTGGTTCAAATTTTAAACCTACTGAGGAGACGACGAAGAGAATCCCCTGCTAGAAATTAAAAAGGGTTGATGATTTTATTTTATGCCACAGAATTTTATAAAGTATTTGGAATGTAAACGCATGCGTATGGACTTAAAAGGCGGGGCATTATTATAAGACAAACATTAAACTCTTTTTTTTTTTTTTTTTTTTTTTACTGGGAAGGAAAAAAAAGGGTTGGTTAGTATAAACGAAAAATATTAGAGAAGATTCAATATCGAAAAATTGAAGGGAAAAGCTGATTGTGTTTCCGTTTTTTTTTTTTTTTTTTTTTTTCCTCTCTTCAATGAATATTTACCGTTGTATCCCTTAATTTTTGATGTGGGATTGACGTGTATAAGTCCTTTGGTCAGCAGAGTATATTTTTATGTACTAATAAGGTCCACCGGCAAGAGTGGATTTTTTCCCCCCATAATCTCTTTCATCGCTTATTGTGATAACTTCCGAATTCAATTGTATAATTTTGTTAAGTTTGGGCAGCACTTTATCAAACTTTAAATTTACAATATACATAAAAAGTTAATATACAATACAATAATAAAATATTTTTGTTGCATTTAATAATTAAAACATAATAAATTAATAATTATAAAAATATAACCAAATAAATTGATTACTTTTAAAAGAAAAGCTAAATTTGAAATCTCATTTAGAAAAGAATGTAATAAAAAAAATATAAATTAAAATAAATGTTGATATTTATTATACTATAGAGAAAAAATATATTAACCAAATTTTATTGATTTTTTTATTATGGTCTCAAGGTAAGAAATTGATTAGTTCTTATATACACGAAAAGAGGTGTTTATATATGTATTTTTTTATATAATTTATATATTTACAAGGCCAAATTCAATCATTATATAATTTTTATCCCTCCCACACTAATTTTACTTGGTGTATATACCAGGGGCATGGCATAGCTGCTTTATAATGTGGTTCATTGTGACAACAGATGTGCCTTATGAATGATTATAAACGGACAGTGAAATCGAGCGTATATTTTTCGTTTTATTTTCAATCTATTTATAAGCTTTATTATTATTATTGTTGATATTATCATTATTATAAAGTCCTATAGCTCCACAACTTTGGAAGTGTGAGAGATGAGAAGAGGAGATGAGAGAGAGAGAGAGAGAATGCAATGTCACCTCGCATCAGAAGTATGCAAAATTCGTACTTTTTATAATTAATAATACAAATAAAAAAAAATGTAAATAATATTAAAATCCAGTTATTTACTATTCTCCAGTCTTTGACTATGCTATACATACATGAAAATAGTTTTGTGACAAATACTTCACCCGTTTTTCTTTTCTTTCTCGTCAAGCACAATTTACACGCTAATTTTGTGTGTTAATCAGCAGGAGCCAAGAATTAAATATTATAATGGAGGGCGGATTAATTGAGAAGTTAAGATTACGTAGGTGGTATATACAAAGAGAAAGGAAGAGGAGGGGAGTATATTATGTAAGTGTGGTATACATACAGTATATAATATATATATTATATATAAACAAAAAAAGGTGGGAGAAGAGGAACGCAATGCAAAATCAAATAGATCGTTATTTTTAATTGTACTCTCTACAAATTTTAATAACATACATAAAATAATATTTCCATCAGTTGAAATATATAGTATTTATATAAAAAGGGCGGTAACTTGTATATATTTATATATTTAATGGAATATAATCAAGGTGACTATAATATATTATTATAGCATTGGGTAACAAAAGAAAGGCGTTATTTTTTTGTTGGATTTTTGTAGATTGAATATTATATATAAAAGTGTTTGGGCGAGTAAAGAGTTGTACCCTTCTTCATATATATAAATATTATATTATATTTTTTCTACATCTATTTTTCAGGTTGTAAATAAGCTAATATTGATCGAGCTCTTATCGTTCTGAAATAACACTGCACCATACATAATAATAATAAAATATAAAGCTGCTTATAATATGATGATGATGATAGATTCAAAAGTTTGATATACAAGATGACTCGGCTTTGGATCAAAGTAAATAATAATCGACATTCTGATGTTCATTTTTGTTTGCTTATACGTTCACATTATTATAGCAGGTGCGCGTATAAGGGTTATAAACATCATCTATTTCCAATGTTTATTTAATCCATACTTTTTATATTTATTTAAATTTATATTTTTAAGAAAAAAAAACTTTATAAGACATTTAAATTTTATGCAGCTTAAAATAATTTTTAATATAATTGTTTTATTATTAGATAATTATTGTACTTTTAAAAAATTAGCAAGTTTTCCTTGATTTTTTTTTTTTTTTTTTTTTTTTTTTTTACTTATTATTTTTGCAGATATATTAAATACTACTACTTGGCCTTGTATGATTATTTTATATTTTGTGTAAAATTTCGAATGGATATCACCTTGAATTGTATTATTTTTGTACCCTTACCCCTATATAATAATATGATCAGCTCTAGCAATGAGACAAAAATCAATAAATTGAAATTGAGCAATCGTCCAGCTGCTTTTCTTGATTGTTGCAATTCTGTACAATGATAATAATATCATTGAACGACCGCAATGCAGCCGGCACAAACATACGTAACAACACTCCCACATGTAGGGGGCGGCTGGTGTTCACCCCCTTTACTTATGTACCCTCTCAATATCGTTATTCAATCATTTCATTTACCTATAAACTTTTACATCGTGTGTTATATTGTAAATTGCAAACTGCAATTTTCAATTTTTTTTATCATAATATACATATTATATATTATATTATATTTTTACAAAATTATATTACTATTCTTATGACATAGAGTTATAAAAATGGAATTTTTATTTAAATTTTCGCATGACAAAAACATTATATATTTTTTATACCTGCATTGTTGGCAATGAAGGTTGCTTCGATGAATTTAGTGATTTCTATCGTATTTGCTATCCAAGCTCCCCCTCATGGTGCTCCGTTGTAGTTATTATATGAAAGGTGCAAATCTAAAATCCTACCTCCATCATTCATCCATGTACACCCCTTTTTTTCTGCCAATAACATGTCGACATTTCAAGAGGTGCGGATCAAAAATGCTGATGCTTTTATATTTTATACATTCTTTGGTGATTTGTATACTTTATACACTAGCGCGCAATCAGGCGTAAGCAAGGTCCGTTCTCTGGCCGTAATCCCTCTGCTATACCATCAGCATATTATGTGACATATCAAAGGTGTGAGGTTCGACACCTTTTACATTATGAAATTTTTATATTATTTTCCTCTCTCTCTCTGTGTGGCTCTAATCTCATTTCAATATTTTGCAATGAAATTTTCACACTGCTCATTGGGATATTGGGAAATTCTAATTCTAATAATCCCACACGAAAAACATTTTACAACATATCCCTCTACTGACGGATCTTGTATAGTCTCATCAACACCGACGAAAGCATCCCATTTTTTCCTTCTGATGAGTATAATATCAGTATATATATATTTAAATGTTTCAAAACATTGCATTAAATATTATACGCACATAATGACGTAGCAAATTTTTGAGTTTATCTGAAAACTGCATAAGCTGGGAGAAAAAGGGGTGCATCCGGTGTGAGTGATTTGAAATTATTCGTCGGTAGGGGATGTATGTATTACCAGAAGAACTGAGTATTATCGCACTCAAAGATATCGCCCATTTCAAATGAGAGTTCTTGGTTAAATATATACGATTATTTAAAAATGTAAAATCGAACATCAATCTCGCAGGTATATAATGTGTGCTGCTTCAATGTAATATGTAATAATAATAATACTTTGTTGTTGTTGAGCGTCTTTACTAAGGTTGTATAAGTAAAGAGTGACTCTGCAGCAAAGATTGATTTCTTCAGTGGTAAAAAGTAGCTTCACTATATTATGTGTATGCAGCACGTATAGTTAACTTTTCAGTCTTTAGAGATCTATGTAGAGATCTTTTACGTATACAAAATATAGATCCAAAATATCAAATAATGCTTTATAGAAATGAACATTTATATATATAGATTGTGTATAGCTGGATTTATTTGCAATATAAAAAAAAGGTACATTAAATTAAAGACAGGTGCTCGTCAGACTTTGCTTATATTTCAATTAGCGTGATATAGCAACGCAATCGCTAAATAAAAAAAAACTATCGATATTGATACGTCATCCAACGTCATTCATATACCACTTAATCACGACGGAAAAAATAATAATACTAATAATAAATTCTTATTCTATATACTTATTATATTCCAGCACGTCGTGTTTTTATAATTATCATGTTAATAATTATAATACATGGTATATATATTATGAGGTCATATATTTAATAATTATATTATATATTGATACAATATGTAAACGAGGACAAAATTCTACATTGACTTTTTAAAAAGCTTTTTTTTTTTAAATTTATATTTACTTTATTATTATTATAGTATAATACAATGTATATTGATATAATTTTATGTTTTTTAATTGACCCCTATGTCTATAATTATTATTATAAGATTTAGGACTGTGGTTTTTTCAATTCGCAGCATTCGGTTTTTATAGCATGACAAATTCACCTGCGGAGCCCTCATCCTCATATAGAGAGCCACGGAAGCTCCACAACAAACATGCTGCATTATAATTCACTAAATTATTTTGTTTTGCGAGGGTGACGCAACTTGATTGACTAAACATCAAATTTTCACCTGCGCCTTGCGTAATTAATCAACCTTCCTTCCTTCCTTTTTTTTTTTTTTTTTTTGCATTTGTTTATTTTTGTATATTAATAGGCTAAATGACGTGACCTAAGCATAAATACAAAAGAAAAGGCAATTGACCTTTTATTTTTTTTATTATTATTATTTTTAGTTCATTTTTGATAATTTGCATTATCAATTTAATTACCATAATTAATTTGTTATGGTAATATATTATGTTGAACTTTCTGATGACGTTGTTTGTTTGGGATTCATAACAAAATAAAGTTATGTTTTTTAAGTCTGCGGGCACTGCGCAGTGGACGTTAAGATTTTGAAAAGAAAAATGCAAAGAATATGAATTAAGTTAAAAAAGGATAAAATTGATTGAATTTTTGTAAAAAGAAAAAAAAAAGTAAATTTGTTCTATAACAATTATAAGAGTTTTGTCTGGCTTGCAAATTTTGTTTTACAAATATTTTATTATTATTAATTTTTTAGTCATACTTATCTATGAGGATGGCAAGATTTAAAATATACATGATATCATAACCGTTTTTTTTTTTTTTTTTTTTTTTTTTTTTTTTTTACATGATATATACACGACAGAAGAGATTGAAGTACAAAATAAAAGTATGTTGGCTTAGCTATGCAATACAGCAAAATTATTTTGCATCAAGACTAAAGAAATCCATGTAGTTCTGTCATGTTGTACAACAAGTAGTATTCGCCAAAAACAAACAAACAATTATACGTTGAAAAAGAGTACTATTATATATATATATAATTATACTGAAACAGTATAATTGTTTAGTTTTTTTTTTTTCGTGTAGCAATTGAATAATCATACATTATTATAATAAATAATCAATATGAAATCAATCAATACATGATATAAGTCCTTTACCTTGGTTAAATAAAACAAAAATAATATTCTATTTGATATTGACATTTCCAAGTTCTTGACAACCATCAAGGTTTATTTGTCACCATAATATATAAATTATAATATTATATTAAAAATATTTATAAATATATTACATAAAGTACATAATTTACTGACACAAAGTGGATCATTTTTATAAGAAGATAACAAATAGAAACCTGAATAATGCTTCTCTCTTTTTTTTTTCTTTTTTTTTTTCTTGAATCCACGTGTCTATATGAGTATAATATATAATATAACAAACTATATATAATCGGATATACATTATATACTTTTGAGTATATTTGTTTCTCTATAATATATTGAGGCGCGCGTATTTAATTCCGCCCCCAACCCTTGCTATATATATATTCACTCACTCACACATAGGATTCTGTTACTCGCAATGTCTTGACGGTCTTCTTACAGAAACCTTACATTTTCATGACTTCACCACTCGATCCAGACAAATTCTATATAATATTATTTACCCACCCACCCACCCACCTCCTTTTCTTTTTTTCTTTTTTTTTTTTTTTTTTCTATATGATATACCAATATCTTATTATTATTTTTTCTTTCTCCCTATATTTCCTTGTCGCAATACTTAATATATAAATAACATAAGTTAATTAGTGCGGCGTCATCATTTGCCAAGTCACGCACAAGAATAAAAAAATAATGTTTGGATATTATCCTTGTTGTGTTTAATATTAAAAAAATATTTACGTCATTGATTTGTTGTACCACATTTGATGAAGAAAATTTAAATAAATTTTATATCTTTACTATCTGGCATTTTAGTAAATATATAATTTTATTAACAAAAAAATGATGACTCAATCTTACTAATTAGTTTTGAATAAGTTCTTTCATGTCGAAACTTGAGTTCTAATTAAAATGACGTACAATTTGCATAAGTTGAGTCATGGATACAAAGATTGTCTTACAAATGTATATTTTTCTGGTGTGAAGTATATAATGTTAAGTTATAGTTTTTTTTTTTTTTTTTTTTTTTTTTTTTTTTTTTTTTTTCATAAATTTGGGTGCTAACTCAAGTAAAATGAAAGAATTTCTCGAGTATAATTTACACGTGTGTCCAGCCACGTGTTTGTTGTTCATTTCGAAACAGAACGTTAATTTTCAGACACTCTTCATATATTTTTATTTTATTTTCAGTATACTTAAAAAACATCATTCATTATTTGTTTCTCTTTAACAAAGTCATTTAGAAGGTATAGTCTTCATTAGCTTTAATAATCAGCATTTGAAGTTTTATTTGTTTTTACTATAAAGTTTGATATTGTAAATATTTTCTTTTTGAAAATTTTATATTATAAATATATTATGAAAACACTTTTCTTCAATAAAAATTATATTCACTTATATTATAAAATTTATATTTTTATATTTAATAAAAATGGGATAAAAATAGTGTTCGTCCTTTTGCAGAAGTTAGTTTATCTGTAAAATACTACATTGAAAACATCATGTTACACACTATCAACCTTCTTCTAAAATATATATTTTATCCATTTCTATTGTCACACTGCACACACATAATATAATATAAAGTTGTTTTCGTGTATAAAGAAAAATGTGCCACCAAATCTTGATTCAAGGTGAAAAAAGGGGGTTAGATGAAATGTAGCCACTCAATCTCTCCTCGCCTTTTTCTTTTTCCTTTTGGTTTCTATATGAAAATGTTCAGATTGGAGGGTGTTTGTTGACATTATCGACTGATTTTGTGCAAGAATACCTGCCAGCCATAGAATTAAGATTTTTTTCTTAGAAAATAATCTATTACATATCTGGTGAATCATGGAAATGAAACTGTGCGAGAGAGTAACACTCGTACCTGCATATATCAATGAATTTATAACAAAAATGCATGCAATTTGGAATTAATTTATTTTAATAATACACAAATAGCCCGATATATCTCAACGGGCAGTACACTGATAACATATATATTTATAGTATGGTTTCACTATAATTTTATGGGATATTTTACCAGCAGTTGTGTATATGTAAAGGTGACGATAACAAAACGTTAATCACTTAATTCGTGGGTTGAATTGTATAAATGTGAGGCGGGCGGTATTACTCCCTGTGGAGTGCAGGCTCCAGGCTGCCGCGTGAAACATCCCTTTTTTCCCTCACTCGCCCTCAAAAACTTCTGGGATTTTTCATTCTATATACTCGTGCCGCATCCCTCATCACAGACCATTTTTATTACAAAATGCTATTAAAATTTTCTCATATTAAAACATAAGTTCCAATCTGCTACTCCTGCAGATATAAATATAAAAAGCACTTTCCTATACTTGCATTTGTTTATTTTTAGCTTATTATTATTTTTACTTCTTTTTTTTTTTCCATCAATTTAAATCAAAACATTTTTTTTCGCACATCATTTACCCTCAAGTATAATAATCAAATATTATAATATACGATCAATTTACATAACGGATCTCTTTTCATATTTGAATATAACGCTATATTCAAAGTATTTATTTAGATTGAAAGTTGGACTTTTATTTTTATGTTAATGATGATAAGACGATCTTTATATTGCAATAATATTCACTTATATAAGGAACAGGGAGGGAGGGTATGTATACCAATATTTACTTATACCCGCATATATTCATCGGGCTGAAAAACGGTTGCGTCCTCCGTACATATCATTTTAACGTTTATAGCCCGTATCAAGGCTACTGAAATATATATATATTATATTTTGCATATTATCCTTGTAGAGTGGTGCTACAACAAGGGGCGCGTGTCTAATATAATTCAATGAGGAGTGTAACACCTTCGTGAACTTTCATATATTATATACGTGTAGGTCTATAGTTCGCATAAGTTAACAAACAAAAATCAAGTAATTATATATTATATACAAAATTTACCAACGTAACAATAAAAATTTAATATACAGCATTCTGTTTTATTACCTTGAATTTTAATATTTAAATTTTAATACATGCATTTTAATGTCAATTCATTTTTGTGTATGACATTTTTTTGATTGTTATTATTATTTTTTAAATTTTGGGATTAAAAATAATAATAACAATATTTGTCTTTTTTTGTTGTTATTATTATTATTATTTTTTTTTTTTTTGCAAATGTGACGAAAGAAAAAAGACAAAAAAAAAATAATAATAATAATAAACGGTGGGCGATATTGGCACTACATGTGTTAAGCTTGTCTGGCACTTGGATGTCGTTCTGTTTCGTGCGTCCGAAGAGAGAAGAAGAAGAGTACAGTGTAGTGTCCAAATGCGGGAGACAGGAGAAGTATCGTGGGGTAGGTCGGGGAGTAAGCTGTGACGTCATTCACAACTCTAGGAACCCAAGAGGGCGCCAGTAACCATAAGCTCTCTTCTTTAATTTACTACAGCGGATATATACATTTTTTTTTCTCCCATCCTCGCAGTTGATAAAAAAGATATTATAGTTGGGAAACTCACTATAGGGATGAATCATATCATAGAGAATTAGTAAAGCATTTGAAGGGTTATAGAATCACAGTCTAGAAATAAATTATAATTATTAACATCATAATGTGAGCATGTTAAATAAATTTTGAAATAATCCGAGTGTTGTAAAAATTTACATGACACTCCCCTTTTATATAACATCATTACCAATAAATCTTAATGGAAAAATGTGTTCTAAAGATATTTTTAGAATTCAATCATAAAAAATTTAGATGAAAATTTCTTACACGTGTTTGTTAATACATCAAATAGATACCATAATATATTTTTTTTTAACTGAAATCTATAAGTGTTTGAGAGTATATATATAAGAGAAATAGAATTAATATTGTTCCAAATCCTAATAACAAAAATCACAGTTTTACGTCGCATATATGACAGGTATATAATATTAATGAATATTTATAACTAATTAAAGCCTACTTTTGATGTGTCTTGTCATATGGTGCCAAGACAAACAAAGGAAAGCTTTTCTTTGCACATCTTTTGCTTTTGTCGCCCACTTTTTGGGGAGGGGTCGCTTTGCCCTCCTTGCCCGCCCGCCCGCCCGCCCATCCTGTCAGTCGTCCGTCTCAAATATATATATCTAACTACTCCAGAATTAAACTACTCAAGATCTTGGCGAGCAATATGTGAACAAAAGATCGCGAGCATCACAGAGCGCCACCTGGAACTCAAATTCATTTGTCTTTGTAAGCAAAAAGACAGATGATAATGCGACGCAAGAGTTGCACCAAACTGCTTTACAACTGTCTTGAATTTTAGGAATTAGTTGTGAAGGGGGTGCTTTGAATATTGAGTACCCCCCCCCCCCTCATATAAGGCACGAGTAAAGGCTAGCATATTTTTTTCTTGTATATCTTCGATATAAATAAAGATATTCTAAAAATAAAATATAAGTCTAACTTATATAAGAAGTAGAAAAAAAATTAGAGGGATGAGGGTGATGTTAGTTAAAAATCCTCTCTCATCTATAAGAGAAGACATCCCTACCCCCCACCCCCACCTCGACCCCTAATGTTATTAAGGGTCGTAGCATTAAAGACAGCTGCCATATAAGTTTGAAAATGTTTATTTCTAAATTTAATGTGATGTTAAATGTAAAGGAACAGAAGAAGAATTTCTATACTTTTAAAAACACACGTTTTATAAAGCATCTCTCTCTCTCTCTCTCTCTCTCTCTCTCACACACTCTCTTCGTTTATATGCATTTTTGTTAAAAACCATCACATATATCCCAATTGGGCCCTCTCTCCTCCCTGCTTTTATTTCTCTAAATCACTAATCGAGTGTATGGTTTGCTTCTCTCACTCTGATTTCTATGAACATGTTTACTTATAACTGACAAGACGATTTTTTTTTCTGTTTCTCATTCTCTTATAGATTTCTTACCGAGAATAAATATTATCAGGTTCAAAATAGAAGTTAGATATATTTATACAATAGTTTGCCGGGCTTCTGTTATATAGTTATCTCACATTTTATTTCACACTAACACAGCAGTTGAAAAAAAAAATCTTTATATACTTTTTGGTATAATTCCAAAAGTTAATGTATATTAAAAAAACACAATTATTTAAAATTTTATTGTTGATTCTACAAAAAAAAAATGTAATTAACATAAAACATGTTGCCACACAAATAAAGAGTAAACACGATTATCTTTCGTCAATTAAAAAAAAATTGTAGACGAACGTTTTGAATATTTTTCAATCACAGTTATATTAATTATTTTCTTTTACAACATGATTACTAACGTATTATAAAAATTACTAGAAATAAACATATCCTCTTCTCTCTCTCTCTCTCTCTCTCTCTCTCTCTCTCTCTCTCTCTCTGTAATATTCTTTCTTTCTTCTTTTTTAGTTGCAATACTTAATTACTTTCCACTATAGCATCATTGCGTATAATGTATTTTATATATTTTTTAATCTTTTACACGCAAGTTTGAAATAAATATTTGGCAAACAAAATCATAATATGAAACTGTATAATAAGTTTTTTTTTTTTTTTTTTTTTTTTTTTTTTACTCTTTATAAAAAAACAGTGTTGCAATGTCAATGTCATGAGTAAACATATTGTGTGATTTTGTAATTAAAAATACGACGAAGAATTAAGAAAGATATTCTCTCTCTCTCTCTCTCTCTCTCTCTCTCTCTCTCTCTCTCTCTCTCTCTATACTTGGCGTGTCCATAGCCATTAGTCACACAAATCACTGAACAAAAGTCATGTAGCATCAGCTATATAGCACTTGAAGCGTCCCAAATCGTAAGATGACTGACGACTGAATATTGCGGTACCGATACCGATGTATCTCAAATTAGAACACCTATCTACTTATATAAATATATATTTTGTTCATTTAGGTAACATCTATATCTACCTATATATAAATATATAAACATATTTAATAATTTCGCTTGTTATTGGTTGCTTTATATACATTATGTCTCGTGATGTGTGCTATATGCTCATTTCTGGCTAAGACATTCGTCATCGCATCACTCTTATATATATTCAAAAGTAGCGACATTGTATTATTATATATGTGAAGAACGACATTAATCTCGAGCTGTCATTAAAACCTCATTAGCCCCCTCTTCTTTTCATATTCATCCTAAGTTATTTTCTTACGATGCGACGTGCCAGCAGATCAAACCTATTTGTGTCCGGGGTCGAGAACTACAGTAAAAAAGAAGGGATGAGCGGGGGAGCATATAGCATGGACCAGGCAGCCACGGCTATTCTAATAACGTGTGTCGCCCGCCCTACAGTCTCTTCCTTCTCTTGCCTTGCTCTTTGCAAAGATATAATTATAAAAATAAGCTTTTTCTCGCCCGCACCAAGACAAAAATATTTAATATGTATTCTTTTTCTATATTACCTCCCACATCACCTTCTTCTTTTTATAATTACAAATAATATGTATATGTATGATAAAGGTTTGTTATTTATTGTATTACATATCAACTTACTTGCAGGAAGTATTTTTTATAATAATAAAAATAAATGTAAGTCTGTGTTGTTCATATAATAATGGAATATGTATATATGTAAAAAAAAAAAAATCATTCTTTTTATTATAATTTTTTTTCCCATTAAGTGTGTGTTTTTATCAATTTCATATCTAAAATATTGCACTATTTTTGTTACCGAAACATATTACTGTCATGTTATCAAAAAAACATCGTTATATGACACGGCATCATTCGCAGACATCGCAATGTATATTTTTTGTTTTTATTCTTTGATTGATTTATTGTTTAATGTCTTCATGCGACTTATTACTTACAAATGATTTCACAGCATATTGAGTTTTTTATATTAACTTTTTTTTCTTCTATTTATTAAATTATATAACGATAATATGTTATCAAAAATTGAAAGGCACACTGCGTATAGCAATATAATAAAGGTATTTTTATTTCTCGTCCAACTGAGCCTTGAGTGCAAATATAAATAATATAGAAACGTGGAAATATTTCACGTTACAAGGCGACATTTCAAATTTTTTTTATAGTTGCAAACCAATACTTGCCCAAAAATTATAGGTTTAAAACTTTAAACTCATTAAAATATAATTGTTATTTTTGTTATTGTACAACAGCTTGAGCTCCCAAATTTAAAAACCTCGATGATGGGTGCATACTTTTCATTTTGATTTAAAAAATAATGGTATCATAAAGGTTTAAAATGTTAATTAATATAATATTGAGAAGCTTTTAAAAAACTGCAAAATAAAAAATATATATAAAATTGTTTTTGGAAATATTACGTATCTTGTTTATCAATTCATATTTTTAATAATTACATATAATTTGATTTACATTTATATAAAAAATATTCTCAGAACATTTGTAACTGTGTGATTTTCTTTGGATCGATGGGAATTGAGAACGCACACCCTCATGAAGATCAAGTGCTCACAAGCACGTGCCTCAAACTCAGGTTTTCGATCACCTGGCTGCACCGCAAGCAAAAGGGGATGAAAGCTCGCGCGTCTTTTGTGTGTATGATGCAACCTTAGAACTGGGCACTATACGTATGACCCGTGACCCTCTTGTTCTCACACTAACAAACAAACAACCGCGCACGAGTAATATGTGAGTCACAATAATAATATCAACGTAGAGAGAGGAGACATAATAAATTATTAACTTCAGTTCTAAAAATATGAACCACAAAGTTTTCGTAAACAGTGATATAAAGGGAATGAGGCGACATTTGTGATTAATCATGATTATTATTATTATTTTTTATTATACGACTATGTATATATTAGTCGAGAAATAAAGTTGTTATTCAACGCGACTTCTTTAAGCCAGACAGAGCTAAAAGTAAAGGTTAATCATTTTGAAAAATATATTTTTATAATGTCATGTATAACAGCAACCTTATACACAAGTAGGAGTTTTGAGTGAGTGAGAGGAAAGGAGAAATAAAATAATAATAAAAATAAAGGTAACATATCACAATCCTCTTGATTGCCTTTCCTACTTCTCTATAACACGATTATATTGTATGCGTCACTTTTTTTTTATTGTTATATAAAAAAGGAGTAATGTCTTGATTTACATTGAATGAAACACGACACATTATGTTACAATTTAGTTTTTATCTTTCTAACTGCTCTCGGTAAAAAAGCATTTGCTTGCTGTCACATTGTAATATATATATATATATATATATATATATAATATAATATAAAAATATATAATAAAAAATTAGTGATGGAATTCAAACCTGTATAAAAATTCACATGAAAAAAAAAAACTTACGAGACAAAATAAAAAATTACACACGTAGCTCGCAGTTGACAGACTATATTTACCCGATATATTAATATAAAAAGCTTCCCCCCTTTAATATTTTACCCTCTCTTATAATAATAATATAATGTTTGCTTTTCTATTATTGATTTATTCCATTCCATTCTTATATAGTAATTCATAATGACAAATGAAGTATCATGGGGTGATCGTGCAGGTTAGGTTATCTATATGTTTGTTGACCCTTGGTGACCTATGTCAGATTGCAATGTGAGGAGAAAGAGAGAGAGAGAGAGGATAAAAAACTGGTTGATCATCTCTTCAAATGCAGTCACGTTGTAATCTCCACTATATAAAATAATATTAATTATCCTTTTTTACATCTGCATGATACCTACGCAAAGTACTTTAAATTTTAAGAATAAAAATAATGCACTATTGTTTAATTTAAAAAAATTATACGTTAATTTGTCGTGTTATAATATTTACAATTAATTGAGTTTTCTATCTTTCCATATTAATCGGGCAGCATTAAACAATTATTATCTTCTTATCAGTCATATTTATACACATGAGAGACAAATGTTGCTGAAAATAACACATAGAAAATAAATCAATTGGGAGAGGCATAAAAAAAGGTATTATTAATATTATTATTTTGGAAATAAAACAAAAAACAAATACGTCATGCAAAAGATTATAAAATTTGAACAACCTTTCAAAATCTTATCATTTTTTTTTTATTTTTTTTTTTACTTGTAAAATAATCTTTTTGTTGAGAAGATTTATATATAAACAAACAAAAAATTGATGTATTATTGATCAGATCAATTTAAGAATATATATATATATATATATATATATATATATATATATATATATATATATATATATATATATATATATATATACTGTATATATATAAATATTTTTTTAAAGTCATTCAGTTTATATTATTATATATTTATTTTTTATATAAATACTGGGGGGTCCGTGTTAGTGTAAAAACAAAACTAATATTGTCTCCCGATATCCCGTGGAGAGGTGAGCCGATTGTTCGATGAAGAAAATTGATGGTAAAAATGACACGTCATATCACTTGGTTCTTACTTTACGCCCTCTCTGCTATATGAATATCATACTCCGCGGGATTTCTGATCGACTTCGTTGATTTACTTGCAACCCCGTGTGTTCATATCACTAATAAAGCAAACATAAAGTCGCGGCGCCACACCCGCATTTTCAAACTCCACTACATACAAAAGTTCACACGCTCACCTTACGCGATTATGATTGTCCAGTTTTATTAGCAAAAGTAATTTCATGGCATAACTTTTTTTTTTTTTTTTTCAATGTATAATTTTTTTAACGTTACAATAATATTTTTTCTTAGAAACTAAATAACGTTCATGGTTATTAAATATTATCCTTTATAGTTTATATATATATTGACCATTATATAGAGAACATGAAGAAGAAAAAAAGCAATGTTATGGGTTATACCACCTTATGGGAAGGGTTTTGCTTAACTTTATAATAGAGAATGCATGTTTATGGTCTTTCTAATACATTATTATTTTATGTTTTAAAAATAAAAATTAAAGGAATATAAGAATAGGTTTAGAAAAGAATATAAAAAAGTAGTTTAAAAGTCAAGTTTTTATATGAATAAGGAGCGGTTATATGCGTGTAGTTCTTTGGAAAAAATAATTTTGATATAAAAGAAAAATAATATAATAAAACGAGGATACGATTAAATTTTGATGACGCGTTAATCACAGATAGAAATGATGTAATTAGAATTGGCTAGAGGCAAGATTCATGACACTGAACTGTGCGTGTGAGATCGCGTGATCATCTTGCAAAAAATAAAGTGACTATGCACTGCAGTGCTTGCATCAATGTTTGATATGGAGCCGACCTCTCTCTCTCTCACTTGTTGACCCTATACTTTGTGGTCACAGCAGACAGTCAGGCGCCGAGTAGACACCAACTTTCTCAGTGATGCACGTCCCTATAACTTCTCGGTACAGTGACGTCATCGGAGAACATGTTTCTTGAATCTTATACTTTTTTTTTTAATAATTTAAACTATAAGGGTGCATATTTTGGTTTCACTTTTAAAAATTATTAAATATTTCTACTATAATTTTTAAAATTATGCGATTGATACATCAATTAATATATCAAATAATAATTATAATAATAATACTTCGTATTGTAGTTAAAAATAACTTTAGAATATCTTTAATCAAATTGCTTTGCTCGTAGGTTATAAATGTACGTGTAATAAAAAAACATATTTATATAAAGCCGATAAAATGTTATAATTTCTAAAACAATTCAATATTTTTATGAATCGCATGTAAACAAAATATAATTACATTTAGATTGTAATTAAGATATTTCACTAAGTTGCATGTAAAATTTGAATTATCAGTGTTTCTTATTTTATTATTATAAATGTAAATTTTATTATAAAATATATATAGTACGCTTGTATATTTTATTGTACTTTAAGACTTCTTATAATACATAGCAAAATTTTATTTCAGAATACTATTAACCATAACATATATAAATATTTTTTAATGAGTCGAATTCCTATTAAAAACATGACGTAATTAAATACATAAATTTTATTACTTACGTGTACTTATATTTAATTTCATTTAGATATATTAATTTAATTTATTTTGTCTTTTTTTTAATTGTTATGTATACATCTATACGTACTAATTAATAATGAATATTTGAGTTCAAATCTTTTTCACGGTGATAATTTTTTTTTTTTTTTTTTTTTTTTAATTTTAAAATAAAGAATCATTACTTTTGTTGAACGTCAAGTTAAAGAAAATTGATTTTAATTACGGGTTCATCTTTTCTCGTGTGTTGTATTCAGCAAGTCGCGTATTTTACTATCAGTCCGTCAGACTAATTTAAAACTCAAGTCGTTATGTTTATCGAGCTCTGAGGCTTTTGACTTTGACAAATGATCCCATTGATTGAAAACGGAAGAAACTCTCTCTCCTCTCGCTCTCAACTTGTGGATATTTAACATTATTTTCTTACTAAGGGTAAATTATATATTAAAACATTTTGATATATGATGTTCAAAACCAGTTCAATATATAATATGCATCAATGTGTGTGTATATATATATATATACATATATATATATATATATATATATATATATATATATATATATATATATATATATATATATATATATAAAATACATATATATATATAATACATATATATATATATATATATATATATATATATATATATATATATATATATATATATATATATATATATATATATATAATACAATTATCACAAGAACACTATAATATTCATTATTAACATTTTCTTATCAAATTTAAATTAAAATAATATGCATTTTGATAACATTTTATGTCTGTTTTTATTTGATATCATAATGAAATTTTAATGTTGCTGATAAAGTAGAAGAAAAAGTATTTTTTTAGTGTTCATATTAAAATTCATCAACATAAAAAAATAATATATAAAGTTTTATTAAATTCTATGTTTTTTGTATAACCATCATTATTTACTTTGATAAAAATATTTTATATTAAAAATTTAAAATATAAAAAAGCTAATAAATTGCATTTTTTTTTCAGTTCAATGACCAATTACTTCCTTTATAATATTTTATTATCATTATCAGTGTACACTATACTTTGAATATACTTAACAGCACCATGCAAGAATAGTCATTAATAATTATTATTATGATAGTTTATATGAAGAGGGCTCAAAACTATACTATACATTTATATACAATATAACAACAACTGCATTTCAAGTCTGTTGTTCGTCGTCATGACATTTCCGCATTTAATATTCTACTAACTTACTGATATCAAAGTTATTATTCCGTCATTTAAATAATGATAATGTTTAGCATTATAATATATACATGACTATACATAAACCTGTATATTATAATATAAAGTTTCATTGCTATATAGGTGATAACAACGCGGGGAAATGGAAAATATTATTCATTATTATTGCATGCATGTGATTGTATTGTACATTATGGTTTTACGTAAAGTCATTATAATGAAGTATACACAGAAAAATTATTATAGTTTTTTTTTTATTCACACAAAAAAAAAATTGATTTAAATTTCAAACACAACCCTGTATTGACATGCACGGTCGTGTTCTAAATTTAACCTCTAAGATTGAAAAAAAATTCAACCGCGTGGTTTAATTTTCAACTGAAAATTTTGTTTTTTTTTCAACTTGAAATTTTTTAAATTTAAACCATCGAGTTTTTTTTTTAAATTAAACCTGTGTTCTAAAAGTTAAAAATACTCGAGTTATTTTATTTTTAAAATGTTATTCTAAAAAAAATTAGTCTTTAAAATTTTTTTAATCTAAAATACGCATAATTAAAATAAATAACATTTAAGTTTAATTATTTGTTAAATATTAATTTAAAAAAAATAAACAGAATTGGGAGGTATTATAGGGTTAGTAAGATTTAATATGAATGTTTGTTACCCATTTTTTTATTGATTCAAACACACACACATGAACAATTACAGAAAATGAACAAGATTATAATATTAAAAGAAATAAAAATGTTATAAAAATAGTTAAAATTTTCAATACAAAAAATTTTAAGTGCTTTTTTTTTATTTTTTTATTTTTTACAAATCTTAATCTGATTACGACACTTTTATATAATATAGTATCTTACCAATGATGATATCAAAATTACAACGTCTTTAATTAACAAAATACGTTTTACACACACATACACTACTATTAAAATATATTCTGAATATGATTTTGCACATTTAATTTGCTAATAATCTGCCAACCAAATAATCATTACCAAATTTATTAATAATGCATAAAACAAATAGACAAATACACACATATATAGCAAAAAGAGATTTAGTTGGATTATATAATATATATATATATATATATATATATATATATATATATATATATATATATATATATATATATATATGTATCTGTAATGTATATTGTTTAAATTATTATTATTTTATTTATTATATACACAAGAAATGTTGTTTATTATTCATTCAATGTTAACAATAGCTGCAATTCTTTACGATCTTAACTTTTTTAAATGCATGCTTATTAATTTAGAATTTTTTCTCACATACATACATATTTAAAACTTTATTTTATACACTTTATTATTAAATTTCAGTACAATTATGGTTTATTTTACTTATTATATTTGTTAATAGTAGCAAAAATTATAATATATCATATTGTCACTTATATAGTAAAATAGTTTTTTTTTTTACCAAATATAATTATTTAAATACTTTATGGTTGCTTATTCATAAAACTTTAGGCATCTATTCATTGATTTACAAACAATAATAAGTCAATTAAGGCAAAAATTAAAACAATAAATTTTTAAAAATTCTAAATATATATTTGATGACAATCAAAGTCAAAATTTTTAATTACTAATGATTTCATAACGTCTGTTCTGTATGGTTTTAAATTTTTATATATTCTATTTTTTCTTTGAAAAAAAAATGCTTTTATCTGATAAGGAGAATTTTTTGCTATAAATGTAAACTATACAATTAATTTACTAAATAATGCTACACTATATATCGAACAAAATAAATGGGGATACACATAGTTGAATGACGAAAAAAAGTAAAGGTTACTCAGCATCCATGTCACTGGCTTCTGATGATTCGGAGTCATTGAAAGAACTACCTACTGGAGTTTGCATGGCGTCTGCTTCATCCTTGCTCCTCAAAATTTCCTTCTTAAGGTCATGCACTCTACCTCGGATCTCGTGGCCTCTGCCGCACTTGCTTCCCTGCTCTAGGGGTGTAATCCAGTTCAAGATCTCCCTGTAACAATACATAATTTTTTATGAAGGTCATCCTGATATATATATATATATATATATATATATATATATATATATATATAATATATATATATATATATATATATATATATATATACACATATATAATTACAAATATTTAATAAAAATGAACTAAAATTAAATACGACATACAAGATAGCTCATTTTCATCAAAATTCGTTCAGTACAGCATAAAATATGCAATACCATAGAACGTAAAAAAAAAATTACAGCATAACTATTACTTTCGTTTAAATTTAGTACTATTTATGCTATAATCATATAAATTCAGCATAAATGATGCAGTTTATTATAGTCATAAAAATGTTAATATTTAATCACGTAGTTATTAAGTTTACTTTTCTATACATCAGTTTTCAAAAATAAAAAAAAAATCTTGATTACAAGCTAGGAAAAAACGATATATGCAGTGTTTAATTATAAATTAAAATTACGAATATACAATCAATAACATTTAAGCAAATAGTTGTATTATGAAATGTTATTATTTTGCTGTCATCTAGAAAGTAATATATTTTAAATGAAGTAAACGGTATAGCACGCGGAAAATCTAATAGAAACCTAAATTATAATACATTTCATTTCACTTTTTTTTTTTTTTTTTTTTTGTTCCTTTTAATTATCAAGTTGACAGCAATAACCCCTTTACCGATTCCGAAAATATTTAAATAACAAATTTCAAACATATTTTTACGTGTATTCAGACTTAAGAAAATGTTAAGAATTTTTAAAACTGATATATAAACATAAATAAATATAATTAAATATTTTCCGTAATAACAAAATTATCAGAACAAACTTACTCTTTGATGTACTCGTATGTGCTCCGAAGCTTCGTAGGATACTCCACGTTTAAGTTCCAAAACGAGGCAAAGAGATATGCAAATGCTAGCTTGAAGTCATCGACTCTTGTAACCACGACTCGGTCGACCATAACTGCATATCCAATGCAGCTGCGAAAAGTTGAGCCTTAAAAGAAAAAAAGGATAATTAAAAGGCACTTTTCACGTAATTTATGCTGTATATTTCATTGTAGCCAAAAATATCCTAAATATCAACACTATAAATAATTATGCTTCACAACATAAAAACTTATACTATTGTGCAACATATTAGTTATGAAGTACAGGTACAGCATATATAATGCTGTAGCTGTATTGAACAAATTGTGCCTAACATAAGCTTGCATAATTATAACGTTATTTTGTTTTTTCCGTGTAAATAAAAAAAAGTAAAATATGAATTTTTATTTACCTAGAGCTATAATAATTGGAGTTTCCGGGATTTCTTCTTTGGCCTCCAAAATTTCATTAGTAGAGGTTTCCTAAAAAAATTATATAAATATTATTTACATCCTATTTATTTTTTTAACTTATGATTTATATAACTGATTCTCATTGTTTTTAAATAATTTTTATGCTTTAAAAATAAAGATAAAAAAATCTAATTATTAAAGTATTTCAAAAAGAAAAAAACTAATTAAATGAAATTATCAAAAATATTTTAATTGATATTTTATATGATTTTTCTTTTTTTATTTTAATTAGACAATTATAACAATTAAATACATGTTTATTTATAACTTAAGTAAATGCACTACTATATCCTTAATTTTTAAAATTTTGCATGTACTTTAACACACATAATTTTTTTTATGTACCTTAACGTAATTACGTTTTTTTTTAAATATTATATTTAATCAAATTATTTTCTAACAGTACCATAATTATAAATAATAATTATAATAATTCTTACCTCAACAAGGAGAACCATTTTGTTGAATTTGTTGCTGAAGTAGATAGTTATCATCTTAAGAAGAGCAATAAACTTGATGTTTAAATCAGCTGGCTGCAACCTTCCATAAAGTAAATTCTTTGCGATAGCACATTTTGAATGTTTTGTGGAGCGCTCACAAAAGAAAGTTATGAGATTGTCCATGTTTATAGTATTAACGAATAAGTTCACTTTATTTTCAACATGTTGCCCAGTTAGGTGGGAGAAATGTTCCAGGAACATTCCAGGATGGAAAAAATAAGGAAATCTTTTCTTGATTCTTTTAGCTACTTTTTTACTATTTATATAGTGACGAATAGAAGCATATAATTCTAACATTATTTTTGAAGTATTTGTCATTGTTACATCATCTTCAGTAACTAATTCATTATATTGATCTTTTAATTTGCCTGCCTTTTCTTTTTGAGTTTCAGCAGTTTCATCATCAGGTAAAGATGGGCTAAAGTTGATCGTGCCAACTGTATCAGATTTACGACGGTTGGAAGTTTTTTTATTATTTTTATTATAATTAAGATAATTATAACGTTGTTTCAGATTAGTTGCTATAGTTTCGACACCTTTTGAAAATGTGCTATCATCTATTCTATCTTGAAGGTTTGAATACTTTTTGCAGCACTCATCAGCGAGTAAACGAAAAACTTTCATGCCAGGGTAGTTGTTATAATGTTCTTTAACTTGATCTATAACACCATTTATTAGAATATGTTTGTATTTTTTTTGAACATTACTTGCATTAAGCTTTGTTTCATGTCCAATTACCTCAAAGTTAATTTCGAATGCAAGTGTAGGGACGTCATGAATATTAGATGTATTTTGGTGAGATGAATGCAAGGGTGGTCTAACTGAATTTACATTTTTTCGCCACGTCAGGTACAATTTATTTACAATACCCTCGGGTATCTGCTCTTTTTCAATCAAAGTTTTAGCACTAACAATCTCTTCACGGCACTCATTAACACAATCAATTCCATGTTTAATAAGTTTGTCATTATATTCAATTGATTTTTCTTCACTTAATTTAGGACACACGGTTTTAATGTATTCTAGAAGATCCATAGTATCCATGGTCAACACCTTGAAAGTATTTTATAAAATAGAAACATAAAATATAATTTTTAAAAATGGGTGCTTAAAATTGTTTATAGATATCTTACGCAAAAATCGAAAGGTAAAAAATACTTAATATTAACCATTAAAGTATTTTTTCGTATTTCACTATTTTTAATGATTTAAAATAGTTTTTAATAAAATAAAATATTTTAACACAAAAGAAAAATTACTATTTTATATCACGAATTAAAAGATAATCTTTTTCTCCCTTTTTCCCTCTCTCCCACCCTCCAAATTATTTTCGCAAATATTTATTAATTGTAATCACACTTATTTCATTAAAAATTCTTATTACTATATAAATTTGAGCTTTAAAAAATGCTCAAAAATTTTCAAAGAAGACCGAGAGAGTGTGATAGAGAGAGAGAGAGAGAGAGAGAGAGAGAGAGAGAGAGAGAGAGAGAGAGAGAGAGAGAGAGAGAGAGAGAGAGAGAGAGAGAGAGAGAGAGAGAGAGAGAGAGAGAGAGAGAGGGAAAGAGAGAAAAGAGAGAGAGAGAGAGAGAGAGAGAGAGAGAGAGAGAGAGAGAGAGAGAATGGAGGGTTGGAGGGAGGGAGGGAGGGGAGAGAATGTAAGACAGAGATTTTTTAAATGTTAATAGCAATAATTTATATTAATTGATGAATGTTTAAGTGTTAAGTAATTGTGACCAGATACGTTTATATAAGCATCAATAGGACAGTAGTCAATTAAATTAATAATATTTAATATAAATTCCGTTTCTATTACATTTTCAATTTCTAGCAAGCCATAATTTTTAATAAAAGTACAATTATTCAGATCTGCTATAAAATAAATTTGATCAGGTTGTATATAAAAAATCTTTTTTATTTGAGCGTACACTAATTTATGCGTAGAAGAGTAAAATTTTGTTGGTAACCACATATCTATTTTGTAAAGTGTACCATGAACTTCAATTTTACTTACAAACACGCCCGTGCTAGTGCATAAATTTAAATGAGCCATATTCAATTTTAATTTATTGCTAAGAATGTAGGATTGAGTTTCACATGAATCTCTCAAATTTTTAATGGGATTTTGGCATAAATTTTCAGAAGTAATATATGCAAAGTTTAATTGTTGCTTGTATGCAAATGTTTTGGTAATAGCTTTAAAATTATTTGAATTTTTGGCAACTTTTTTAAAAATCATGTGTTTAGACTCAAACCGCATGGAAAATAATCTAATTAAAGGTCCAAATTTAAGCATTAATAAGGGATAGTGACGTATCAGATGATGCTTAGGCTTAAGTCTTACGTCTGAAAACGTTTCTGACCGTAATTTTAAATATTTTATAACAATATTGTGGAACTGTGTTACTTGATCATGATGTATGATCGGAGCACAGGATAGTTCACATATTTGTTTAAGCATTAAATACATTTTCCAGCTTGCAGTATCAACTTTTTTTACTAACGAATTAATAATTAACGAAAATAAACGTATAAATGTTCGATTTTCACTCGCTGAACCATCTAACTTTAAAGCATTTATTTTAATTTTTCTAGGTTTATTTACTTTGTCACTATTAGCATATTTAAATGTTGATATACGTCTATTTAGAATTTCATAATTAAACCACTTTTTATTCACAAGGTCACGTATTATCAGACACATATCTTGATTTATTGCACCTTGAAATAAATCATGGTGTATACAAACAGGCATACCAGGATTGGTTATATGGAAATCTGGTAAATTATTTAATATCGAATCCACAACTACCCCTTTAACATGTTTCAAATTTTTACGCGTTTTTTGTAAAATATATTTTTTGTGAGTCACAGCTGTTCTAGAACGACCAATTAGACATGGGTCACCGCGAAATACATCTCTGTGAATTTCACAAAATCGACAAAAATAAAAAGAATTAAAAGATTGTACAAATCCACCTGCAATTGCCGCCCCCAGATTATCGCCAATAAGAAATCGAAATTTTGGTATATACATTATATTATTAACACTTATACCTGTCTTAGTTAAATTTTTTAGGTCTATAACAAACTTATGAAAAACTCTGTTAATATTATATTTACTCACTAATTTCCCTTTACATACAAGAATTAAATGTATATTTTCCAGTCTACTACGAAATTCAGGGCGTAAATTTCCTATTGTGAAATAAACACCAAGTGTTTTATGACAACACTTAGCTCCACCTAAAGGGTTTGCTGGCTCTAACTCATCCGCAAAAACCAATAAATCAATTTCTTTTTTATTTGTTATATGATTTTTTTCATATTTTGTTTTATAAACTTCACCATCAGTGTAATCAAATAATATATTATTCCTACGTGATGTATTATCATCCCTACAGGACTTAATAAAATTTGATTTTGCTAATAATACTTGTAATGTTTTACGTATTGGGATGTAATGATAAGTTTCGTTTTTTAATTTATCTGTTTTACCTAGTAAAACTTCTTGAGGTTCAATAAAATCAAAATTTTTTTTATAATATTGCAGACGCGAATGGGATGTTCCTAAATATGACATGCAATCAGAAGTTTTTAAATTTTTAAAATTTAAAGTATAATATATTACATCACAATATAAACATTTTTCGATTAAATTATCATAATTTTCAACCTCAATATTGTTATTTTGAAATTCATGCTTCATATTTATTTTAATATTATTATGAATTATTTGGGACATGATTTTAAGATCCTCGGCTATAAGTTGTACAGTTGAACTTGGTAATAAATACTGCGATTCTAATTTTAAAAAAAATTTAGCAAATTGTTCCACGAGGGCTTGTGTCATTACTTTAACGTCTAAACTTGTGTCGTTATTATCATTTATATCATTTAGGTCACTATCATTCATATCCGTATTTTCAGCATCAGTCAGTGAATCATAACTTATATTGCTTAAATTAGGGCTGTTTTGAGAAATAAACGTATTTGAAGATATATTATTTAACGATTGAGGTGATACATGTAAGCTGTCACCTGTTTTTTTATGCCTGCTCAGGTGAGTAGAGAAACTGTTTCTATTATATGCAACATATTGACAGTGTGAATGTGGACAGCAGACGGACTTTAAGTTTTGAAAATGATTTTTTAAATGTGATATTAGGTTAGATTCTAATTGAAAATGTTTGCCACAATTAGGTACGTTACAACGGTAAAAACGTGCTTCTGATTCATTTTCTGATAATAAAGTAATAATTTTTTTATGACCTCGACGCATATGACTTTCGTACGAGCTTAAATTTTTACTTGTAAAAAAACACCGTAGATAAGGACATCTAAAGAAAAAATTTCTATTTTGAACGTGTAATTTAATATGGTTATTATATGATAAAGTGTTTAATAGAGTAGTTTTGCAATCAAAGCATTGGAAGCTTGGACCTGGATTAATTTCCAAGCCAGCAACAAATAATAAAATCATAATTAAAATTAACGCCATTATATTGCTAAAATGACTGCATTTTAAATTACTTTTTCTAACAATCGTTATACTCTTTCGAGTTCGAATTTTTATTCTAAAGTTAAATATTCCTATACGAAAACGATAGGTTGATATATCTGCACCCATTTTTAAAGACAAATATTATATGTACTATTATAAAAATATGCAAGTTCACTTTTTACCTTCTTTTTTAATTTTAATATTCACTTGTAAAGCACTTTTACAATGTTATAGAAAAGATAACTAATGTTAAAATAGAAATAGAATAATAAAATCACAAGAAAATTCAGACACATCCAGCGTTTATGTCTCTCACACAGTGACTAAATACTTGAGCGGGGTTCTAAAGCGCGGGGGCGAGAAGACGAGCAACGATACAAGCAGTTTTTGGTGAGAAAAAGGTCTTTTAGAAAGTTTATATAGGGGAGGATTTTCGTAGAAAATGTACAGACTAGCGCAAAATGTTGTTGAGTTTTGAAAGTTTTTTTTTAATTACAGACTGAAATCAAGTTAAGTTAGTTGTTTAAAATTTTAGTTAAATACATAATAGTAAAAAAGCAATACTTAAAAAAATAAAAAAAAAAAATAAATAAAATACACACGTGGGTTCCGAGATTGTTTGTAAACATACCTTTAGCTTACCTGTGCAACCTGAATTCTGTTTTTTTATACGTTTGTATTATTATTCTTACTTTTGTGTATGTGATAAATTGTCAGTATTACATAATCTTTTAGATATTATACATTTGCCGCTGTATGGAATACAAAAATTTAATCTTTTTAAAATTTTAATTTTTAAGTGCATTACAAAATTATATTTTGTTTAATTTACATAAATATGAACTACAATTTGAAATATATACCAGAGTAAAAAGCTGTAGATTAAATTTTATTTTACATTAAAATTAAAAAAAAATAATATATTTACTTTTTTATTAAGTGACATACATATGTTTTAAAAAAGTCAATTTCTTTTTGTATAGTGTTGTACATGTACATATACACATGCGTTTGTACGCATTTTTGTTAAATGTAAAAACCATATGTGACCAAATAACAGCAACCAAGATTGAGCGTCGCAGGTAGAAAACAGAAAAAATATCAGGAAGTCATTCACCCTAATAAAAGTGAGCTCTGTGGTGGTTGTTTTCTATAAGGTTACAATACTAATTCCTAAAATCATAGCTTCCATAGGTTAGGTGAGCGTATAAATAATAAAATTGTAGTGTAAAATTATTTAAAACACGAAGTTTAAATTATTTTATTTGAAAAATTTATAAAAATAAAAAAAACTCGAATATTAATATATTTTCAAATAAAAACGTCAAAACTCGACTTAATTTTAAACTTTTTTTTTTGTGTGTTCATATTATGGTTCAAAAACTTAATGTCAAAATAATTTAGCGTTTCAACTTTTTTTCCCCTCAGCCTTTCATAATTGTGTTCTATCAGTTTTCGACGTAACAAAATTGAGTATACATTAAGCAATAAAAAATAATCAATTATTTTTCAGCCCTTTTTTTATTTTATTATCTCTTATTATATATTATTGTGCGTTATTTTTATTTATAATTATGAGTATTGGATACGGTGCTTATTGATTGAAAGTGTTTTCTTGTTGAAAATTATAAAAGCAATCGTCCACTTTATATTGGAGACAATTTTTTCAGACTTACAAGAGCCTCTTAAAACAATCATAATGTAATCTGTATAATAGCTTATACAATACCTATAAAATTTGGTAAATCAGAACATAATATAAAAAAATCTTGAATACTTTATTATTATATTATTACTTTATCATAATGTGAGGTCGTGTTTGCATCAAGCTTAAGGGCTTTTCTAAGTAATTTCTTATGTATGCAAGCGCGTATTTTTATATATTCAAATATATATCAACGTAAAATAACACCTATTAAAACGTCATATTTATTTAATTACCACACTTCTTTATATAACAAGTACAGATGAAATTATTGATACCGGATACTAAGTATCGCTTTAAGGAGTTTAAAATAAAACTTTATATACATATTACCTTCTCTTTTATTTATATTTTCTAACAAAAAAAAATTAAATTGCTACAACACTAAATTAAACTTAATTAGTTTAAAATGATATTAATGTTTAATATTTTTCTAAGAATTATATATAGAATATTTTTAAGTTATAATTATCTTTGATTTGTTTAATAGAAAAATGGAGAAAGAAGATATCCTATATCCTGAAATGTGTATTTTTTTCTTCTTCTTTTTGATCGTGATATTTTATAAAAATTAAATTTGAATAATTTGACCTTTAGTTCACGACGTCAAAACAATAATGAACGTGAAATGTATAGAGAGGATCATACACTGTATTATACCGAGCACATCACATGTCAGAGAGGAGTTTTTAACGTTAAATAAATTATGTAATCATTTATCTGTAATAATATCAAATTGAAAATAAATTTCTGTTTGGTTATGTCAACAAATTTCACCTATGTATAAACTAAGCACATAATTTTCATCTTGTTTGTTTCGTATATACATTTATCTGTACTTTAAATTACTATTTTAAATTTGTTTCAAACACACTTTTTTTTTCTCTTCAATTATAAAAGGCAATTGGTATTATACACGTGTATGTTTTATTAAATAATACATTTTTCATATAATATTTTTTGATTGATGTTATAAAAATGATGCTGTAATAAAAAATAATCACAATAAACTATGAACCTTACAATTAAATATACATTAAGGAAGCTACTTGTTTCTTCCAGCTTCTGATTTTCATTAATATTATTTCCACTTTGCTCACACATACAATAGTCGGACATGTTTTCATAACATGTATTAAGGTCTGTATTAAAAAAAATAATATTAAGCTTTATTATTATTATTTTGCAATTAAATAAAATGTAATTTCTATATTCAAATCTAATGTACTATATGTGTACCACCAATGTATTAGGCAAGTAAAACTGCCTGATTTTGGTTAACAATAAAAAAGAAGAACAATTAAAAAGTCAAAATAATTTTATAAATACCCGTAATCTAATTACAGTAGGGCATCTTTTGATTAATCAAAATTAGAAGTTTAGATTTAAGTTATATGTAGATATAACATTAGGTGCGCGTGATCGTCATCACAACAACAAAAAAGTCAGTTCAAAATTATTTATTGTACATTAATAATTAATTATTATAATAATCATAATTATTTAAGACTACAACATATAAGTTTTCAGAGTTATATCATGCAAACTAAAATTATTTATTTCTAATTTTAAGACATGTTATTTTATTTTAAACTCTCATGCATTGATTTTTTAATTGTTTTAAATGAATCATAACAGATATCAATATTTAAGCTGTTATACAAGAAGTGATCATCTATATATAATCACATTTATTTCTATATATGTATAAAGTTTATGGCTAAAGGTTAATTCCGCATTATATCATTCAAAATTATAAACTCTATAATACAATACTTTTGACGCTATGAAAGTTTGTCAATTAATATATACAGAATCCGCAAATATAACAAACATTTAGTACCAAATGTGTTATGATATGATCCTGCACTTTTAGTAAACACAATATTATATAATTTCACAATAATTGTCTGATGTTTAATTGTAAAAAAATGTCCTCGTGTTACAGTCCAATAACGACGAGGAGGAGCTGAGTGACGCAGAGCTGCTTCAAGACGACGTGGATGAAGACGTGGACAGCGGTGAGGACCACCTCATCTCACGACTTCCCTCTGTACCCAGTGACGTAGATCCTATCATCCTAGCAAAACTCAAGCAGCAGGTTCGCGAGGTACGTATCTCTTGCTTATATACCTCGTAGACATGATGGCTGCAATTCATCTCACTTCTCACTTTATCCAGACGCAAATATATAGATATAAGAATGATGCGAATATATAAAAATTTATAATAATCTAATGCTTTTTTCCGGCAGTGAGGTAGCACGAATCAGAGGCGCGCTAGAAAAAGGTGCGAGACTCCTAATTTAGCATTACGCTTATGGAGAAATAGTTTGTTTTTTTTTAGAAAACTACCGCATTTATTACGAAAAAAAATTAAATGAGGGATACTAGGAATACTCTTAAGTGTTCTAAGCCAATAAAAAATTTAACAAATAAATAAAAAAATCATCGCCAGTTAGAAGCATTATTAAGTTATCTATTTTTATTTATTATTGATATTCAAAAATAACTACGTGTGAATTAGAAAAAAGTTAATCAACTATTCAAAATTATGATTAAACTGTATATAAATACGTATGTAAGATGATTCGCAAATTTTTAAAATGTCATTAAAAAACATAATTTTTTTTTTATAATTTTTTTTTAACTCTACGTTACATTTGCATACATTTTTCGTCAAGCCAAGATCCTCACTTGGATCTTGTCGGCTGGTTCAAATATCAATTAAATAATTTTTCACTTGTTTTAGTATTTTAATTTAATAATATCTAAAATTTTAGTATACAACATAATTTTTATATCATCAAATGAATTCATTTTTTATAATTTTTATTACATAATTTTGTAATACAGACGATTAATTAACATTGAATACAGGGACATATAATATTTAACAATAATTACTTACACAACAGTTTGAAGTTTCCAAAATGATGTTTAATATATTTTAAATGAAAAGTTAAATGTTACTAACAATATGATTACCTGGCCTTTTAACACACTGCTTAATAATATTGACTCAAGTACTGTATTTACAATCGTAATTACTCAACGGATGAATAAACTTGCACCGGTCATTGTCGTGTGGTGTATAATTTTGTAATACACATCAATATTCATGTAAATTCTATTAGAATTTTGATTATTAAAAATTATTTTGTGAGAACTGAAGTGAATACCCATGCAGACTCGTGAGAAATTTAAGTCATGAAAAGTAATGATGATTCTGACGCTTTAATCCCTGCTATTTATGTTGGTGTGAATGTGCATAGTGGTTTAATTTGCATGAGGAAAGTATTGTACTGTATTTGCACGTTGATGTGTCAAACATTATTTGATTGCTTGCACGAATTTCACTTGACACGCTTGAAAACTTTAATTGTTGTTGCTTTTTAATTTTTACCATATGAGTTTGTTGTATATAAAGTATTAAAATAATCTCTTTCGTTGATTCTCTATTAATTCAATAATATGGCAATGCCCTCCATCTGTTTTGTTGTTTTTTATATTATTTTAAACCTATAATGACCAGTATTATTAAAATAATTATTATATTTCTTTTATTTATTTCCTATTATATTAATTTTTTATGATGATAAAAGGGGAAAAAATACAAAATTATATTTTATATCAAAATGTATTTTATATGATATAAAAAACGTGAATCTGTTAATATGATGATGGCCACACGCAAAGAGCTTCTCTGGCAAGCTAAAATGCTACTGTATTTCGCCTTCTCCTCTTTCTTCTGTGTTCTATATCATGTTCTCCACACACGAAATGTGCTACTGGTCTTGCTGCCATGCAAAACTGATGCTGGCTACTAAACGATTATCTCTCTCTCTCTCTCTCTCTCTCTCTCTCTCTCTCTCTCTCTCTCTCTCTCTCTCTCTCTCTCTC
Source organism: Ecdyonurus torrentis (assembly GCA_949318235.1). Classification (NCBI taxonomy): domain Eukaryota; kingdom Metazoa; phylum Arthropoda; class Insecta; order Ephemeroptera; family Heptageniidae; genus Ecdyonurus; species Ecdyonurus torrentis. Next base: position 8,416,862 of record OX439131.1, on the reverse strand, counting down.
TCGATAAAATATCCATTTGAAAAAGAATGGCACAATTACTGGCGATGGCACGCCAATAAAAGTGATCTCAGTAGCAACGTGCGTGTCTGGTCACCCTCCCCCCGCTTCGCCGTGTCTTATTTATTTAATAAGACGATTGCATGCCTTGTGGAGTCTGCTATAGCATCACTTGCTTTACCTATGCGGCTACAACGCGTTATAAGAAGGTTTTATATTCCTCAGGCCAGGACGAAATGAGGAAATTAAAGCACTCGCGCGGTTATTTCAACGATATATGCTGTAAAGCAATTATTTCGCGGCGATGATTGTTATATATATATATATATATATATATATATATATATATATTATACGTCTCGCGAAAGCTGATGACCTTTAGAAAAATGTGTTTGCTTGTGGTGACTTGACTTCTTCGTCATTTATATTATAAATTTTTGTTGTTTTAGTATAACTTTTGTAATGAAAAATATTTATTTTACTTAAGGCTCTGTCCAATCAAATCATTTTTTTTTTTTTTTTTTGGCAAATTTTTTATGAAGTAATTTTTAATTACAAATAGACTTCAGAGAATAAAATATTGAGAGAAGGGGAAGTCTGAGAGGGAGGGAGGGGATATCACGGCATAACTCGCTTTACTGTCCGTAATTAATGACTTGAAGTACAAGGCGTGCAATTTTACGACCGAATAACCGGAGCATATACCTCCCACCCTTTCTCAAAAAGCTTATTTTTCATTTTGATACACAGTGGACCTCGAATATATTGTGCATTAAATAATACACTGTCTTAACTTATCAAATTTTATAATTCACTGCTCTTCTAAACAGAAAAACATGTTTATTTTTATTACACAACCATTCTGCCCGATTATGTGTAATAAAATTCGATGATTATGCAACATTTGATGTAGTCAGGTTAAGGAGGGAGGGGAAAAGAAGTAAACGTGGAGGGAGAAGCCAAAATGTTGCTTAAATTGCAATAAAAATACTAGGTAATTGACCCGCATATTAATAAATAATATTTTATCAATAATAATAAATAAAGAGAGAGAGAGAGAGAGAAAAAAAAAAGGAAAACAAGATATTTTTTGGCATGTAATGTAATTTTATTTATTTTAATATTTTTTACTGTCAAATTTGGTATGTGTACTGCATTTTTTTTATTTCTTCTCCCCTCAAAAAAATTAATGTTATTGTCATGTACTTATTCCCCCTCTTGTATTCTTGCGTTTATAATGACAGGTAATATGCATGAATTAGTGTTCCAAGCGTTTGAAAAAAACACTTTAAAATGTTGATAATATTTTTGGAAAAAAAGAAGGTTAAAAAAATTATATATTTCTATGTTTCATGTGTTCAATTGCAAATGAGATAAAAAAAAAACATGAAAAAAAAAAGTGTAAAGTTGTTGTTATTCTCGTATGTATGTATGTTGCTTGTGAGGAGGGGGTAGATTGAAAGACACTGTGTAAGGTTTGGTGGCACGTAGGTGGCAGTCTCTGGGGCTCGCACTCGCTTGTAGCTCGGTTAATTTGATTTAGGAAGAGAGAAAGAGAGATGCACGCAATGACAGCGGGTATGATCCGTGTTGAGCAGGAGCGCGAGGAGCGGGAACTGATAGAGCGCGAGATCAAGGCACACAAGGAACTGCAGGCTCGTCACTTGGAGCTCGCCGCTGCCCACCACATCACATCACCACCTCCTCCATCTCTGATAGCTCCCAGACCACGAGATCCCATGCTATCATTAGCCGCAGCCTCCATGGTACCTCCACCGGTACCCATGCCTCCATTCTCGCACCCTGGCGCGGGAGGTGACACTCCTACTAGTCAGCACCATGCCGCCGCCCTGGCTGCGGCTGCAGCGGCATTTCCTGCCACTGCTGCATTACAGAACTCCATTTCTTCCGCCTCGTCACACTCATCAGAATCCTCGTCCTCGTCCCAACAGACGTGGAGCTTCGAGGAGCAGTTCAAACAGGTGCGTCAGGCAAGTACTAGTTCCACTTCTTTTCTTATCTCTTTATGTCGTGTGTAATTATAACACGTTCTGCTGGCCGGCCTAGCAAAGCACTTTTTAATTAATTATCATAAGATAGAACAAAATTTATGACATTTTACGTACTTGAGCGCGCTTGCGTGCGATGATACATGTAAATTTCCAGACGTATTAGCTCAACATTTGACTGTATAGTTTTGTATAATAGGTCTGTGAGTTTGCTCAATTTTGTGTATTTTATAAAAATACATAAAATAAAAGTATTGTGGACTATGTGACTCAATATCAGCCAATATGGTTACCAAAAATTAATTTCATGCTATCTATTGTTTTGTTTATAGTTGAAGTAAGAGAGATAGATTATTTCAAATAAGACTTTTTATGTGTTTTTTTAATGTCTGAAATGAAATTCTACTTTATAATGACAACAATTATTTTAATTGAAGCACGAATCTTATTTTATATCACGAAATTATTAATTGTATAAATATAAAAATCTTTTTTATTTTAATTCGTAATAAGAATTCTTAGAATTTATCTAAAAAAAAATTTATATTAAAATTATTAAATAATAATAATAAAGAAGGAGAAGAAGAAGAAGAAAATATAATAATGTAAAATTTCCTTCATATTTAATCGGATATCATTCATACAAATTATTTTAAATATACTTAATTTCTTTTATACATATTTATATGTAAATATGTAAATTTCCGTCTCACGACACACAACATATTATTATTATTATTATTTAAATAACGGTCAATAAATATAAGATATCAATAGGTCATAAGTTCAATTATAATCACATGTCGATCAAATATTATATTTTAATTTTTAATGTATATGACACGTTTCAAGTTTGATTGCGGCATTTTTATATCTTTGATCTTTCTTCATCACCGGGAAGCTGAGAGAGAGAGAGAGAGAGAGAGAGAGAGAGAGAGAGAGAGAGAGAGAGAGAGAGAGAGAGAGAGAGAGATGATCAAGGTGGGGGAGGGAGGGATGATATAGCTGCCATGTTTGCTCCAACACGCCACCACTGCTAATTATTTAGTCTATATCTGCCCTCTAGTCTACAAAAGGACATGCGGTTTTTGTCAATTGTACTTAAATATATAATACATTTATTATATAAAATTTATTTATATTTTTGTGTTTTTTTTTAAAGTAAAATCCTTGAAATTTCATATAAAATAATTTGGTATTTATTTTCATTGCGTGACAATAATTGTGATTTAATCCATTCATGATCTTTTTATATTATATATATATATATATATATATATATATATATATATATATATATATATATATATATATATATATATATATATATATATATATATATATATTATACATACATACATATAATATTCATTTTTTTAATATATAACATATTATTCCCAGACTTAAAAAAATATGAAATTAAAATTTATTCTAAAATACATAATTTTTATGTAATTTAGTTTTATCATGCAAATTTTGATCTAATTTTCCTAAATTACTTTTGTATGTTTTTAATAATAAGTTATGAAAAAAATATAATATATATTATATTACTATTTTTTACTACAGCTATATTATAATAATATAGTAATCAATTGATCAATAATTATAGACAAAAAAATAACAAAAGGATATAATTTTCTCAGGTGTTTTTATTATTATATATATTATACCCTGTGATCAAAGGTTGTTTGTATTTGGGAGCCACGCGAGAGCAAAGGCAAAGCGGTTCTTATTACCGATTATTAGTGTCAGCCCTTAATTACCATGGATAAGAAACATCTTTTGTTTCAATCATCTTTGGTACAATATTCGAATCTATTTTACTTTACTTCCACCCTAATTTTAAACTAAAATAAATATACACTTATATTAAGAAAAATACGTAGTTTAAAATCCTTCCAAATTTTAATTGATTACTATCTCTGTAAAAGTATTAACATTTGGAAAGCATTTTGCCTCTTTTTTTCATATTACTCTTTTGTAAAATGTAATAAATGCACTTTAACTAGTTCATTAATTTTACTTGTCTGTTATATTTATAATAGAGAGAAAAACTTTTTATATTATTGGAATTTAAAATTTTTGAAAGATTTAAAGTGCAGAAGGGTGTTGTTTCAAAAATAGCTTGCACATCTCGTGTCGAGGGACGGGGAAACAACAGACATGCACGCATGCACCGTGCAGACTGGTGCATACAGACGCCCACACTCCATGCTTGCAATGTTTACTCTTGTGTTGAGGAAGGTTGTGGCAACCAAACCATCGTACACACCCGGACCTACCCCATCTTACACAATATCCTATACGCAGCCACCCTATTACATGCTTTGTGATAAGCATGCAAGCTATTTAATTTATATTTTCAACCATCTATAATAATATCATATACATTTTTTTTATAGAATCAAAAACCCTTCGTATAAATACTTTTTTTTTATTGCTTTACACAATGAGTAAAAAAGGGGGCATTAATGAGTTAAGTTTTTAAGCGTATTTTGTAGTTTCTAAAAGGAAGTCATCGAGCGCAAATACTTTCGGATGTTCATTTCATATTGATTGCTCATGAATTTGAAGTTTCCAAATGTTTATATGTATATATATATATATATATATATACTGTGTATATATAAAATTATTATTATAAGCAATTTATCGATGTTCATGGGAAATTTTGATTTCCTGACGAGGTACTTTAAATAAATACGAATGTTTCGATGTGACATGACGATAATAAGCTTGTCTATATAGAAAAGTTTTCCTCTCTACAGGAGGGCCAATCAGAACCACCACAAAGTACCATAACGATCGACATCACAGTGACTTGACGGAATTTCATGCACATGAGCATATCACGTTTATATAAATACGATCATTCCGCATTGGATCGACCATTGTTCTCTGTCAAATAGCAATAATAATAAGAATAATATAATAATAATAATATCTGGTATTGTTCAATTCAAAAAAAATCGTAATATTTGATGACATCATTGTCTTTTATTGATTTTTATAAGCTTGCGTTGGTTATTTATAATGTATACATTGATTTAATTTAAAGATTACAATTTATATATTTGTATTGTACATATATATTTTTTTATAGTATAGAACATTTTTTTATAATTATTTAAAAAAATTCTCAAGCTGTAAAGAAACTTTTTTTTTTTTTTTTTTTTTAGTTTATATAAATTCAATTTGATGATCCCCTTTTTTGCTTATATTTTTATTTCCAGATGGCAAAAAAAAAATGCTTCTTGAATTTTACCTCCTATTCTCACCCCCTATTTGTATCACCCTCTTATGGAATGTCTGGTGCTCACATGTTTATTTTTCGGGGGGTGATTTATCTTCGAGTGACAGCAGATTCATTTAGGTTTGCTCCAGGGGAGGAATATACAGGAAAGAGAAAGGGGTGGGGGTGATAATCAACGCCAGATCACCGTGAGGGAGGGGGTGTGCCTTGATGAGATACTCTTACTATATTTACGACTTTGTATATCCTGTATAAAACAGGAAAATTAAATTAAAAACAAAATTAAATTGATACTGTGGGAGAGTTACATTATATAAATCTGTCGTAATAATTTATTAATCCACAATAATTAATGAAAAATACATACTCATAATAAAAATAGAATCCAAATCAACAGAATATATTTATTAATATATAATTTTACCACCAAAGAAGTAAATATAAATCTATATATTATAAGATAAAAAAAAATTTAAGATTTTGCAAACAATTATAAGGTCATGTCTAAAGAAGGAGAAAAAAATAAAATTTATGATCAACTTTTAATATGTAAATGTTCTTTCTCTCATAACAATAAAAATTAGTTATATCCACTATACATTATGGTATATATTTTATATTTACGCCTCAAGTATATAAGGAAACTGATTTAAAAGTTTATAACCATCTATATATGTGCATGATGTATATTAAATTAATATAATATTGGCTATTGATAGGTTATATATATATATATATATATATATATATATATATATATATATATATATATATATATATATATATATATATATATATATATATATATATATATATATATAAACATAATATAACAAGAGAATGTTATTTGTGTCGTATAAATATTTTTAATTTATCACCAAGTGGATGAAGTTTAGGCCGGCGAGCTCACAGATCAGTGAGTTCTGTATAATATGTTGAGTTTTGCCGCCTGCCCGCCCGCCCGCCCGCCACAGGTGTAAATGTAATTGGCTTTGCATATTAATGTAAGCAAGCGGCCGTGCCTTACCTTACCGCGTGGCCCGCTACAGTCGCGGCGTGGGATACAAAGATGTTTAGCTGCAGCCACGCAACTCTTTCTATATATTATGTATTAAAAAAACTTTAATTTAACATATATAGCAAAACCTATTGTATGATATAAAAATATTATATATTCATAACTATATTATAATGTGTATATTATATTCTATAAGTCACTTTATATATATATATATTTTTTCTCCTGACTTTATTGTAGAACATTAAAAAAAATGCTCACTAACTTTGGCAAATAGGATTTGCATCACTCTTGTCTCTCTCTCTCTCTCTCTCTCTCTCTCTCTTGGTGTTACTTTTTGTTATTTTTTATATTTTTATTAATAAAATAAACAAGTTTTCAAGTGTTTTTTTTACATTAATAATCATTTTGCTTTTTTACGACAAAAAAAAAGTGATTATGTTAAAAATAATTTGAAAAATGATTACTTATATAAATTATAATGAATCATTTTCTTTTGGCATGACAATTAAAAAAATTAATATTTCTTTTCCAATGTTATCAACTTATAAACTTTTTTTCTTTCAATTTTTTTATCTTATATAAACATATAATGAAGTATAATTATTAAGTATTTATAATATAAATAGATGTTGATTATTTTAATGTGTGCAGTAAAAATGTTTGTTGCATGGGTTGTTTGTATGGCCCATATATTTATAGTTTATACTGTATATACGTTATACTGGTTATACATTAAAAGATAACTTTCTGAGAAAATAATACATTTTGTGTTATAATCATAAATAAAAATTATTTCTTTTGAAAAATAAAAATTAATATTTCATGATGCGTATAATATTATGCAATAATGAAATAGATTTTATCGTTATATAGAGAGATGGACGCTTGGTGAAGGACAAGGGTCACTCTTAGGGTCACTGATGAAAAGAGCAGTGGACATTTATGTGGGTCCGTGGGAACTGCATTTGAATGGCGATATGATCGCAGCAGGCTAAAGCGCAGCGTGGGTGGGTGGGTGTATATGTAGTGTGAATGTGGGGTATGTATATATGTATATATACTATATATAATATACTATAGTATGTATATTATACTGTCCATGGCAGTGCTACCCGCATGTTATCACTGCGCATAATCACACGTCAATCGCGACATTTACATACACACTAAGAAACACGTGCAATGCTGCACTATTATTATTTTTATCTTCTTTTTTTTTCTATAAGCCTTTACCGTGGCCTTTATTTATATACAATATAAAAAGAAAAGGAAAATTTTACTATCAAGATTATATTGAAGTTCTTTATCCAAAATAATATAAACATTTTGTTGAATAGTGTTGTATTTTTTTTTTTTATTTTTTTTTTATATAATTTTTTTTTTAAAGTAAACTGTATTAATATTATATTTGAATGCATTTATTATGCAGATCGCATACAATGAAAGGAGGGGCAAAAATAATAGAACCGCGACTCAAATACGCAAGCGTGACTGCACCAATCGCATGGATACGCATTACAGATAACTCCGCCTACCTCTGATTACAAAACATTGATCATTACGTTCAATGTATCCTCCATTGGAGAAAAAATAACAAAAAAAAAAAAAAAAAAAAAAAAAAAAGAGAGACACAAAGAAACAATTTTAAACAATTTTTAAATAAAAAAATAAATAGAAACTAAAAAACCCTGCAAGTTATGAAACCAGTTGGTCCCCGGTGTAACACAAATTGCCTATACTCGCAGGATGAACACAAGAGCATTTTTTTACTTCAAATTTGACATTGATATGACTTGCTTTAACTAAATAAAAAAAATCAGTTTTATTTTTATTTTTAAAGCTTCTTAGAGAGTACATGGATGTTAGAATTAAGTTTAATGAGGACGAATTAATTTGGACGCGTGTTTCTTATACTATAGAGAAAGAGAGTGAGAGTATGATGTGTATATGTATGTGTATCGCATATGCGAGACATCAGCGAGTCTTGACAGTTGTTACGCTCAGCAAGCGAGTAAATATTTGGCCGGGATCAGAGGGACATTCGTTTGAAGTCAGCACGTCGGGCGCGGCGTATAAAAGACTTAAAAAAATCTTCATCTTTACGTTCATCCGCGCACCCGATACACTCGATCTTTTTCACATCAAGTAGCAAAAGTATCAGTCTTCCTCTAATGTATATGAGTGGAGGGCGTTGTCTTTAATACAATAATATGCTCATCATCTGTACTTTGTTTACATTTAAAATGCTGATTTTTTTTTTAAATATTAACATTCATTTAAATATGCATATTATAGTCTTCTGTTGTGAATCTCTCTCTCTCTCTCTCTCTCTCTCTCTCTCTCTCTCTCTCTCTCTCTCTCTCTCTCTCTCTCTCTCTCGCAGTAAAATGGTTAATTTCATTCAATAAGAGATGTATAACATAAATAAATGAGAATTTATATCCAGCTTCATCATATAAACATTTAAAAGCTTCCGAATCGTTAAATTTTTTCTAACTCTTAAATAAAAAAGAAGGGGGGGGGGGGTGGAGAATGTGAATATATAGTAAACAAAAATTATACATTATTTCTTCTTCTTCTTTTTTTTCTATACTATATACGAAATCTTGTGGTACAAATAGTTGATGTATTATGTATATTTAGTTGTTATTGTAAGTTGTGGTTGGCTGTAAGAGTGTATCAGGCAAGCAGGCAGGCAGGCGAGCAGACCTAGAGTGAGTTAAACTAGCTGCCGATCTCTTTGATATTCAACATCTAAACATCCATTAATTTTAATGCAAGCTAAGTTTTACGATGTGATCACGTGATATCAATATAATAACAAGAGTATACAACCTTTATGAAATTTTATTTCTGCCCATGTTGATGATGATTGGCATTTTGCTCTATACTAAATTGTATATAAGGTGTGTTTGACTTATATAAATATAACAATAACCACATCGATATTTTAAATTTGTATATATATATATATATATATATATATATATATATATATATATATATATATATATATATATATATATATATATATATATATATATATATATATATATATATGAATGAAATTACTTTTAGGAGTGGTTCAAGTAGGAAGTCTTTTCATTTAAACGTAAAGAGAACAAAAATATTTATATATATATAAGAAATTTGAAGGGGGTGTCAAATATTTGAAAAAAGAAATATGCTATTGAGTGAAGTATAAGAGAGGGTATATAAAGTAGCTTCTTCTTGAAAAGTTAAAATTAACCCTAATGAAGAGGCACACGCTCATCGCCTTGTTACACTCCAATGTTATTGCTCACTGTTTCTCTCGCTTGCTGCATGCACTCGTGCGGTGCGGGTGTGACACACGGAGGGGAAGAGAGAGAGAGAGAGGATGGCACACGCCACCAAATGATGCACATACTAAGGGAAGATCTGACCTAATGCTGACCCCAAGTTCCGCAAAAATAAAGCGCGGTATAATATGTTATGTCAAAAAGAACCAAATGTAACAATTCAGAAACAGCTTTAGTGCATATGTTTTGTGATTAAATTACAATTATTATATTATATATGATTGTTTCTGTAAAGTAATTTGCTTTGAAAATTGTCTTGTATAATTAATGTTAAAATGACTCAATAAATAATCCCTGCTGCTTGCTATATTTTCTCGGAGAGTTTTACATATTATACTAACACGTTATAAATAACAGTTGTATTATTTTTCTTGCAACCCATATTAACATTACTTTTATTTAATTTGCAAGTATTTCAAAACTACTGTGTAAAACTTCATTTTTTTTTTTTTTTTTTTTTTTTTTTTAATATAAAATATTATAAAGTTGTCCGTTTTGTATTTAAACTATAAAATGTCTTCATAAGTGACATAAATTTCATGACAAAAACACTAAGTAAAATATTATGATTCATATTTTCTTAAGTATAATAATTGTCCCCACATACCATATTTTACTGCTTTATGTTGCACAACTAAATAGCTCTGATGATGCTTACAATATACTTCAAATGCACGTACATAATATACATTTTGGCCTCAAGTACTATACACATCACGTCTGAACGTTGCATATTATGAGAGAGAGAGAGAGAGAGAGAGAGAGAGAGAGAGAGAGAGAGAGAGAACAACTTTAAGTATAGTTTATGTGCTTTAGTAATACATATAGTTCAAACCGTCATCGTCTTCTTATATATGTATAACTCTATGACATGACTTCATACTAAATTTAATCTAGGAGAGAGAGAGAGAGAGAGAGAGAGAGAGAGAGAGAGAGAGAGAGAGAGAGAGAGAGAGAGAGAGAGAGAGAGAGAGAGAGAGAGAGAAGCTCAATAAAATGTGAATGGCGCCACGTGTTTTCTATTTGCCTCAGATTTAATTGATAGAACAGGGCGAAGTATATAGAGCTGCACGTTGTATGTGATCCCGGAATAGCCGCAGCTTTGCGGGGGTGGGTGGTTATAAGATGGATGCATGAAGCCATCAACGCTGAGAGGGAGGAAAGGGAGGTGGTATACTTGGGTTTTTGATGTGACGAAGTAAAAATTTCGTGGTTATGCTTTCAGCAATCAAAATTCTCTTGGTCATACACAACTTAATCAAAGCTTCTTTTTTTATTTTATTTTTTTATTTAAAGATATTTTCTCTTAAAAAAATCTCTTAATTAACGTGCTAGTGTATCTCATTACAGTGTTGAAAATCTTATTAAAAGACTAAAAAATAAAAAATAAATGTTGAAAAGTATAATATCTCATGTACTAATATTTTATTTTATATGTCATTTTTATAATTTAATATAAGGCAGGTAAGATAGTGTGAGTGTAAAATAATTGTAAGTTAATTCGAGGTGGCAGGGCGTGTAATTCTTGGTTCCGGTTAAGTTAGCCTGTTTGTCGTGTCTGGGAGCGAGCCAGATATCAGCAGGCACGGCAGCGCGATATATACAGGTGTGAGGCATAGATTGCACCGGTGAGAAACATTGTCGCAGTTACACTCTCAAAATCTGCTAATTTTATATTTTATTTCACGTCGGCACGTAATAAATAAAAATAATAATAATATGAAATTTGACAAATTTTTGTTATCACTGTTTTAAATAAAAATTGTTAAATAACTGTTACCATTTAAAAAAAAAAGTGTAATATAATGATGAAGTATAAAAGCGTAATATTTCTAGCAAATAAACCGGTGTTTGATGTTCATTATTCCGCCCAGCAGGATATATGGCATATCGTGAATATTATGTGTTAAAAAAAAAAAAAAAAACGAATAAAATGTATAGCTCATAGAAAGGAAAAAAAAAAAAAAAAAAAAGCCGGTATAACATCTTAAGTTGCGTGCATGGCAAAAATGTATAACTCGCGTTTTTTTTGTTATTATTATTATTAAAAACTTGCATAAATCTTGTTTTGTAAATTGTTCTATTGATGTCTTATTGTTTGAAGTGTGAGAATAAGGCATGATGTAGGCTGATTGCGAATACTTTGCACCCACACACATTCACACGCACTAACCAAACCAACCCCTAGGTATATACAATATAAAATTGGCAGGACGCATGCGAGCACAAGGTTATGTTTCAATTTAGAGAGGAGGGACGTGATAGAATTGAAACATTAGACAATTTTACCCTCATTTTCAATTTTACTCCCCTTCTTTTCTATTGTAACATACATTTAATTAACCCATATTACCCTTATTCCACTCTATTCATATCAAATTAATGTTGTTTTACTTTAATGAAATAATGCTTTATGAGTACCGTACTTTATTTATTTAAACATATTTTCTTTTCAACATTTAATTGTACACAATAAATTATACAAGATGTCATGGGAAAGAAAGATTTAAATATATAGCAAATTTAAGTATTTATTTAATTTTATTACTTTTTTTGATTTGAATATAAATTTTAGTCAAAAGTTAGACAATCAAATTAAGTAAAAAATTAAATTTTTAAAAATAACACTTGATTACAAAAAGTACATTAATCAAAATGAAAAATATATAAAAATTTACTCAACTTTTTTATTACAAAATATAATTAAAATTATATAATATATAAAGGAAAAGAAATATTAGCATATTAAATAAATTTGGCAATATTTGAGTTGGCATATTATATGAACAAAAGAAAACTGATATTTATATTTTATTACGCTTTCATCAATTGGTATGAGATCGTGCTTAGACCGGGCTCGAGGGATGGACCAAGGTAGACAAAGACTGATGAGGCCAAGTTTTGTGTCTCACTGCAGCGCGAAGGAAGGGGCGTGTTTCGTGATCAAGCGTGGAATCCATTAATAATTAGCCAGTATTGTCTTAGCTAGCTTAGGAAAGAACTGTGATGGATGAAGCCTGCAGCAGTAATATACTCCATAAGTACTTCTCTATAAAAGTCCCAAGCAAAAAAGCATTATGTATAACGTGTGTGTGTGTATATATATATATATATATATATATACACACACACATACATATATACACGAGAGGCTATATAAGCTCGTATATATAGTGTTGATGATGGGACCCCATGATTAATCTATATCCGTACCTCCTTCTCCCTTAAAAATATATATAAAAAAAATTCTCCGCCTCTTTATGATAGGATGAAAAACTATCAAAAACTTGGATAGACATCAACGCAATATAATATTTTGGCCTTCATCTTTAAGTAAGAAAAAAAAATTATATAGAGATATATTTATATAATAACCTTGGAATGGTAAAGAGTGAGAGAGAAATATTATATATTAAGAAATATTTAAAAAATAAAAATTAGAAAGTAATTAATAAATAATTTTATACATGTAAAGTCATTATCATTTCTCATCAATTATATATGAAATTCTGCTCAGAATGTCCTGTCCTGGACGTTTATAAAAATCATGTAACTCGTAGTATAATGTATTACCTCGCATGCAAAACAAAGAAGAAGAAGAAAAAAAGTGCGCGACTTGCAGCTCTATACTCCACACTGTATGCAATATAATGAAAATGTATGTAAAAAGCCGCCCCACTAAACGGTTTGTTTGCTCGATGAAAAACCACGAGCAGTAAATCAGACTTTGGTACTTTGAAGAATAAAAAAGTAGTAAATTCTATTACTGTGTGGCTGTATAACTCTTTTTTTTATTTATATTTTTTAATACTGTCTGTAAATAATTTCTCTCTCTCTCTCTCTCTCTCTCTCTCTCTCTCTCTCTCTCTCTCTCCTCTCTCTCTCTCTCTCTCTCTCTGTACCCATGTTAGCAAATGGACAGTAAAAAAAATCGTCTACGTTTAGACTAAAGCGTAATCTGACTCGTTATGTTTATATAAAAAAAAGTTATTTCTTTAATATGTTTGCTATTTTTTTTCCAAGCTCGTAAACCAATGATATTCATTTGTTATTTCATCTTTGCGCGAACGAAAACCCTAAAATTTACACATTGCAAAAAACAATTACTTTTATAATGAATGTGAGTTTTCTATTGTTGTTAACTCCGTTTAATTTATAAATCAATCACTCTTTTTTTATACGTGTGTACCAAGATAATAAAATTTAAAAATAGCAAAAGAAAAAAAATTCGTATGTAAATATTAAAGTTGGATCATTACAATAGAGTTAATGTGCTTAACGAAAGAAATTAAAACAGTAAAATATATACTGTATATTTATTTATTTTTCCGTCCCAATTTCGTATAAATACAATGCATTTCTTGTAAAATAAATTCAGGTTTATTCCGCATGCAGTAAAAAAAAAAGTGTGAATATTTATAAAATACTTTTTAAGTCAGGAGTCCCGTAGACATTGATTGAATAAATAAGCCTTTTGTTTCATAAATACATGTGAGATGGTGTCTATATATTATATGAAACCTCACAAATGTGACTAACGACGGGCGAGTCGTGACTATCGAATTCAAACATCTTATTGCAAATATGAGGATTCACTTATACGAAATCAGCACGTAATATTTCCGTTTATAATATACGATCGCATTTTAATTAGATTTTCAATTGACGCATAAAACAATAATTTATTACGAAATGAAGCGTGGTTTTATTTTCCTTATTATTGCTATAAAATCATTTTATTCATTTAACGGCAATTTTTCTTGGTATATTTAATTCTGATACACTTACACGTGTATGTTATAATATAAGTAAAAAAAAAAAAAAAAAAAAAAAAAAACGAATAAATGACATACGTGATATTGATACTCGGACATGGTTGTATCAAATTTATTGTTACTTGAAGACACACGCTGGTCCCCGCTTCAGGAAATACTTGATATTCACTTCATATGAACGCCCCTCTTCTCTCTCTCTCTCTCTCTCTGTCTCTGTCTCTGTCTCTCTCTCTCTCTCTCTCTCTCTCTCTCTCTCTCTCTCTCTCTCTCTCTCTCTCTCTCTCTCTCTCTCTCTCTCTCTCTCTCTCGTCTGCCTGCTTTGCCTTTGTCCTTATTGTAATCAAAACCCTCACTCTCTTTTTGCCCACTCAACTAACTTTAATTTATATGCTTAAAGATTTTAATAATGATTATAAAGTATTATAATTAGAATTAATTTTTTATATACATATTTCTTATGTAAAAATATCCTTGAGATTATTAATTAGATAAAAAATAGAACAAAAATTATTGACGAGTTAAAAAAAAAATTTCACACCTTTTTTTTTTTTTTTATTTAATAATAATTATGATTATAATAATATTTGTTGTTTAATTTATTTTATGTTGAATAATAATTATTTCAATATAAATAAATTGGTCATTAATCATTAAATGTATATATTTGAATTGTAAACGCACAATAGGAAATCTTAAATTTGTCAAATGTAAATTCATTTAATTGTTGATTGGTTTTTGTTTAGCTATTGTATTTTGTTATTTGATTGCGATGACCTCTATTGGTACTCTTAAACATCCATCATCAAATTTTTACGACAAGTAATCGCCCACCCAATAATGAGCATTTAATTGGGTACCTGATTAATCGACCCTCTTCAACATCGTTAGCCTTAACTTAATCGATATGTCGACTGAATTGTTTTTTTTTTATATATTATCTTATTTTTTTTATATAAACAAATCCAATTTATTGGTACCCACGACAGGCATAATCTTAATAAAAAATTATAACCTATACATTATATTTCTTTTATCTTGTAATATAACAAAATTATTAATAATATTATTTTATTTTATCATTATAGCCTTTTGCTTATACACATACAAATATTATACCTGCTTAAATAATTTAAAATAGAACTTAAATTATAAAAATGAATCATAAGAAGTAAAAATATATATACATATATAATATATATTTTTATAAAGCTACAGCAATTAATTGATGACAGAAGGATTTTTATTATGATTTAGGTATCCAGTATTTTTATTAACAACTTGTAATAATCACAAAACGCATCCAACCTTATATAACTTTTTTTTTACCAATGATTATAAAAGTATCTATATACATATAAAAATCTCTTGTACAGGTCTTATTTTGATTTATACCTTGATTTTTAATTAAATCACGGAATTTATGTACGTAAGGGCACCATGTGGACCTCTCTCTCTCTCTCTCTCTCTCTCTCTCTCTGATATCATCGTATTTTTCGTATATATTTTCTTTCTATTGTGACGTCATAATGTTGCTTTAGGCAATTTTAAAATTTATCAATCTATTATAGAATTATATTACTGTAATTTGGTATAAACAAAACAATACAAAAAAAAAAAAAAAAAGATAAAAAAAAATGTTTTTCAACGCTTATAAGTGATAATATTATTACTGTATAACTGAACTTCAATTTTAACAATTTTTCTTTCTCTTTTTACAATAATTATTTTTTTTTACAGAAAAATAAATAATTATATGTGTATGTATACCAGTGTGTGTGTGTGTTGTGTATATATAGTATATATATACCTATTTTCTTGTCGATGACAAAGGACAGGTGCAGAGCAATGAGAAAGTACGGTTGTTACAGTTTTTGAGGAAATAGTAAGAGGCCATATAAACGTAAGGTATTCATGAGGGGTGATTTATCAGGGATGACCATGATGCATTCACATCGTTTGCTTTTTATTACCTTTTTATACTAAACGAAAGCTGAATGTTGGGTCATTTTTATGCACCATACTGAAATTCCATTTTATTATTATTATTTTTTTAATCATGTATACCTGTACAGAAACAAGGGTGTAAATTTATTTTCTCAGATTGGAATTTTAATCTGCAAGCCCTTGGCAATTTTATAGTGTCATTTTAAACAGTCAATAAACTATATATTTTTTAATATTAACGACACGCCTATCCCCTTAGCAAATAAAGTATCGTCCTTATTATTTTCATACAGCTTATTTCTTCTTCTTTTATTTTCTGTTGTAAATCTTCATTCTATGCATCTCTCTCTCTCTCTCTCTCTCTCTCTCTCTCTCTCTCCTCTCTCTCTCTCTCTCTCTCTCTCTCTTAAAGATGGACCACCCAAACCTATAAAGCATCGAAGCCTTCATTTAAACACATTGGGCGTTCTCTCTCTCTCTCTCTCTCTTTCTCTCTCACTGCTGCCGTGATTTTTAAAATAAAATTTCCTATTTTTTTCTTTCCGTTTATAATTGTTGCAAAAACACTTGTCATAAAGGTCAAAAAGAAAAGGTGAAAATAAAACATTAGGATATTTATAATAATATTCTACATTTTGAAATTATAAATATATTCACGTTGAAATATTTAAATGCAAGTAAGGCACACCTGTTTGTTATTTCATTGCTTATTATTTATCTTTATTCACCTCCCCCTCACATCCCTGCTTTCACGGTATGAGACGTTTCATATATAGCTGTAATTTTAGGCCATATTAAGAACCCCATGGTCAAGAAAATATGAACCACAGGAGGTATAGTTTTTTTTTTTTTTTTTTGGTTTGCACGTCACAAATGTATGAAAGACAGCCACTGATAAAATTTCACATGTTAACATAATATGTAATGATAAGGTGTTAAAAAACGTGAGAGTACTTTTTTTTTTAATTATTATTATTATTTGTCCTCCTAAATTTTATCATATATATATCCCCTCCTCATATACACGTATAATAATTTTATGCAAATTTCTTATCTTATCTTAAATATAACTGTATAATTGTGATTAATCTATTTTTTTTTCTATATCTCCTTTCCCCTTTTCAAAACAAATTAACATTTCCATTAATTTAATACTATATATGTGGAGAAAATAAATAATTATTAATAAATAAATAATAAAAAAAATAATAAAAATGATTGTAGAATATAATGATGTCATATCTCAAATAACAACAAAAAAATAAATGTTTTTTTTTCTTGTGCGAGGAATATAATTTTTTTTTCTTCTTATCATTTTTAATTTTAATAACATGAAAGAGTATGACATTTTAGTGTGTAGATATCAGTTAAATAACACGGTAGTTTATCACTCTGCATGAGAGCAGCTTGTCACATTATTATTGATATCAAGTGTGACCCGGTACTAACACACTGCACTGTCACATGTGACACTCGCTACTTACCAACACAATATATATATATATATATTAAAGGAACGGTCCATCAAATAAGATACTCTTTTATAATACATGAGTTTCAACTGCATATAGGCTTTTCATACGAAAACTATGCAATATTATATTATTTCATTTATTTGAAAATAGTTCATTTTACAATTATATTGACCATGGTTTTGGGAACTATACCAGTTACTATAAAAATTTACATTTATACCACTTGCAAAAATAAAATGGAGAGGATATAAAAATTAAATATATAAATAATTAAAAAAATGATTAAAAAGAATACTATAATACTGTATAATATGTTTTTGCTATGAAGTGCTATGCTATATTATAATTTTACTGGGTTGATATTTAAAAGTTGCTATGTTAATTAAGCTATATATTATACAAATCTTGAATGTTAATGTTATTTTAGATGATCAAATACTCAAATGTATAGAACAACACAAGGTTTAAAATCATAATCCTCTATTAAATATCAGTCTTGCATGAGAAAATGGTCAAATCAAACCTATATTACTTTCCTTCTTCAAAGTTGTAAAATATAAATAAATCAGGATAAAGAAAGAAAATATATATATATATATATTTAATCTTGAGCCGTAACAGACAAAATAATGTCTTCATTTTTGCTGTGTGATGAAAAATTGCATACGATGTATTACAAAAAGATAGGATAAAGATGTAAAAGAAAAAAAACAAAAAAAAAACGAATACGAAATATTATATATTTCTTCTTTCTTTCCATGCCTTGGAGACTCGAATTTGAAGAAAAATTTTTGAATAAGCATATACAATTTTTTGTGACTAATTAGAATAGTGAGCTCCCTACACCTACTTGTTAATTACCCGCCCATGAGAGCCGTAGCTCAGTCAAATGTATAACCTTTTTTGTAATGCTGGGCTTATAAATAAATTCTTCTCTCTCTCTCTCTCTAACAAAGTTAAACAAGAAGTTTTTTAAGTTTATTGATAAATACATAAGGATTTTATGAAAGCTTTTCGTCTATAATACACAAAACTTTTTTTATTATTATTATTTTTTCATTTTATTTTATCTACATCAATATAAATGTTGTTATAAAAATCTTAATGTTTCTATCATGAAAAATTTTATGAGCAAAAAAAGAAGAAAAGTAAAAAAATAAAAATAATAAAAAAAAAAGAGTAGGAAAATAAAACAAAAACACATTTATTTTAAGGTATTAAAAATTTTTAATTAAAATTTGATGTATTTCTTTTTTAAGTTGTTTAAATTTTTAATTTGAAAAAATTTTATGTGATGACAAAAACAGGAATTTGAGGGTTGATGTTATAGTTGCCTATAGTATAGAAATAAAAATTGACAATAAAAATATTCGTTATATATTATGCTTTTTTTATATAACTCTCAATAAATTCCATTTTTAATGTGTTATTCCTCAGCAACGAAATTTGAAATTTGAATTGACTCTTTTTGACACCATGTGAACAAACTTTGTTTGTTAATATCATGCATGCATTTTTAATATCATTGCATTAAAATATTATTTTGCTGCACGTATGGAAATTACAAAATCTATGTTTTTCATGTGCATTTTTAACATCTCGCATTAAAACTACACAAAATGTAAAGTAAATGTCACAAAGCTGTCTCTAAAAGTCAAAATCTGAAAATCTCTTTGATCTTTGTGTTCTCCAGTCAGTGAGTCCGCTAGCACGCGTGCTGCACTTGAATCCCGCAAACAAAAGTAAGGAACAACAAAAGATGATGCATTTATACAAGAGATCGAGAGAGAAGCAGGTGCATATTGGCTCCTCTCTCTCTCTCTCTCTCTCTCTCTCTCTCTCTCTCTCTCTCTCTCTCTCTCTCTCTCTCGCGTGCCTCTCTCCCTTCTTCTTCTCACTTGAAAGAAGTTTTTGTGAATGTTGCGTGGTACGCTGCTACGTAACTCAAAGCAATGATAGGAGGAGGCGTTATGAATGAATGCACGTGTCCTACAGGTTGCAACAAGGATGCATCTCAGGTATTTTTTTTCTGCACTCAAACGCGTGTCTTCATAGCCGTCACACTCATTTTACCAAGTATGGATATAAAATATAATATATTTTATCAAATATTATATTCACATGAAAAAAAAAATTGCGGTGTTAAATTTAATGTTTAACTTAAAAGATCTCTCATTAATATATAATTTTTTTTTATATAAAAAACAAAACTTAATTTCTTCTGCGAATTTTTAATGTGAGATTGCTATAATAGTTCCGCTTTTTTAATGTAATTGATGATATTTTATATGATGATGATTTTAACCTAAGTAACAATTTACAACTTGTAATCTAATGCTAACTCGCACTATAAAAACGTTGATACCGCCACTGACCGCCGCTTATTTATATATATATATATATATATATATATATATATATATATATATATATATATATATATATATATATATATATATATATATATATATATATATATATATAGACACTTTTTTTTTCTTCTTATATATATTTTTAATTCTTGATGAGGTGGACTAAACTTCATAACCCGCTTCTTACCGAGGTCCTCATTTTAATCATAATCCTTATGATATATCGTTTTTCTCCTCAACATCTTGGGTGGTTGCGGGGCTTTCATCTTGTTAATTTTTTTAGTCTTATATAGCGCGTTTATTAAACGTTATGAGAGAGAGAGAGAGAGAGAGGTACGAAAATCATGATACTGAAGCAAACGATATATAAACTGCACGACGCTTCATAATCAACGCTTTATTATTATTATTATTTTTTTTACCTCACTGATCCTTGATTATTTTAGCAGAGTATAAAAATGTGTGATATAAGTCAACTTCATAATCACCTTTAACCTTTATAATATAAAATTCTAAGAAAAACCTGTACTTAATCGAGATCTGCTTTAAATTAATACTTAATGTTTTTAAAACATTAATTTTTAATATTTGTAAAAAAAAAAAAAAAAAAAAAAAAAAATGAATGGAAGTAAAAAAAAAATTACGTCATATAATGTTGAGTGAAGTTATAACTTTTTTTTTCTTATTTTATTTATTATTATATTTTTTGTGTTAGTAAATTGAGTACCCTGGGAAAGTGAATGATGTTAGGTAAAAAAAAAATAACTTGTTAAGTTGTATATGGTCTCATCAATGTTGAAGAAAAATTGCAATCATTTTGCTGAGGTCAAGTCATATGAACTGAGGAGTATGAGCATATTAATCTCAAGAGGCGGGTGAACCACAAGCGGCGTCGAGTCATGCTATATAGAGAGAGGCTTTGGCTACAGGGTATTTGTTTTTGTTCGATATCCCAATGTGCAGTAGATTGATTGGTGCGTCATTAGACGCGAATTGATCTGTAGCTCGTGGGAAGCTGCGGGGTGTAGTTGACCGCAAATCACGTGATCAGGAGCTTAATATGTTAGCCCATAGCCAGGGTAATTCAATTCGCGTGATGTTCTCTCTCTCTCTCTCTCTCTCTCTCTCTCTCTCTCTCTCTCTCTCTCTCTCTCTCTCTCTCTCTCTCTCTCTCTCTCTCACACTCCCTCTATGGATAATATAGACGTAAGCGTGGCCTGATGTGATACATGGTGAAAATAAAGCATAATCATGTCGTTCACATCTGCTTCATACTTTTTTACAAACTTGGGGAAACTAACATAATGTGCGGTATACGATTTAATATTATTACAGCATATTTTTTACTCCAAAAAATAATAATAATAATAAGAAAATAAAAATTGACATTTAATCTTTATGTCAAAGTATAACAATTTTTATGGAAGCATACAGTATACAAAAATATAACGAAGAAAGTAAAAATGTCTTTGTTTAAAAAGTATCTTTTGAAGTTATTATTGTATATATTTCTAGCCTCTCTGGAAAAAAAAAAAAAAAAAAAAAAAAAAAAAAAAAACTCGACAACTCAACCCATAATTTAAGTAAATATGATGTATGGTTACACCCGACAGTATAATACTATGATATTAAGGAAAAAACAACAGATTGTTGTACACCTTTAGTTTATCATTTATCTTTATTTGTCAGGTGATAAAAAAAATCCAAAGTAAATTGATTTTGAATTTCAATTTTGTCATTTTTTTTTTTTTAACTCATCAGAATAATAATAAGTTCTATCTCAAATCTGGTGGATTATGAGGCAATTTGTGTGTCTGTTGGCATGTAGACTTGAGCGGGACATGACAGCGCTCTCGCGGGATGTCGCGCCTTGCTTCGCCGATAAATCATCACTGCCCCTCCCGCTCTCTCTCTCTCTCTCTCTCTCTCTCTCTCTCTCTCTCTCTCTCTCTCTCTCTCTCTCGTGGTGGCGCGCGCCAGGCAACGCGATAAATTGCAATACCAAACGCGCCTATATAGGTTTCAAAAATAAATGTGTATCTGTAATTATACATTTTTGTCACATTCTTTCATATTTAAATATTTCCTTTCCTTCAGTATTAAAAATATGTCTTTTACTATTAATTAATTATTTAATAACACGGATTTTTAGTTAATTTATTTTAGTAATTAATAAAACATTATAAAACTGAAAGGTAGATGATATATTTTCATGTTTAATATTCAAACATTAAAAAATTTATAAACAATGCTTTGTCTTACATATAATATATAAAAGAGCCTCTCTTAATAATCATATAATAAAGGTGTGGTTCTCCATCAATAATGTGATGAGGGCTTAATTTTTTTTTATATATTTATATATACATAAAAAATTAATAGCCCCTCCTATTTATTAATTGCCTGATTGGTCATGCATGTATCGAGTATCGTTTTGTGCTATCAAGGTGGGTCAATTTAAACAAGATGAGCCATAAATCCCATCAGACTTGGGTATAATATAGAGTGTACGTTGTGTATCGAGACCTGGCATCATAGTTCGTGTCGACATCGACTCAATCTCTGCCTGCTATATGAGGTACATTACGTGGAGGCGAAGTTCCCATCACAATCATCACCTACGCGTTTGTCAGGCAATCAATCGCAAAAAAAAAAAAAAAAAAAAAAAAAAAAAAATCGAGAAGCATGTCCGCGTTATAAAATGTTTGTATATAAAAGAAACTTTTGAATATCAATCAAATTTGAAATACTCTAAAAGTAATATAAACTTATATTGCATATAAATTTATAGTTTTTTCTAATTATTAAAATCATTTTTAAATATTGAGAATAAGGAAATACTGGAATTTTGCTGTAATATTCAATTAAATTAAATTCAATAAATCTATCACCAACGTTTCTATAATGTTGATTTCAGAAAATCAATATTTTGATATAAAATTTTATTTTTACAACTTATGGGCTCTTACAATGCATTCAAATGGAGATTTCTGTTAACTTATTAAATATATGTTAGTAATTATTTAATTAACTTATTAGTCATGTCATGTAATATACAGCTATTTTGACATTATTTTTAAAATATATCCATTTTCATAAACTAAAAAATTCTAAATATATATTTATGTATATATATATATATATATATATATATATATATATATATATATATATAGATATATATATATATATATATATATATATATATAATATTATTTGTTGTTTTCAATCTATTTCAATGCTATTTAAAAATATAGGTTTAAAATATAAATTCTACAAAACTATATTCCTTATTACCATTTTTACCGGTTTATTTCATAATAATAATAATGATTTGCAATATATACTAGTCGTTATTTATTATAAATACGCATATATAAGGGTTATTTATTTACCCCTCCCTCCATCCCTCCTCCCCCTGGCCCTTGAATGTATGTATAATATTACTTCATGGTTCATTGAAAATAATACTTATATACAAGCGATCTTTTATGTAACGTGTCAAATAAGTTGGTATTAACAAAAACACGATGATCAACAACATAAAAATTGTGGCTAAAAGTTCGCAAAACTGGCTCAGATCAAGTTTTTTTTTTAGTATTATTTTTTTTTTTATCCCTCTTTCGTATTATGTTTGCGTGTGAGAAGCGATTACGGCTCCCGAACCCAATGTCCTTTGTCGTAGCTGTGTTTGCATGGAGGAGCTTTTGATGCGAAGTGGCGAGGCGTACGTCATTACCAATAATGTTTGCCACACCTGGCCAGAATGAGCTCTGACACACATATATATATATTATATAACATAGTACACATCATATTGCAATGATATCATGATTGACTCTTTATCGATCAATGCTTTGTACCTTTGAAGTGGCAAGATATTGAAATTGACTGCAGTACAAAATTAGTTTGATACAATCGTTAAAATTACTGACATATGTAAGACCAAATAGTAGTCACTCGCATCCTATAAGTATAATAATAAATGTTATAAACCTATATCCAACTCTTAATTGCAAGTTAAATAATTCTGAAGAAAAAAATTATATTGCTTTTCTTTTTATATCTCTATGCAATCCAAGGATGACAATAATTGTGAAACTTTTTGAAATCATAATAAATAAATAAATTATTACATTCACACACATTAAATTTCACGTTATTTCTCATATACAATTTATATTATATATAATATTATATATATATATATATATATATATATATATATATATATATATATATATATATATATATATATATATATATATATATATATACACACATATATATATACATACATTAACTATGTATACGTACAGCCAGGAAACATAAAAATTCAAAATATAATTATTATTATTTACAATACGCATACCTTTTAAATCAATCGCATAATATATCTTCATAATATATATTTACATACTGTCTATAAGTATAAATATATTTTATTGTTATTATATATTTTTTCTTTATGAAGATCATGTCCAAGCATAAATATTTGTAAAACCAAATGTAGTCACCATATTTGTAATCACGTATAATTAAACAAGGTGACAAAGGCAATATAGGTGTGAATACTTACTTTTCATATATACATGTTATATACGCAGGATATGCATACAATTGTTATTTATATATATATATATATATATATATATATATATATATATATATATATATATATATATATATATATATATATATATATATATATATATATTATATTTTTAATTCTATATTTTATGGCTTTGCTTGTTTTACTATATGACTTGGCTTCATATTATTATTATTATTAAACTTATTTTCATATTATATTATGATGATGTAGGTTTTTTTGTTCATATTATAATAATATAAAGGTAAGGCAACGCCTCATAAAAACTGGTGACAACACTATATAAAATAAATTAACTCTTAAGTCATTCAGAGATCTCTTTTGTTTTTGTTTTTTTTGCTTTTATATAAAATTATAATTATCGAATTATATACACATTTCATATGTAGATTTTTCTTAACAAAACATCAGTTTAAAATGATGAATGAATGAAAGAGTATGTTTATTCGCAGTAGGATTTAATTGCGACACAAAAACTCTCCCCCCCCCCCCTCCCTTTGGTATATATTAAATATAAGATGTGGGGGTTATACAATGATTTTATTTTTTATATTATTAATGGATGTTACTTTTTGAAGAAATATTGCTATTACTTTTTGCAATATGAAAATGTTCAAAATTTGCACTTAAATTTGATCAAATCATTATTTGAATATATAACTAACATAAGAAAAGATTGGATAAAAATTAAGTAATAAATAACAGAGATAAATGCTAAAGTTCGTACTTAAATTCAAACTCAATCCATTATACCTCTCTCCTGAATAATATATTATGCTAAATTAATTTCTATAATATATAATCTTTATAACTTCATAAAAGCCATGAAAAAAGTGCATAATTGAAAGTCACCACACTGCACACAGTTATTAACTACGTTAGGTGGATACATTACTTGGATTTACGAGCGTAGCAAAAAAAAAAAAAAAAAAAAAAAATCTAAGCACCGAGGGTAAAAACAATAGTTCTAGAGAGCGGGCAATTATCCGCAATTATCTCGGCCGGCAGCAGAATGCAAGAAGCTGACGGTGTTTGCTGCTAAATAAGCAAAGTATTAAAAAAACAGAGCTTTTTTTTTTTTTTTTTTTTTTTTTTTTTTTTTTTTTTTTTTTTTTTTTAGCAAAAGGAAAGGGAGGAGTGATTCGTGACAGAGAGAGAAATAGTTTTTATTTTTATAGACTACGAGATATGTAATTTACAACACTTAAATTATTAAAATATGAATATTAATACAAATTTTATATAAAAAAATGTATTTTATATAAATATAATAAGCCAGTTTTTTTCCTTCTTTTATGTATAACATAAGCTATTAAATTGTAGATATGTATCAACGTTTTTATTTTATTTTATGACATTACAATTATTACATATATACATAACTCAATTTACATTTTTTTCTCCTCTCTCCTTTGTTCTCGTGCATAATAGAATTATTGACGTATGCATTTTTATCTCAATATTTTGATCAAGTTTGACAGATTGCTATGTGTCTGCATGTGTGTATGGATGGAGGTCACACTTAGAGGCCAGCTTTGTTGACATCTCAATCGTATATAGATTTAAGGCAACATCAAAAGGAAATAAGGGTATTATGATGATTGTATTTTTATGTGTGTATATATGTGTATAATATATATAATATGAAGTTAGTTTCAACTCTTATAATAATAAATATATTATAATATTATATTATGATAGGGGTCTCATATTCTTTCATTAATCTAAACTATGAAATATATATATATATATAAAAACGATTTAATACCCACATGTGTATAAGAATAATTAACATTTTGCTCATTAAAGAAGATCCATCAGAAATTTTGTGTCTTAGAGAAGAGAGAGAGAGAGAGAGAGAGAGAGAGAGAGAGAGAGAGAGAGATAAATGAGTTGGATCAGTTGCAACCTCCCAGCTTCTCTGATATAAAAATGCACACCTAAATATATTATATTTCCCCCACACCTAAAACGTTTTGGTTTGCTAATCTATCATCCGTTATCGTGCTCAAAGTTGACGGCACTGAAATTAAAAAAAAAAAAAAAAGGAGGTATGAGGTGAACCCCTTAGCCAAAGTCTTATGAACGAACGAACGAGCGAGCAATCTTGCCTTCTTGTACCCCAAGATGAATAATTAGAAACCTCTTTATGAAGATTAGGATATATAGTCAGTGAGAATAAGAGCCTAACATTAAATTTTTATATTATGATCCTTAGTAATCCATTTTTCTAAATGTCTTATGTATATATAAATAATTTTCATATATGAGAAAGAATTATAATATAAAAGATCACTTTCATCACTTTTTAACCTAATAGGTTAAAGTTTAATACTTCATTTGCATTACCTATCATCATGTAAAAATAAATAAGAATTAAAGCAGTTTTTTATTATTATTATATAACATTGAAAAATTAGCTTTGTTTTCTTTAGTTTTTTTTTTATGCGTAATATATTTAAAGTTTATATTTTATATATATATATATATATATATATATATATATATATATATATATATATATATATATATATATATATATATATATATATATATATATATATATATTTATACTATGGTATTACATATTATGGAAGATTTTTCATGAGTAATTAGTATCATTTCCTCACACTTGATTACATCCTGATTGCGATGAAACTGAATTAAAGAAAGCATTTTGTTATATATAACTAACACTCTGAGGATGCGGTTTAATTAAAGCAAACGCATTTATAAAATATAATTTGATATGATATTCATCTTTGTAAACGCAAAAACACTCTCTATACACACATCTGTTAATCTTAACTAGATTATATTTTTTATATCAAGTTGCTGCCGAGTTGATATGATATGCTGATGTCGGAGACTCATCAAAATATTTTGTAAACGTGCCCTCGTCTCGTGGTTATATTTTATTATTAGTCGATATTTAAAAAAATAGTAATAATAATAATAATAATATTTTATTCGAATTAAGTAGCTATTTTCATATCATGAACAGAAGCTCGATCAGCTATATTTATATTACTTTTTAATAATTTTTTGAAAAATATCTAGCATTTTAAATAAATTTTAATTTAATAAACATTTATTTAAATTTTAATTCATTTAAAAAGACTGCATAAAATATACTGGTATATGTAGACAAAACTATCAGCAGCAATTTTTAATATATAACAATTACTTTTTCTTTTTTTTTTTTAATTATAAGAATAATCTCCTTTACTGTACTGCAATTAAAATTATCGTTATTATATTCGGTTATTAGCTATATTTATATATATATATATATATATATATATATATATATATATATATATATATATTTATATATATATATATATATATATATATATATATATATATATATATATATATATATATATATATAATCTTTTTTTCTTCTTCACATAAATATACTTTCAAAAATTAAATTGAAATTGTGATATCCTTTCTTTATTTTTATAACCTTGAATTAAATAAAATCTTATACAGAACATTAAATTAAATTTTTATTTTAGACAATCAGAATAATAAGACTGAGATTTATTAAATAGAACTTATCATCATATATATGCTAAAGATAATAATAATAACATAACATATAACGTAAAGAAAAATTAATGTTACTTGTTTTTTTGATTATACATATAATATTTTTAGTGATTTATTTGTGTAGACAGATGTGAATGTATTGGCCCAATTAATTTCATGTCAAACTGCCCGCTCAGCTTTGCTAACAAGAAAATGAAGAAGAAGAAGAAGAAGAAGAAGGCCTGCCCCTCACCTATTTGAAATGTTTTAATTAGTATTTCTCCCTCCCTAACCTCCTCTCTTCATACTGGCTCACACTCAATAGTTAAAAACTTATTTACTTTCCGATCCTATCATCAACAAAAAAAAATAATAAACTGGCTTTCTCACCCATACAAAAAAAAAATTATATATAAAAAAAATATATAAATGATAATATTATAAATAATAATAAAATGTTTATTATTAATCACATTTGTCAAAGTTTAAATTATTTTAAAATTATGGTTTATCTTAAGATTTAAATTAGATAGGTGTATAAATATAATTAAAAATTGAACTACCTCGTAATCAATTTTTTTATTTTTGTTTCAAGATATTATATGTTATAAAGTGAAATATATCGCTACTAAATAAATAAGTTTTTATTATTATTACTGAATCTGCTATCTGACTATTCTGACTTTTGTTATCGCTGGAAATTTTACACTTTATTTAGCCTAAATAAGTATTTCAAATTTTTTTAAGTGCAAGAAATCCAAATAGAATCAAACTAACAAAATATATTTTTCTACCATTTATTAACACATAACAAAATAGTTTTACCAATTTTTTTAATGTTTAAAAATCATTTAATTTGTTTCTTTGTTATGTCTACAGTTGTACGAGCTGAGTGACGATCCCAAAAGAAAAAATTTCCTCGATGATCTCTTCAGTTTTATGCAGAAAAGAGGTAAGAAATATTTTGTTACTGTTTTTCAAAAATTTGACACTAAAATTGGTTAAAATCGGAAATAAGAGGGAGGTAAATTTTTAGTACTCCCCGTTTTTATCTGCGTTTGATGGAGATCTTTAGACAGGCATATAGGATAAGTTTACGATGAGGTGCAGGGCTGCTAGAGAAAACGATGATGACTGTTCCTCATGCGTTAGTTCCCAGGCTTCTATTTATCGTTGTGTATGTCGAACGATCGAATAAATGAACCTCTACAACAAAACTAAATAACCGGACACTCAAAAATCGTAAAATGCACGGTCGGTATACTATAATAACGAATAGTAATAAATCTATTTTATATCGCAACACTAAAAATGACGCACTTTAATTATTATTGAAAAGAAAAAATAAATAAAAATAAAAACAAGAGGGGAAAAGGAAATAAATATTATAGTTTTTTTAGTAACTTATTTTATTATTATTTCTAGAGTTCAATTTTACTACTTTTTTTTTTCAAGATCTATGATGATGCTCACGTGTTCATGTCAAGCTAATTTTAGGTAAACTTTGATGAGGTTTGATGTACGTTTTTACATCAGACAACTGAACTCAGCATGGTAGAGCACGGTACCTTGGCGCGTCACAAAAGCACGCGTGTCACAAAATGATTAATGATTATGTCACGAGTTGTTTTAATCTCATTTGAACAGGTTATTTTCAAAAAATAAAAATAATAATATATACTTCTTGGCATATCATTATTCGTTCTATTTTTAATATAAGTTTCATTATTCTTAAACTTAAATAACTTTATTTTGTCAAACATAATAAATTCAATAACAAAAAAAATTGAATTCATATTTAAATTAATTTAGATTTCAAATAACAATCAAATTTTGAAATCTTTCTTTTATATTATCTATTTTAAATAATATATTATTATAATTTTTTATTATCTCTTTATGAAAATCGTTTCTTTTAGTGTGAAATGTTAAGAGAAGAAAAATGAATGATAATTTATACTTTTATTTTTCATGTTTTATTTTCATCTCTCTCTCTCTCTCTCTCTCTCTCTCTCTCTGCACCATATTCAAATGTTAACAGCATTATTTTAGACGGATGTTCCAACATTCTATAAAGTAATGTATATATTTGTGTGGCAGAAAAAAAAACTTGTTTGCGGATAAAATCTGTGCAGGTAAGACATGGAAATATTGGTACTCTTTAAGGGGGCAGAATTAGGGGGGGAGTAAAGATAATAGATGAGAAAGGCGTGGGTGAATAAAAGAGGGGAATAAAGAGAGAAAAAGAGGAAAAAATAATAATAAAAAAAAACACAGAAAAAAAAAATAAAAAGTATATGGTTTTTATGAAAGAAAGCATAAGCGATGAAAAAAATCGACTATAAGAAATATTCCTCATTAGTATATTTCATATATTACTGGCGTTTGCTGACGGGAATCGGCCGTTAATCTCTCCAGTCTGCCACACGCTATA
The DNA here is from genome assembly GCA_949318235.1 of Ecdyonurus torrentis. NCBI lineage: Eukaryota > Metazoa > Arthropoda > Insecta > Ephemeroptera > Heptageniidae > Ecdyonurus > Ecdyonurus torrentis. The sequence goes on along the minus strand of OX439131.1, from coordinate 8,386,089 downwards.
TATATATCAAACACATTTAATTTTCATATTATTATATTATATTATGTTAGGCATATTACATTCTTATTATTATAGCCTCAAGTAAAAAAAAAAAAAAAAAAAAAAAGGTACTTGCATTGGACTTTATCGTGAGATACCAGCAAAAATATATAATATAAAGTCTCTCTTGCGTTGATTCAACTCAAAAAAATAAAAAATATTATAAATAAAATACGCCCAAGCATGCATAAAGAATGAATAACCAATCTTATATTATGAAGACTTATGTCAGGCTTAGCTAATTTGTAGCCGATAATATACGACCCCCTTCTATGACATGATGGAACGAATTTTTTTTCTTAGTAATAATAATAATACATATTATTTTTTTTATTGTAATGAATTAAAAATACTATAAAAATTATTTAATGGACTAAAAAAATATTAAATTAAAATTTTCATATTAAATATATTCTCCTCTTAAAAAAATATTTAATTTTATTATTATTGCTGTAATCAAGACCTTATATACTTGTACACTAAATTATAAGAATATTATAAAGATAATAAATTTAATTTGTCATCTTTTTTTTATTTTTCTAATTTTTTCTTCTATCTATACTCTATATAAAAAAATCGTGATAAATTTTTTAAAGGTTATAAATTCTTTTATATTATTATTATATTTAAAAATTTATTACGTAGGATTTTTATCAAGCAACATGTATTAATTTCTATATAAAAATAATGTATTTTTTTTTTATTTTTATTTTTGCTATTAAAATATAGTTTGAATAAAGTTTAGAGGGCAATATTTAATAGATACAAATAATTGATAGCAATAAAATTCTATATATTTGTAATCTTGAAGCCATTATATTCAATCAGGCCTGATTTATCAGGTTCTATGTTTGCTTTATAAGAATAAATCGCGCGTGGTGTCGGCGAATAGAAGTTTTATACAATAATAATAATAAAAAAGTTATTTATCCCATGTATAATCCCGAGCTCCGGCTCTATGATGATTACATGGTATATAACCGCCTAAACACACGATACGCCCACTGGATCACAATACTTCGAGACTAACAATCATTTAATGAAAGGTTTGCACACACACAAAAAATACATAATGTGAGCTTCTGTTAGATTAAGCACTTGATAAAATATAATTCGATAGTCACCTTTTTTATGTATATTATTATTTTTTTATTAAATATAATAATAATATTGATAATTTTATATTATATTTTTCAGTAGCTTAAAAACCTGTTTATTTTTATATAATATTATGTAGCCTCTAGTAAATAGCCTCTAAAAAAATATTTATTAATATAATAATGTTGATTTATTTTATTTTCAATCACTTTAAACAATCATTACATATTTTATTTTTTGTTATAGTATGCCGGAGAGAAAGAGAGAGAGAGAGAGAGTAAGAGAGAATTTCAATATGAGAAATTCCTCTTCATTCTCTCTCTCTCTCTCTGGTTGATATTCAAAGTGCAATATGTTGAATTTTGGTGACAGTTTGACGATTTTTGTGTTACGTAATCCACTCATCCCTTCTCTTTCATGAGTCAAAAGAGGAGGGTGGTTTTCTTGCTTGTTATTTATATACAGGCGCGATGAATGCGAGAGGTGCAATTTCTTTCTCTCTCTCTCTCTCTCTCTCTCTCTCTCTCTCTCTCTCTCTCTCTCTCTCTCTCTCTCTCTCTCTCTCTCTCTCTCTCTCTCTACCGTTGTTGGGTTGGGTTTACGCATAGGAATGTCACACAATCCCGCGTGCTTTTCACACACTAGCATCACAGCTCGTGCCCTTATGTGTCAATATAGGGGAGCAAATAAAGATCGAGTGTTCACGTGCTTTAGTGTGTGAGAAGTGAAAGATATATAAACACCAATATTTAGTGCCAAATAAAATGTATTGTTATCTCACTTGAAATATGTAATTTTATTTTCTTCGTATATTTTTGAGAGCGATGTAATTAATGAGATACATTGAGAATCAATAAAATTCACTTTATTCATTTTTTATGTAAATTCAATATTAAAGTCTTCAATTTTGTTTAATTCAACGATTTATATAATAAAATTATTATTGCTTGCTTCATTTATATATTTTCATAATCATTATTGCAGATTTTTTTTTTTTTTTTTTTACTAACGTATAAATGCTGACACAAAATTGAAAGTTATAGCTCAAGATTACACTTTTATTCGACATAAAAAGATGAAATAATTAATATACGTCTGTTGGCAGTTAAGTCTAAATGTGTGTGTTGGAGAACCAGCAGGGAAGCGCAATTCCCATGCTAATTTGAAGCCTCGGAAGTTATTGGATCACTGATGCTGGTGGTCCTCAATCTAACCTTTAGATTTACCGCAAAATGTGATGGAAATTAATTTATACTGCGCCACATTTTTTTTAAAGAATTATTTGTTTTAAAAGAAGACTTTTTCTCACAAGAAATACGAGCTATAAAATGTTAATTTACTTTTCTAGTCTAAACAAATTTAAAATTAAAATACGTGATGTAATTGTCTTATTATATCAAGTATATTATGTACTCAACTTACGAGTCTTTACATAATATTGTACTGAGGAAAGCACGTTCGCTTACACTTTCGTCCAGTTTATTATCTCCAATTTCCACTCTCGCAAAGCTCACACGTGCACTCATTTTATACACTTTATACTTACATTTTTTTTCTCTCTTTCTCTTCTCACTGTTTCTTATTATACTTTTTCTCGCAGCTGCAAATTTTTGTTTCTATTTATAAAATGCAATAATCTAGATTTTGTAATTAACTCGCTTGGTGAATTACGCCGTGCGTTCATAAGAAAACAAAAAGTTGGAGACGGCGTTTTAGTGATCTATAATGAATGTAACATTACTGCAGCCAGTGATAATTCAAACGTTTACGATGCTAACTTATTATATAAGCGTGAAGTTCGCGTGTATAGTGTTGTCTAGCTCCCTCGGGGTCGGCACTTTCTATAAGTCTCACTTGTCAGTGCACATGTTTGTATGTACAGTACATATTATATATACATATATATACAGTACACAGCATTTGCTCACTTAATTGTACTTGCTTGCTTTTTTTATATTTAAACATGTTAATTTTAAAGAAGCATTTGGCACGAATAAAAAATACATTTTAAAACTGTTTTGTTACACATGTATACAAAGTATTATTATTTGAAACCTCTCTCATTTAATAATTAAATAAAGACAACATTTGAAACATAATCAATAAATGATACGTGCCATGATTTTCCATGTCTAATTTAATTCTCAAGATTTAAGGCTCATAACATCAATGGACGATCTTAGTCTCTTTCTCTCTAATACTGTTTAATGTCACCTGTGACGTCACGTATGGGCAAATGACGTCACAAGTACCTTCCTTGAATAACTCAAGGATGGCATAGATTCAGTGTTGTGGATTCAAAAAGCTTTGTTTTTTTGTGTGTGTATATAATATTATATATTATTCAGTGGCGTAGCCAGGGGGGAGGTTTTGGGGGTTCAAACCCCCCCTGTGGATTTGGAAAATATATAAAAAAATATAAAAATTGAACCAAAATTTGCAAGAAAAATAACATTTTAGGAGAACAAATCTTCAAAAATTTCTCGCTTCGCTCGAATATCGTTGAATATATTTAATTTCATTTACTAATTTTACCTTTTCACTGATACATTAGTACAGCGGTAGACACTATATTAGCCTTAAAGGTACCAAATATTTTGTAGTACTAACCAAACAAAACAATTAACTAGATCTTACATTAAAAATTGTAAATTTTCTGTTTTCCGTGAAAAGCAAAATAAATATAAGTAAAAACTGCACAGTTTTCTAGCATAGAATAGGTATATAAAAATAAATAAACGACGTGATTTTAAAGACGTACACAGAAACAAAACTTTCAAACTATAAGGAAGCTTTCAAAATATATTAAGTTCACGTCCATATTCGATGATTTTTAGCCAATTAGCCCATTTCAGAAAGAAAAACTAAATAGAAGTACAATTGGTATTGCAAAAATTGCGTATAAGAGTTGCTGAAATTCTCTTTAGTTTTGATTGTTTTTTTTCTTTTATTGTAAACAATTAATGAATAAGCTGATGGTACTTTTAAATAAATAAAATAAAAATACATTATAGACAAATCAGAAAAACTAAAGTGTAAAATACGGCAAAATCTACATTAAAAAAAAAAAAAAGTCTTGCGTTCCAAAAATGATTTGAAGCTCAAAATTATTTTAAGGTTGTAATTTTGTATTCCTGAAATAGTCTTCTAACAACAATGGAATTATTTTCTGTCAGTAAAGTCTAATGATGTAACATGTTTTAAGTTTGTATAAGTTTTTATGTAAGTACATATAACATGAATTACTTGCAATTTTACTGTTGCATTTCAGTCTAAAGTTGTGCAAGTTTTTTATTTCCTTGCGTACTTCGGGTTGCGGTCATCAGGTGTTTTACGTACTTTGGGCTGCGTAAATGCAGTGCTAACATGAAATATACAGTGAATACAGCAATTCATAACTTTTAGTAAATTTTATAATAGTTTTTTTATTTTATAGAATTCTTAAAAAAAAATTGCACCCTTAAAATATTTTGAGCTTCAAAACATTGATATAATGCAAGATCCGCATTGCTTGATCGTGGCTTAGGCATTACGCATTATTTTTAGTTTTTCTCTCCATTTTAACACTTTTTTTTTTTTTTTTTTTTTTGCTGGCCATTGTGTTATATTATGCTACCACTCGATAGTTCCAGTCAAAATTGACTTAAGAGTAAATATCAAATTATTGTCTCTAAAATAAAATAAAATAGCAGTTTTAATTTTGTATTGGCAGAAGCAAATCCACATTTTAACACGTCAAAATCTACGAACTTAAATTTTACCTCATTTAAATTTAAAAGCATAATAAATGAATAAATTGCATCAAAAAAAGGGGCGTGGCCTCAAAAAAATTCGCGCCTGCGGCGGGCTTTTGGGGGCTTCGCCCCAACTTCTACTAACCCAAACCCCCCCTGTGGTAAAATCCTGGCTACGCCACTGATATTATTATATAATATATATTTACATACACAGTTCAGTGAATAGGGTAGCAAATCTCTGTGCCACACATATCATCGCAGTCCAGCTGTTTCACAAGGGTTGTGAGAGCGCAGCTGAAAATCATTGCCACCCCTTCATCCGGTGCAGATTTTTTTTTCGCTGCATCTTCTCAACGAGTTGAATGAACTCAAAGGGGGATGATCTAGTGTTCTTATATAACGTTTATATCTTAAAGAATATTATAAAGACAGAGGGATGCATATGTGTAATATCCGCTCAGTAATGAAAATAGGAAACCAGAACATAATCATCATCTTATGATCAAGCTGTAATCTGTGAGAAACTTCAGCGATGTCAAATTTTATAACATAACATCGTTCTAAAGAAACACATTTTCTAGACTTTCCTCACAGAATTTTAATTACACATCAGACTATATTATAGAACGCACATATAGCAAATCAGAAATTTATTATTATTTTTTCTTATAATTTTAAAGTCATTAAATTTATATATATTTTTCGTCTGCGAATTAATGTATGTTTTATGTTTAGTACGTGGTTTTTGCCAATTGTTGAGAAACAATTTCGCATCAGTCTCCCCCTATACTCGCATCAGTCTTAGTATTAAGTCGTACGCACGTGGAGACCTTGAGAAAAATAAAATAAAACAGAATAAAAATAATATAATACTTTTTTTTCTGTATATGTATGAGCCGCCGACTGAAATTGCTTAAAGTCATTTTGCCAATTATTATTATTTTTAATAGCTTCATATATACGACCAGTTGTGTATAGATTGTGTACTATATGGCCATAATATCATCCAAAAATACTTTTTTTTTCTTTACCGGAAATTTAAAACGTGACATTAAAAACGTCTCGCTAATAATATAGTTATAAAAAATATATTAGTACCTAAAATTTAATTTCATAATGAAAATAGTAAAAGTTAGGCGACAGAAGGTGTGGCATTTTTTTTTTTTTTTTTTTTTTTTTTTTTGTCACGCCTTACTCATAACTTTTTTCTATGTAAGCCTTATAAATCTTCTAATATTTTTTAACCACTCTCTGTATATACAAAAACATGATAATCACTCTGTATTGTATTATATTCTCTTTATTATTTATACATGAATTGATAAGGTCTTGGATATTTACTTTAGCATTACTTCGAATGGTGAGTATGAAAAAAAAAATATATATATATTATTTTGGTCCATGAGTTTAGTGATGCTGGGCCGGTGTTATTGGAGATGATGATCTCGTCCTCAGACCGGACAGCCGCCTCGGCGGGAGGCGCGACTCATGCTGGCTGCTCTCGGCAGGTGCCCTCGCGATCTTACCAACAAAATCTCGTGCAAAATTAACACAAAAAAAAAAAAAAAATGCAATTTTTACTCAATCTGACAATATATACATTTACTAATTTTAATTTCTTTTTAAAAGACTAAATCATAAAGCTATATAACCAAAAAAATATTATAGTAAATGGTTTCATTATTTTTATATGTGAAACGTTTTTCCAAACATAAATCAAAAGTCAAGCGCGTGCTGGCTAAAAAAAAAAAAAAAAAAAAAAAAAAGAAGAAGAAGAAGAAGAGAGAAAGAAAGCCAAAAGGAATTAAAGGGTATTCGAATTAATAATGAGAAGACTAATTATTGTAGGCAAATCGCTTGTGGGCGCAAAGGATGAGTAGGGGGGAAAAACAAAATTTATTTTATTTTATGTTGCTTTTCTTTTAGTGTGAGTTATGAGTGCAACATATAGTCTTTTATACATTAGTCTGAATAATACTCTTTATATTTCTTTTAAGGGACCGTGTATGTTGAAACAGTCTCCGTAAGATTAGCATGCAAAAGAGACGTTTAGTATTTACGTTCTCTCTCTGTGAATATGATGTAATTATGACTGAAATTTATTATGCTGTAATCAGCATAAAATTTCGCTTTGAGGCCTGTTGATAAAATTTTTATATTATCAATAGATTTTTTTATAATTAATTTCAAAGTTTGATAATTTTTTAGTGAAGTTGTATATTTATTTTAGTGGTAACATTTACTGTCGTCAATAAGTCTGCGTACTGTATATAATATACAATAGCACTGCTGCACCTTTGTAAGTCAAAAAGTGCAGTAAAAAGTAAGTGAACAAAGAGCAGTTTTTCAATAGAAGAGATTACCTGCTACCTGACAACACGGGACCCAATTATCTTACGGTCAATGATTTTGATAACTTGCGAAGTAACAGTCACAGTGAATCAAATTTATTTTAAATGTTAGTTTTATTAAAAATCATGCATATTTCTTTTTTGATCGAAGTTATAGCTTCATATTAAAGTAATATATTCAAATAAAAAATATTACATACTACTCATTATTTTTAAATCACGGTAGTTCAAAATATCGCTAGAACTTCGATCAAAAAAGAAATATGCATGATTTTTAATAAAACTAACATCTAAAATAAATTTGATTTACTGTGAAAATTACTTCTCGAGTTATCAAAATCATTGACGCGTAGATAATTGGGTCGTGTTGTCAGGTAGCATTGATCCCTTTTATCTCTCTTTTTTCACTTACTTTTTACTGCAACTTTACTATACCTATACCTGAAAATAAATCCAAGTACCAACTTATGAAAATTCTTACTACAGCTATTAATTTTCATTTGCTTATTTGAAAAATTAATATCTTTTTTCCTGCATATCTTTAAAAAAATTTGTTAACGCCGCTCAAAGCGGAATTTTATTTACAATTTAATGCTCTAATTTCAAGTTTCTAGATACAAAATTGACAATTTGAAGGCGTAAATACGATTTCCCGTGCTTTGTTTATGGGGATTACCAACATACACGGCCCCTTAACTTATTATACAAATTACCAGCAAATTAATTTTCTCTAATTATTTTGTCATCATCAAAAATGTATGGAAATTACATTTAATGTTTTATTTTATTATTATAAGTTCTTTTTAAGTATACCGACATAAATTTGGATTTAAGAAAAGATAATATCAAACAATGCAATCAATTTATTCTTTATGCTTCGTATATATTCAAATTAAATATTTATAAGACTTATGTTTTCAATAAGCTATTATATACATACTCAGCTTAATTTCTAGCTGTAGACTAGACAATAGGAATTGTCGCGCCTACTTTCAATAAATAATCCCTTACATTTTGCTGTACACTTTTATTTAGTTACTTCCATATCTTGTGATGTACATCAAAGTGAACCGATGAATAAGAAAACGCCCTTCCATATAAGAACCATAAGATCACATTTACAATAACAAATAACATTACTGATATATTAAATTAAGGATAGTTTTATATATCATACTGATTTGAAAATTTAATTTGAAAATTGATTATAAAATTTAACAAAAATTTTATTTTCACTTTTCATTTGACCCTATATTGGATTTGTCATTCGATTTGAATTACATTATCAATCATCTTAAGAAAGTTTTTTTTTCTGTCTCTCATCTCTCTCTCCCCCGCATGAACTAGTTCACACAGGATCATAGAATGGTTTGGGTTATATTGAAAGCGTAATGAATCGAAGTTTTGCCATATATATATATATTATATATATGTATTGTATATACATATTAATAATATTTTTTACTATATTTGCAAACATTTTTGTCTTGTCAAATTTTTGACATTTAATGGAATTGTTTTGCGGTTATGAAAGTACCAGTATATAAACATATTATATTATCTCCTGATCCTATGTTGATTGTCATCATTTTAACCAGCTGTAAAATTTCACTCTGATTATAACTATAATTAGTGGTATATAACCTGTAGTAAATTTATAAACAGGGCAGTAGCTCAATTCATTTTATTCCTGCTCTATATTATAATCAATGAACCGTTGCATTTATGCAAAAATATCACACAAAATTTACTGAATGATTGAGTTAGCTTGACTCATTTTGGAGACATGTGTAGGGTAGGGAAGACTTTGAATGAAGATGTACGCACGAGAGCAAGCGAGTGAATGAGTGAGAGAGAGAGAGAGAGAGAGAGAGAGAGAGAGAGAGAGAGAGAGAGAGAGAGAGAGAGAGAGAGAGAGAGAGAGATTACTTTTTGTATGCAGGGCTGCCAGGCAGCGACAAAGGGGTGGAGGTGTTTGTTTGTGTTTGTAGTGTGACAAGGTCAAAGGTCACTTCACTTATTTCTCAAGTCATTTTTTATGCCTCGCAAATTCCACGTGACAAGCGACTATTGTCTTCAAACAAATATCAGTTTATTTTATTTGTCAAAACAACAACACTTTTTTTTTATGACTGCTCGTAAAGCATATTATTTTGAATTCTTTTCGTGAATAATTTTTAATTTTGAAAGAAATATTAAAGAACATGATGTTTAGTAATTTTATAATTGTTTCTTATTTTAGTAAAGAATATTCATTAAAATATGACGTAAAATAAATATATGCTATCGTATAACCGCCACTACATATTAAATTGATTATTTTATTATTTTTGCGTTAATCAGTTTTTGGAATAGTTTGTATAAACTAAAACACAGAGGCGTTTAAAAAATTCGTCTTACACATTCATAAAATGTAAAATAGTTTAATTTAATCTCTTTCTAAAATTTTTACTTATATTTTTCCCACAATATTTATATATATTTTTTTATTACTTCTCTATAATTATTGGAATAAAATTATATTTATTGATTTCTTTTCATATATATATTTTTTTAAATCTTTGTTTTTCAGAAAACTGATATTATATAATATATAATATACTTCAATATTATTTTGAACGTGTGTATGTAATGAATAAAAAAATAATAATAAAAATAGGATCACGAGCACTTAAAGTATATTATATTCTTTATATTTTCATAATATATAAATTTAATAACCATCTATAAAATTTATCCTTTTCAATGTTGATTGTCATTTATAATGTGTAATTAGTGGAGAATATCGGGTTTGGTAATTGAAGAGTGAAAAAAGGCAAGCAAAAAGAACCATCGCGACTCCATGCGTGTATTGCCAGCGGACATAACGTATATCTGTATATAACTTAAAAAAGTCGAAGAGAGAGAGAGAGAAAAAAAAAACAAAAAAAAAAAAAAACTCGACGACAATCATGTAAAATGTCCATCTCTCTCTCTCTCTCTCTCTCTCTCTCTCTCTCTCTCTCTCTCTCTCTCTCTCTCTCTCTCTCTCTCTCTCTCTCTCGCTCAACAAAAAATTAATATGAGTGGCGCAAATTGTATGATGACTTACGCCATCTTAATTACTATTCAATCATCTTTAATCTTTGTTTTAAAGGAAACACATTAAACATTACAGCAATCAGAAATAAATAAGGAGAGAGAGAGAGATCAGCTTATACTGACTATATATTATGTATAAAAAATATTTAATAAATATATTACCGCAAAAATTGATGGCAAAAATACTAATTTTTATTCTAGTATCATTTAAAATTTTCTAAGAAAAAACTCATAAGTAAAAGAACCTTGAAATGGGGGTAACAGCCACGAGATATTAAAAGAGGCTCAAGTAAGGTATGAAAATGTACTTACGCGATCACGCTATAACAATTTAAAAAATAATAATAATAAACGTTCAATGACTTATCAATTGAAATAATAAGTTTTTCATCACAAATAATGTTGGAAATCTTCCTTTTGCAATAATTTTTATTATATTGCATATTATATCCTGTTAATTTTACCCTCTTATTATTTTTATGATACAAAATCATTATTTCTGTTGCAATATAATAAAATACTAAGTTCCATTCCTCTACTTAATTATATTTTATATCTTTATAATTATTCAATATTTGAAAATATTTTTTATTTAAAATATAAAACGCATCTAATAATATGAGTTTTAAGAGGGTGAAAAGAAGGAATATATAATTCTGGGGGACATATTTTAGATACTTTATCGTGACTAGTGAAGTAGTTTCAGTGAAAGAAATCGAGTGTTGACATAATTTCGAGATTTCTTTTTCTTCTTCATCGAAAATAGTCTTAGCAAGTCGATTAATCACGAGGTAGTTATTTATTAGAATCTCAGAGTGGAGGTGACATCGTCACTTTTGGCACATCATCAAAACCCACTCAAGTAACAAAACAACACAGGAAAAAAAAAAGTGTTTTAATTGTCAACCCATATTCACCTGAGCTGTCATGAATCACTCCATTTTTAAATCAACAAAACTTTTAACCTCATATATTTTATTCACAAAAATTTGTGAGAGTAAAAGATTGAAACTAAAATTTTCTTACACATAAGAATTTAAATTTGAATTTATTGCTTCATATCTTTAATATATAGCTTATTTAATGCTCGTTACATTTTTTTAACATCGATTGTTTAAAGCGTTGTATATGTTTGCTAATCCATGCCAAAGTTTTTTTTTTATATAAATGTTTGAAATTTTTTTATATTTCTTTTTCACGTACAACATTATACCTGCTTCTCTCTCTCTCTCTCTCTCTCTTCTAAACGTTGTAAATTACTTTGTGGGGTGTTATTTTTTTATACTTATAAGTATATCGAAACATTCAGGGTGTTTGTGATTCCATGTTGATAAAGCAGCAAAATATTTTGTAATTTTATGACGCTCAAGAGTGGACTATAAGAAAAAGAAAATTGATTGGCCCCCACGAAGTATATAATATGTTTTTATAGCATAAAAGCTGACAAGCCAACACAGAATTAACTGACCGCTTGTAAAAGTGTCTAGGATTAAAAAGCTATTCCCTCTCTTTCTCTCTCGCTCTCTTTTTTATATACATTATATTACACGTACAAGATTTAGCTAAATATCAAAATAGAGTCTCTTAATATCATTTTCTTTGAGCATTCAACCCATATATTGGTTTAAACGATTTACAGAAATAAGATTTTGTCTTTTGTGTTATATTGACAAAATTGATTTGATATTAAGAAGGTATTGGTAAAATGTATTTTTGCCTTTCCTTTGAGATGTAGGGATGTCTTGCGTGTAATGGAGGCTTGAGGATTTGTAAGTATATAAAGCAAAGAAGAGAGAGTGCATGCGGAAAAAAAAAAAAAAAAAAAAAAAAAAAAAAAGGAAGGCATTAGATTGAAAAGTATAACGCTTCTCATTTTTATAGCTTACAGGGTGGCACAGTAGGGGGTCGACTGACGCTTTTCTGAGAATTTTGTTATATAAAAGAGGGATGAGGGGAGATAGAAACATATGTATCAAGAATATAGCGTGGGACACTTGACGTGACCTACCCCAAGTCTCATCAAGTGACACAAACCATACACAGCAGCACTCTCTCTGTCACTCAAATCTTTTGGGAGTTCGATCTCGTTGTATAATGTATTATGCAAACATCAGACTCGTGACCTATTTGTAAGATTGAGTTTAATTGTACTGTGCTCAAATATAAATAAACAGGGAAGAAAATCTGCTGTTATTTTTTTCTGTTATCATTTATCATTATTATTATTTTTATAAATTTCAATTTTGAACCTTTAAAATGAAACTCTTTTTATATATATTTATAATATATATACTTTTTTGTTTCATAATATAAACATTTGATATAATCTCAAATTTAGCATAATGAGCACTCTTTATTAATACAAAAATTACACATAAATTGAAAAGCAATAAATTTTATTACAAATTTAAAACTTCTTTTTCAATAAAAGAAAAACTTATTATTCACATAAAATAATAGATATTTTTATTTCTTTCAATTACTGGAAATAAAAAAAGATTATAAGTGCTTGATATTCGATTATATTGAGGAATATAACAATTTAATATCATAAAACATCAATATATTATTTATTAAAAAACTGGATTGAATTAATAATTAATATTTTAAAGTATTATATTTAATATTATTACAATTTCCTGTTTGAACTTAATAACTTTTAGCCGCAGAGAAGTATAGATTAAATCATGAGAAGTTTATTTTTTTCGCAGAAAATCATAAAACATTACATTCGATGAAAAATAAATAATTATTTTATTGCATGTTTCATTATATATATATATATATATATATATATATAAAGAGAGAGAGAGAGATAGAATTATATATAAAATAAATAATTTTCTTATTTATACTTATTATATCTGTGTATATGAGAAAATCGATGGAAATTAATATAATTTTACAGATCAAATTTCAAAACATATCTGTTGTATAAAGCTGTTTTCTGTTTTGTTTTAATGATAAATTAGAAAATCTTATAACTTGTTTGCTATTTAATTTGCTATAGAGGGAGTGTGAGAGAAGTGGGAGGGGGGTTGGATGAATATAATATAGGGAATCTAAATGTATTGTAAAGCAAGAGATAATAAATGAATTCCCACGATGACCCGAGCTGAAATGTCTCAAGAGCTTGATGCTTGATGCAGTATAAATAATAATAAAATGTGGGGGAAGCAAAGATATCGGTGACGGGTGATTTACAACACCAATAAACATGAAACCTTAATATATAGGACCACGGGAGGTCCAAGCATACTATAATATAATATGTACCTTTTTAACAAACCTCATTGTCCCATACTTTTCGTACTTACATTACATTTATATTCAATGACCGGCCGGAAATAAGAATAATTATTTTCTTTGCTTTTTATTTCCATTCCTCGTTATATATTTTTTTAAGGTTTTTCATTATTTTTTGTGTGATTCCTCTTTCTTGCAGTCAATACTTAATTGCCCTTTAGTATAAGCTTATACTTTTTTTTTTTCCAGGTCAAATTTCTATAAATTTGTTTGAGAAAAAAATAAAGAAATAAAAAGAAGAAGTGATTTTATTATGTTGCAATAAAAATGTTGATACATGGTATGGTGTGAAACAAACAATATAGAAGTTATACAATTGTTATAGTGGAATCTTATTACTTCCTTCAATACAGTACTAAAGTTTTTGCTCATCTGCAAATCGCTGTAGGCAAAAAATACTGATATTAAAATTCAAAGCTTCACTCTGCACAATATTTCTTTTTTACTTTTTTGTGTATATAACCACGTATATAAGAAAGAAAGAAAAAAAAAACTTTTGTTGGCGGCAACAAGCAGCCCAAAGATTATGTCGTTTGAGATTGACAGAGTGTAAATGTTTGGATGAGATTAAAGTCTTTGTACTAAGCGGCCCGGCGCTTCATCTCGCGCCTCGTAAATTGCTCGCTGATCTAAACACATCTGCAACACTGAAGTTCCTTCGTTACACCCATATTAACTTATAAAAGCAAAATTAACAGTTTTTTTTTTTTTTTTTTTTTTTTTTTTTTTTTTTTTTTTTTTTACATTTGCCCAAGAATGAATTAGCCAATTTAGCATTAGTAATTTTCAACAAAAAATTAAAAAAAATTTTAAAAGGAATAAACTTACATAATAAAATAATACAATTCTACAGTTGCTTTTATTAAACTATAATAAAATAGTGAATATGCTTTAATATCCAAACTAAGCTTTTGATTGGTATACTGTTGAGTTTTTATAATTATTCAATTCAATTCAGAATAGGCTTTATTGCAAAAAACAACAACATTAAATCAATTACACATGTTTGGGTTTAAAAATATAACTTTATAACCAAGTCATAACTAATCATAAAGGGAAAAAATAATATATAAAAAAAGTTGATTTTGACCCCTTGAGAAGTTAAATATAGGCAACTGTTTCATCCCCTCTACCCAACTGGCTGCCTATTCTCCAGGCGCTTGCTCTCTCCGAGCAACAAACAAGCTGTAATATCTAGACATAACACGACTTATTATTATACTATATATATAATAAGAAAATAAGTTTCGACAGAGTTATTAAAAAAATAACATAGTGTTGTGATTTATTCCCTATCAGAATTTTGTTAAAAAAATTATAATTACTCCATGATACAAGGGCGTAGGCTTGCAACGTGTGAACTTTTCAAAGGGAACCCCCACTGATATTCTGTAATTGTTCGCTTGCTCTTGCTCGTTCATTTGCTTCCGCAACATCACAAAAAAAAAAAAAAAAAAAAAAAAAAAAACTGGTAAATATAATAATAATAAGAATCTATATAATATATTATGAGAATTAATGTTGAATGATTTCGTGCTTTTAAATATAAATCTTTATCATCATGAGCGCAGTTCATAAATTTATTTCATTTTACATAAACATTATAACTAATCATTATAAAAGAAGTGAGAGAGAAAATTTAAGCCTTCAGGGATTAATATAATAAATTTGGCACAAGAGCTATATTGAAGTTGTAATGAAGTATATAAAAATAGTAAGATATTTTTTCTTCTCTTTTATTTTTTCTTTATTATCTCTTAAAGGTATATTGTTTCTCTCTCTCTCTCTCTCTCTCTCTCTCTCTCTCTCTCTCTCTCTCTCTCTCTCTCTCTCTCTCTCTCTCTCTCTCTCTCTCTCTCTCTCTCTCTCTCTCTCTCTCTCTCTCTCTCTCTCTCTCTCTCTGTGTTCTTCTGCGGTCGTATAGAGAAGTTTTGCGGGTTTAAGAGAATAGATTCTCTTTTTGGGTGCGGGAAATAGCCCACTTGTCGGCAATGAAAATAATCCAAATGGCTTTGGTCTGCTATAACTTGAAGCTGCTGGATTTTACGATCCAGCGCGGGGTGTATTCTTGCTTCCTATATAGAAGCATGGTCCTAGGCATTTTTGATGCACACTGGGTGGACTCAATCACACGCACTCGTCTGCTCTTAATTTTGTTTCTCAGAAGTCGTGCTATACATGACGCATCCTCCCTATCCCCATCCACCCCATCCCTATACCAATCACACACTTATACATATTCCAAGAAGATATCAAAAATACTCTATGTTATGATATAAGACTAAAATTGTTGAAGCTCAAAAGTTTTCAAATCATTACGACTTTTTTCTCCTCTTTCTTTGATATATTATTTTTTCTGCTATATGTATATATTTTTATGTGTATTAAAAAAAAAAGTAAATTTTATGATAATAACAATTCGTATAGACGTAAAAATAAAATAATATCGGCCTTTGATGTTTGTGGACCCCGATGTTTGCAGCCGCCAACATATAGGAGGTACTTCTGAGAAACAAAAAATAATAAATATTATGCCCTGATATTAAAATATAGCAAGTAAAATTTTTAAGCTTTAACTCTTTTTATTCACCTTATTATTTCTGATCGTAATTTCATAATTTAATGTTTTGTGGTAGTAACTTTTTTTATTATCATATATATATATATATATATATATATATATATATATATATATATATATATATATATATATATATATATATATGATGAAAATTTTATTGTTGTATACGATAATATTATTTATCGTATGTAATCTATGGTAATAAACAAATATTATTATTAAACGCGCTATCGTGTTATACATTAAATTAAAGTGTGCAGTTTTTTTTTTTTTTTTTTTTCAAGATACATTCGATATAATAAGTATAATCTGTGCTATGTTGTTCCATACATATATAAGTTTCCTGAGGCTGTATAGACACATATAAATAAGATTTACGTACGCACCCTGGTGCGATTAACATTATTATATAAAAGGCCTTTCAAAGTTTTTTTTAATTTTATTTAATTCTTTTTTTAATGGGATTCTGACTCGTTGGATAATATAAAATGTGATGGTGGGTTGAGTAGGTGGAATATATATTTATAATATGATCAGAAAATAAGAATGAGAAGCTATATAACATTTATAGGTCTTGCCCTTTGTTGACCACCCAAAATAAATAAGAATCATGATGATTGTTGCATTTATATTTTATACTAAATGGATTTTATGTGCTTAAAATATAAAAAGTAAAAACTCCTACTGTGATTGAGGTGTGTTTAATTGATACATTTTATTGTCTCCTTTTATTTTGTAATTCCAATTAATTTAATACAAGTTACCCATGAAGATAACATCAATTTTGTGTGTTATTTATGTATGAAGAGTTCTTGCTTATATACACCACATGCAGCTTTATCACAAATGTAAACTTAAATTGTCGTGCTTTTATCCATGGGGTTTATTTTTTATTATTATTTTTTTTTTTCTGAATACGTTATAATCTCTATTTCTCTGTCTCTTCTTTATCCTTTTAAAAATAAATCATTATTCAAAAGGACAATATTTTAATGAATTGAAAGTCAAAGTTTAACATATTGAATGCAGACGATTGAATATCAATGTCTTGGTGATATCGTCCTTATCATGCAAGATCCGTTTTCAATACTTCTATATTTTAATGAATTCGGCTGAGTAAACAGGTCGAGCCTTTGTTGCTCTCTCTTGGTATCTCTGTAATCAAGATGTCACAGCAAGATGCTCCTCATGACGTGATGTTTTGACGTTAAGGACCCCGTGATATTTGGCGGGGGGGGGGGGGGGCAAGTCCATTGAATATAACTATAATGACAAATTGAAGGGATTTAAATGGTAGTGTGAGGTCATAGTAGACAGGTATTGGGGCTTTCAATTTGATTTAATGTTTTTATACACGCAATCTATATTGAAAAATATATAAATAATTTATTATTTTATTCAGTTTTTATATTACATTATTAATTTTCTCTATATAGTTTCAATTGAGCATATTATTGCAATTGGAATGAAGAGAGAGAGATAGAATGAAAGTTAAAAATATTTTCATTGAAATTTTTACAGCCCAAAATGTAAAATGATGTAAGAAATGCACAAAAAAAAAAAAAAAGAAAAAAATCAGATGTATATGTATAAAAAAACGTACAAGAATTTACCTAAAATTTTATTACTCTGACGTAAATCACAAAAAAAAAAAAAAAAAAAAAAAAGTTTGTGTTGCATACGAAGGGATATCATTGTGACCCTCGCGGTTCTTGCATTGTAATGAAGGCGATCTTGAGGCAACTAAGCAGGTGAAGTGAATGAATAAAAATAAGAGTAGGTTGATGTGTCCCTCATAAAACGATAAATCAGAGTCTCGATCCCTCGTCGCCCATGCATTTTGACGTTATATATACTTACACATCCACGAGGCGGGCGGGCGATTTTGCTATTGTTATGCTAGGAATATAGTGCGGGTATAGGACATTGACTTGCAATTCAACACCCACCCCCACCCCCTTGTGATCCGTTTTTCTCTTCAGCTGCCACGATCGAGTATTAAAAAAAAATAACAAGGTTATTTATATTGTTAATATACAAAAAAAATATTGGAATTTTTTTTATATACTATAAACAATTTATTTTATTTTATACAAAATAAATATCCTCAAATCTTAAGCATAAAAAACAAATTAGAAAAAAAAAGTTTTCTTTTTTTATTATACTGTAATGTAAAACATGGAATTGGATAATATAAACCCTCTTGTCCTTCGTATTCTATATATAAAATGTAATACGTAAGCTGTATATTTTTCTTTAAACAATAACACGATTATAATGAAATGTACATACTGCATAAATACATCTCTCTATTATACATTTATAACAAAACATAATTTTAATATAAATAATGGAAAACTTAAGAATAGTCACGATCTATATGCAATCTATTTAGCTTTTGTTTGTAATTTATATTTATATTTTTATGTATATAAGTCAGCATGCATTATCGTATGATATTGCGAGATAAAGTGTGTATACTAAATAGTAACACATAATAATCTTGACATAAGGCGTCATATATACTGTATATTATATATATATATATATATATATATATATATATATATATATATATATATATATATATATATATATATATATATATATATATATATATATATATATATATATATATATATATATATATATAGGTTTCATTTGCTTGCAATGTATGTTTGTCAGATGGAGAGAATATATAAATGTCTCGCCGTTTAGAAGCACGCGCTTGCAGTTATGTATCATATTCTTATACTATGTGCATCATTTGCAGCACGGGGAACTTGAAGGGGGGGGGGATAATAATGTACTCGGCAACCCGTTTTTCAAATCTCTCAGAGGACTATATTTAAAAATATATAAATAATTATTGAATGTTGCAAATTCATCTATTTCAAAATTGCATTTTTATAATCAAAATTTCGTTTATATTTAGCCTTTCTTCTTTTCTTATTCGGTTCATTTCTTTAAAATTTGAAAATATGAAAAAAAAAAAAAAATGTTATTATTGATAGAAATTTTTGTGCTCTGTGTGATGTTGAAATTTATCAAATATACGTAGGATCACAAGTTCCAAAATTAGATCTTTTTGATCTAAATTTCCTTCATTCTAAATCAAATTTTTTATATATCTGAACTGTTTCTCTCTCTCTCTCTCTCTCTCTCTCTCTCTCTTTCTCTCTTTCTCTATATACTCTTATTTAATTTCTCTCTTTTTTATTTTACTTAATTGAATTTAATGTTGTTTATATTTTTTTGTTACTTCTTTTAATTGATTAACCTTTATAGTCATGCTACATTTAAAATGAAAACTTCTTCTAAGTGATTGCTTTAGTGTCCTATTTTTCAATTGTTGTTTTAGTATTTTATTTTTTTCTTATAGTTAAAGCATATATAGTGTGAGACGGCTAATTTAATAAAGGATTAGAATGATAAATTTGGTCTCTCACCCCCACAGAGAGATACGACAAGTTGATGCTCATTTCTCAGAGCTGCGAGTTTGAATAAGAGCTCGATTAATCAGGCGTGTGACATGTATAGTAATGTATATAAGTACCGCTCTCTCTCTCTCTCTCTCTCTCTCTCTCTCTCTCTCTCTCTCTCTCTCTCTCTTCTCTGTCTCTCTCTCTACTCCTGAATATAAATATATGCACCGGGAGGGAGGAGTACCAAGAAGCACCAAAATGTTGTTGTTATTGTTTTTTTCACGTCTCTATGTAATAATGTCACGTTAGTATACCTACGTGCTCTCCTCTCTTACTCTCTCTTCTTTAGACTCATAACACGTCAAGATTAAGTGTTTGTTTCACTAGTAATAAAATAAAAATATATATTAACGCTCTCTCTCTCTCTCTCTCTCTCTCTGTTATTTAAAGCGTCTAGGAAACTTAAAGTCAGTATTTTATATAATTTGGATGAATGTCATCGTTATAAAACACATGTGGTATCAACATGTTAAAAAATAAGAGCGATAGAAATAAAAAAGTATAAATGTATGCAAGACTATATTATAAAATAAAGAGGGTGGATGAGATCTTTAATACATCAACCTCTAAACTTTTAAATATTCATCTTCAAATATATATATATATATATATATATATATATATATATATATATATATATATATATATATATATATATATATATATATATATATATATATATATATATATATATATATATATATATATATATATATATATATATATATATATTACAAAATTTTTAAATTTAGCAACCATGATTATTTCATTTTTTTTTTTAATATTATTTCTAAGAAGAAATTTAAAATAAAATTTTCATTCTTAATTCATTACGTTAAGTAAGTAAATAAGTATACACGTATGTTTCATGTTAAGCTTCTTTCATCACTTGTGAATTTTATCCTTGGCTATTTTGGCAACGATGGGCAAATCTTATAGTGTCGAGAGGAAAAAGCATATTAGAAAGAGCGGGCGGGCAAAGGATTGAGAATGCTTATTATAGCAAGGTGGTGTCGCGTTGCATATAGTATGTGCATAATAATAATAATAACCGTACCATGGGATGCCAACTTACTTAACTTCTATGCTATGGGCTTACATATACAATGCTATCCAGAAGCATGAAATACGCTTCATTATTTTTGTCTTTTTATATGCATGCAAGTGGGGCCACATTGTATTACTCGCATCAGTAAAGATCTTTGTATATCTTGTTTTATTTCACTTTGTTTCATTTCATTTATCTTCACAAAGAGAGAGAGAGAGAGAGAGAGAGGATTAACGTTATAAAGCTACTTGAAGAGTATGTTGTTATACGATCAAGATTATATGAAATTTGACGTATATTTCAGTTAAAACCATGCATGACAAAATGCTCGCTATAATTAGTCAAACGTGTTCGTCTTATCAGACTTCACGATGCGACATCACTCGTCCTCGCGTGACATTCGTTTGTAATCAGATTTGGAGGAGAGCTCGTCCTTTTGCTGCTTCATATAAACCACTTGAGTATATATGTACCTTGTTTTAAATGCATAAATCTCGTGAGCGTTTACTTCTTAAATGATGTATGCTTATTTTGTCACCTGTTTTTTTTTATGTAACTACTTTTTCTTTTGGTGAAATCGCGTGGTGATTAATTGTAAGTGTAAAAATCAAATCACAAGCAAATCTTGCCGCTGTAAATGTTGTGATACACAAAGCAAAAAGTGTTCAAGTTTAAAGAGAGAGAAAGAGAGGGAATGCCGCGAAGTGAATTATGAGCAGGAATTAGTGACACGTTACGCGCAGAATGTGACACATTAGGCCGGCTAGTTAGAGCATCATCATTCAGCCACCGCTCAGTGGTGTGAGAACCAGAGAGAGCACCAGCGAGCGCGAGCCATGCATCAACATGGGGAGTTGACCCGTCACTTGCCGGCACACCAGTCGAGCGAGTGCGCGGCGCGCGCGCAACAACTCTAAATCACATCCTTTGGAGATGATCCAATTAATGCACTCTTTATTTATTTTTCCAAACAACATTTTTTTTATAATCTTTTTTAAAAAAATATATATATATAAAAAATTATACGTCATTATAAAAGTTTACGAAAGTTTATTATATAAAGAAAGCAAAGGAAGGGTGATCAAAACCTATCAAAAAATAGCTTTCAGATGGCGGCTTATGCATGACGATGGTGCGCCAGAATAAACACTTAGCGCCCTGCCGACATCAAATTTCTTATATTCTAAGGACCCGCCCGTGGTGTTGTTTTATATTATGTATATATGTGCAAGCAAAGGAGGATAAAAATATCCCCCGCCCGCCGCCGCCGTCTTGCTTGCTTGTGCCTTAGCCCAAGCACACACATTAACTTTAATAATCAAAACAAATGGAGAGCAGATGGGCGCATTAAAAATCCCTCTGTGTATATGCTATGGCTAAAACTTAATGGCTTCTCGGCTTTAGATCCTGTTATCACGCACCAATAAAACTGTGATGCTGTGGTTTTGCTATAAACTTAGTCGCGGCCCGCACCTTTGCTCCTCACTGATGCTGGGGGTGTGGCGGGGGGAGGGGAGGGTGGATATCAGATCTCACGATGGTCAGACTCTAAAGTCAGTCATTGCTCAAGTCTCTTTGCTGCTACTGCTCGCCAGATATATTTATAATTGAGGTTTAATTTAAGACTCTTTTATATACATGACTCATATTTTTATAACTTGAAGGGAAAAAAAAGTCATCATCATCATGCTGAAGACTAAATTAGATTTCACTCTAATTTTTTTATTACTTGAAATCTTTATTCATTTTTATCGTATGAAGATATATAAAGTTTAAAAGATGTATCATCATTCCATTAAGCTCTTCATGTGTACTTATCTGTATTCAAGTGTCGTAATATTTACACACTTATAAAATACACCAGACATCCCAACAACCTATGCTCGTAAATATTTTTTTAATAATTTTTTTATATACCTTTATAAATAATTCAAAGCAAAAATAAAATAAAAATTAGAATATAATTTTTATAGTCAAATAAAAAAAGTGATAGTATATTTTTAAGTTTGATATTTTTCTTGTTTGCTAAGCAATTATACGAGTGAAAAGTGCTTTGATCACGCAATAATGTTTTGTTCTCAGGGACTCCAATCAACCGGCTGCCTATCATGGCGAAGCAAGTACTTGATTTATTTGAGTTGTACAACCTGGTGATCGCACGCGGGGGTTTGGTGGACGTGATTAATAAGAAGTTGTGGCAGGAGATCATCAAGGGACTTCACTTGCCCTCGTCCATAACCTCGGCAGCATTTACACTTCGCACGCAGTAAGTAACACGTCACTCATTCAAAAACATTTGCAGGTTGAAATTATATTTATAGTTTGATTACAAATCAACGAATTAAATCAATTTTATTTTCATTTTTTTATTATTATGTTCTTGCTTAGTTCTACATACATTTTGGAGGAAAAAATGTAATCTTAATTTGCAAGAATACTATATTTTATTCAAGTAAGGCATTCTAACTTATTCTAGAAGTTTTTGCACGTAAAATATTGCTTCATACGTTAAAATCACCGGTCGCTGATACCCCTGCAAATTTGACTACTTAT